>CM040117.1:198952708-199538571 GCA_022559845.1 Amorphophallus konjac
GCCCTGCACTCCCTGCAAAACCCAAAAATGAATGCTTCATTCGATGCTTTCTCTCTACTCCAATAAACCCTATCACATATGATTTATACACAAGAGGAATGGGCGGCCATGTGGAGGATATTATCCCCCAAGGACCAATCACAATAGGGCATAAAAAGAGGGGATCAAGCTAGGGCTCCGGCCGCCGCGCGAACCGGCATTTTTCCCGGTTGCCGGAAAGTGTCGACCCCATGGGTCGACAGTCGCGTTCGGGCAAGATAGAACAAAGCCCAAACAGAACCTAGCGTAGAAAGTGTCGACCCATGGGGTCGACACTTTCCACCTGTGGCAATAATAAAAGGCCATGGCAGAAAGTCCTGGAATAAGTGTCAACCTTGTAAGTCGACACTTATATCCAAGGTTCTTAAACATGAACCCAGACAGAACCTCGCGATAAAAAGGTTGACCCTGTGGGTCGACTTTTTATCCCCAAGTTCGAAGACATAAGAGGGCCGGCTTAAAACACCAGACCCTTGGACAAAGTGTCGACCCAAGGGGTCGACACTTTTCCTGTCAAAAGCAAACTTAATAGAACTCACAAAGGGGTGATCCTAAAGACATGAGATATTAAAAACATCTACATGTATGGAAGAAAAAAGCAACTCTACCCCAAAAATCACAGATAAGCCAAGTAGTTATAGATAGGGAATTACCTTGGGGTTTGTTCATCCAAACTACACAAGAATCCTCCTTCAACCATTCAATCAAAGCAACTTACTATTTTAATGTTTCAGTTGAATGACAGCCACTTGATCTTGACATTTGGTCTCCATTGAAAGTCCATGTCAAAGTTACACACTTAAGGTCAGTCTTCAGTTCTCATTTGCTTTCATTAAGATTAGTCTCTAACTCTCATCAATCACTCAATATCTAGACTAAGTTTCTTCAAACCACATGTTAGCTATCACAATAGCTTGAATCCTATCCAAATCAACTAAGGAAGAGTTAGAAGAATTTCACCCAAATTGTTCGGAGACTTTCCTTTCTCACTAACTCCTGTAAACATATCAAAGCACATGTTAGTTAAGTTCATCAAATCAGTTGACCGTGTCATACACTAGCCATTCAATCAAATAGAATTTGCTCAGTTCATTTCAGATCCATAAACTACATATGCAAGATGTTAACATGGAACACAATCACATGGTATTTAGTTCATCATCAAAAATCCTTTATACATGGTTATGCACGGGGTTCAACAATCTCCCCCTTTTTGATGATGACAAATACTATGTGCAATTAGACAAAAAGGTGTTGACAGATAAAAAGGTTTCAATGAACGTCTTCTCACATCTAGCATTCTAGGCGTGAAGCCATGCTTAACAATCGAATGGCATCCTGTAGACCATTTGATAACAAAATCAAGAAAATGATGCATTCTAACCACAAATTAAAATACCATGAAGCATTAATGATGAATCATCCATCAAACATCCAAAAGTGCATTTCCAATCATAAATGGAGACAGCATCAGAATAGAAGCATAGGTGATCATTCCACAAAATAAACACAAGTCCACATAATTTTTCATTCACAAAATCCAAAAAACTCATAACTTCAGCATTCCAAAAAAAACTCATAACTTCAGCATTGTTCATCAGGCAATCACAACTACTGTCCACTTCAACTACTGTCCACAAAATAAACAAGACAACCATGTCCACAAAATAAACACAAACCATAAAATGTCCACATAACAAGACACGCAACCATAACATCCACATGTATAGCATATAGCACATTTCATCTCCCCCTTTGTCATCAACAAAAAGGAGTAGTAAGGGGGGGAAAGTTAATTAGCTTGTCCATTAGAAGGAGGGTGCTAAAGCTTCAAGGAGAGTCAGGAGGTGTCCGAGGACGCCTCAGAAAATCAGAGAGATCGTCAAATTTGGAGTTTTGAATGCCAATGGCAGTATGGAGTGAGTCAATGGAGTCGGCCATGGCAGTGAACTTCTGAAGATAAGTATCATGATGAAGCTTCATCTCCTTGACTTCCTTTGTGAGGGCATCCACAGATTCTTTGACATTGCAAACTTCATCAGCTAATTCGTCAAATTTGGTGTTCATTGATGTATCTGCTGAAGATGTAGCCTGTGACACTCTGGTTCTGGCAGTTCTGTTGATGGGTTCTTCATGATCTTCACCTTCATTGTGCTCAGACCCTGCTGCCGGGGCTTTACCTTTCTTTGACGGAAGTGTGCGAACGAGAACACCATTTATCAATTCATAGCCCATGTTGTTGCAGATGGATGGGATAGTATAGATGTCGGCATCCTTAATTGGATGACTGACCTGCTGACTCAAGTCAATATGCAAGGACTGAAAAATTGGTGTTAAAGCAGCTCCATAAGGTAAATTCGGTTCTTGGACTTCCTGCAGCTGGTTATGTACTCCATCATCACCTTTGGGAAGTTAACCGGTTCTCCACTCATGATTTGTACAAATAGGAATTTGTGCATATCAGTTACTTGTTCCCTAGACCCTGATCTTGGCAATAGAATAGTGGTCATCATGTGATGCAGAATTCTCTGAAGGGATGGGAATTCATTTGCATTGAGCTTCGGTACACACCCTGGTGTTGCTACCTTATCCGTCATTAGTTCATATGCAAGTTCTTCAGAATAAATGGCTTCTTCATAAATCACCCCACTATCCCAAGGCAAATTTAGTGCTTTTCCTATCAACTGAGGAGTTAAAGGAACAGAACGCCCATTTATCTCAGTGTACAGTTCATCATTTTTGACAACCATATTTGCATAGAATTGATGAACTATGGAATGATAAACTTTCCGGTGATCTGACATGAAGGAAATTAAATTTGGCTGCTTCCTTAAGAGTTCGACTAACCTTGGCAGATTCTTTTCTATGCTCCTGAAATCAACCGCATGAGGGTGCAACACTTTCCTTTCAGCCAACATCTTCGTCTCAGAGGCTCTTTTCCTTCTTTCAACCTGGGCTTCCTTGTCTTTACGCCTTAGCTCAGTTTGGATGCGGGCTTCTTCTCGTTCTAGCACAGACCTTTTCTTGGGTGCCATGGATGCAGTTCGTATGGCTTCAAAGCAAACAAAAAGGAGGACTGAGACGCGGTAGTGAGACCCTCGAGCAGATGGAGGGCTTCCTCTGACTGTCTGGACTTCACGCCACGAACAGCAGCAACTCCAAAGGAATGAACTTCGAAGGAGGGCGCTGCGACTGCTTCCAGAGGAGGATGAAGAGCGAACGCCGCCGCCCGCCGGAGAGTGCTTTTGGAAGAGGTGAGGTGAAAGGAATGAAACAAGGGCTAGAGGAAGACTGGAGAAGAGGAGCCATAGAGGCTTGGGAAGAGGAGGGTCGCCTGTGGGAGGTTGCGGATGGATGTTAGGGCAGAAGAAGATGGGGTGGTGAATGGGTTTGAAGGAGTAGAAAGGGTTTTGGGTTCGATGGGGTTCGACCAAAAGAGAGCCATGCCAATATGGGTTCGATCCAAATGAAAAGGGCGTGAGAAGTGAGCCCTACGGTCCGGTTCATAAATCGGGTTCCGAGACAAAAGTGTCGACCTTGTGGGTCAACACATTTTGGAGACGATTCTGTCTCGTAAGAAAAAGAAGAAGCACGGGTAAAAGGTCGACCTTAGGGGTCGACACTTTCTTCTGCACTTTGAAGAATCAAGTGGAATGTAGTGAATTGAAGGCCAAATGAATCAAACTTGATATCCACAAAATGATAAACACAAATTGGGCAATATGTGGGTAGTTCAAATGAGAAAAGTTGATCTTGGACAAGTGAAATCAAATAGCCACACTTCGATGATCAATTCAATTAAGCATTCAAGCATTCATTTCTATTATCCATCACAAATCATTGAGATTGAAATGTTGCAAGGAATCATACCAGATTTGAGTTGAATACATTTCATTCCCATGAATAGCATTGAAGCCAAGTTGCTTACCTTATCTCCTTCATTCTGAGCACTTCAAAGAACTTAAGATTAAAGCATGTTAGAGTCACCAATTGCAACTATTACTCTGTGCATCAGAAATCATGGTCAGTGAGATATGAGACAAGGTCCGAGGAGTGGACACACTGTCAGAGCAGTAATTCAACGCACAAAATAATTCAATCAGAATTTGTATTCCTTTCAGTCATCACAATTTTCAGCTTGACACATGAGAGTACTTCTTACCAGCTCAGTTCACAATCAACCAGTCATGGTTGTATTTTCATAAAAATTCATTTCAGAATTTGTTCAAAGTGAGTTGCATGCTTCAATTATGGGGGTTTCAACAATTGAGTTCTCATTATGCATTTTAAGCATGCAAGCATACAAACAAGCATACATAGGTATAAAATCAAGCATGAAGGTCCCTTAGGGATAGGTATAGGAAGAATGCAATAGATTTGAGCAATCATGACCATGAACCATATTAACATGGTTGTGCTTACAATTAGACGTACTGCTTGACCATTGATTATCAGCTAATTCAGGGAGTACATTCAAACCATCAAGCTCAGATTCAACATGAGAACAATGAATAATGACTTTCAAAACAATATGGATAATCATATGTTCTAAGTAACACTAACAAGAATCTCTCCTCCCTACATTTCAATACAAAATGCTCGGCTTTTGGTAGCTTCGCACAGTCCCATACAATTTTGTATTTATTAAATAGCAACATGACTAACCTTTTGACACGAGGCATGCCCTTTGTCTCAGGGGCAATTCCCGGTTACTCGGTATCGTCATTTATGATAATGTGGATAAGACACTTTCCGATGCGAGTTTCCTCCTTTATTTCAGGAGGGATTCCCGATGTACTCGATGTCAAATCACACTTATTCAATTTTTGGTGGGACTGACAGCTTTTTCCTCACGAGTCATTAGACATTAACGTAGGGATTTAAGAATCCTTAAAAGTGTTTAGTGGAATAACAGAGATCCTTATTGAATGAAGTCAGTTGTATCAAGGTTCCATATGAAGTGAGTGATTGAACAGATAGTAGAACATGAATTAGCCTTTTCAAGGTTTTGTCTCCCCCTAAGTGTATGCACGGTTGAAAGCCAAAAAGACCTTGTTAACATGTGTCATGAGTCATTCATGCCTGAATCAATGCAAATTTATTTAACAAGGTTGTTCAGTCGTAGAAGAGTTCAAAAAGAAATGGATGTATATTATATACATTCAAGCATGTCAAAATGATGTATTCAAGCAATTTGATTGCCGGTACGTGGCGGAGTACGTAGGTCCGAAGACCACACTCACGCATGATGAAAGCTTCCAGGTGGACTTAATCCACCTTTCCACTGACGTCATTTTATATACCGGTGAATCATGGCATTCATGCACACGAATATGAAATATATGCGAGTCTGTGCATCAAGGTGACAAATGATTAAATTTTTATTTGTATTCACAAGTATGCAAAAAGATGTGATTTGTATGGATGTAAGATGTGTGTGCTCTGTGTGTAAAATTCAACTTTTATTCACAAAAAGAGACGAGTGTAGCTAGAGGTAACTCTATGAACAGTTGCAAACGGTTGTTGTTCACATGCGAAAGTAAAAGTGGAATGTATTACCACATTGGCTCATCAATTTCTTGCCTTGGAGGAGTTTTATTCTATTGACAACTTCTTCCATCACAAGGCATCCCTGCAAAACAAAATCTTCACTTTGATGTTTTGGGAACCCAAGCCATCTTGGGTCCCTAGGGGTTAGGTGCACCACGATTTGTGGCTCTCCACAATTTCCTTGCATTCATATCATCAAGGTGCAGCAGAGAGCAATCATCATTAGGTGTCCTACATAACCACAATAATGACAATACACACGTTGTTTCAGTTTCTTTGGTTGAGCATAACCATTGGACTTTTGTGTATGCCTGGGGACTCTATGATTTTGATTGTGAAATTTTGGTTTCACATTTAACGACCAACAATTTTTCATGGTATGGCCCACTTTCCCACAATGAAAACATTCTACCTTCTTTTTCTGATGAACTTGAGATTTACTGTCATGCATCTTACAAGCATTCAAGTCATCTTCTTTCATTAAGCTACAATCATGCATTAAATGTCCAAGCTCACCACAATAGTGACATGAAGTATTGTTGTGTTTTGGAGCTTGGGATTTCACATCAAATTTCTTTGCATGCATAAGGGACTTTTGTTTGACAGATGAAGAAGTGTTTGGTGTACTTGAGGAACTAGAAGCATGCACAAACGAAGTTTTTGTTTTCAGATTAAATGCTTCCTTTTTACTAGGATTGTATCCTAGACCTTCCCGTTGGAAGTTCACCTTAGTTCCCAAGAGTTTGTTTAGATTCTCTTCACCACTCACAAACTTGCCCAATGATTTGTTCAGGTCAACGATTTCACTTTGAAGTGAAGCAATTACAAGTTCACAAGATAGAATTTCATTTTCACAAGAAGTGACCTTTTCATTTAGAGTGGCATTTATCGTCTTGTAAGATTCTATTTCCTGTTCTAGAATACTTACATTCTCACTTTCTTGAGCGACCATGGACTTGCCTTTTTCAAATGTCAAAAGTCTTTCACACATGGTCGAATTTAATTGTTTCAGATTTTCAAGTTCAGATTTCAACAGATCATTTTCTTTTTCAGATTTCTCGAGGTACTTCAGTTTTCCCTCTAGCAAGGAGATTTGAATGAGCAAAACATCGTTGTCCCCTTTTAGTTTTTCATTTTTATCTAGAAGGGACTTGGCATCTATCTCAGAATCAAGAAGTTTATCAAAGAGTTTATCATCATCTGATAAAGAATCTAACTTGCTTTTTAGACTCTCTTCAGTTTCCTTAAGCAATGAAACTTGGCATGTCAGAAGTTCATTTTCTTTTTTCAATTCTTCAATTTTTGAAATTCGATCAATGCATTTCACACAAGAAAAATTATCATGGATATTTTCATTAGACCTTTTCTTCAGTGCTTTGTTTTCATGTTTCACCTTTTGATATTTTTCTGACAGTTCTTCATAGGCATCTACTAAATCTTCAAAAGATAATTCATCTTCATCTGATTTAGAGCTTACCTCCTCAGCACTTTCATCACAAGTTTGATAGATATCATCAGCCATTAATCCCTTTAGTCCTTGCTTCTCTTGAGCTTGCATCAATTTGTCCATAAGTTCTTTGGCGGTTCTGCAAGAGGAGACAAACGTGAACCTGTTAGCATTGACAGAATTTTTCATCAACCTCAAAATTGTAGCATTTTCATGACTCTTTAGTCTATCTCGGTTGGACCACTTGGTCTCATCCCGAGGCAACTTATGAGGACCATCATTAACTAATTTCCACAAATTTGGATCAATTGAATTTATGGTCCTGCACATTCTTCCCAGCCATGAGTTAAAGTCATCACCATTATAAAAGGGTAAGGAAGTCAAAGAAGCAATATCTGAAGAAGCATTCATCATTCAAAACTACACTAGGATCCCTCTGAAGATCGTTTGATCTAATATAACAGAGCCGTGCTCTGATACCAATTGTTGGGTCCCACGGTGTAGTGGCACGGATCTAGAGGGGGGTGAATAGATCCCTCTCTAAAAATTATAGCCAATTAAAAAGACTTGAAGGCTTCTCAATCAAACCTCACCTAACATGCAAGTGACAAGATCACACACGGAGAGATGGCAATTTGAACTAGCAGTATACGTTAACAAATTTAGCATCAATGTGCAAGATAATCAATAATCCATCCTGTGAATGGTGGTAGAAGATAAGGAACAAATACTCAACCAATCACACATGCACAAGGATTTTTAGGTGGTTCGGGACCACGACGGGTACCCTACGTCCACCCCTCACCACCTCGGTGAGGCTTCACTAAAACGCTACACGAGGTAGCACACGGGGACGAACCCCAATACACCACACGCTGCTCGACGGCAGCAAACCACACACACACACGAGCTCGACGCTCAACACGCTGCAGAGCAGCACAGACACGAGGGCGAACCCTCAACACGGTGCTCAGCACCACACACACACACACCATGACGGGGACGCACCCCAACAATGATTCCACACTCGGAGACCCCGCTCCGAACACACACACAATATTCTTCAGTTTAAAAGATGAACTCAGATATACATATGTAAGCTCACTAGACATAAACAAGCATGAATAACTCTAAACAGAGATGAATATTGAGTTGAGCAAACTCCTGATCGTAAATGGTGAAACTTGGCTCCTTAATGACTTCCAGGGATGAACAGATTGAAGAAGATGTCCTCACGAAGCTCCTTTGGTTCAGATCGGAAGAAAGGACGCAGATGCTTCAGTCCCCTTTCACTTCTCTTGACTCACCATCAAGACCATGGATGATGGAGAGATGATAACCCATGGTGCTTCAGCAAACTCACTGCAGGAGGATAGATTACTGGCTTCTCTTCCCTTGAATCGAACTCAGAACGACTTGGGGAGAGGCATCATTCAGCTCTGGCTGCACTCCCTGCAAAAACCCCAAAACGAATGCTTCATTCGATGCTTTCTCTCTACTCCAATAAACCCTATCACATATGATTTATACCCAAGAGGAATGGGCGGCCACGTGGAGGATATTATCCCCCAAGGACCAATCACAATAGGGCATAAAAAGAGGGGATCGAGCTAGGGCTCCGGCCGCCACGCGAATCGGCATTTTTCCCGGTTGTCGGAAAGTGTCGACCCCATGGGTCGACACTCGCGTTCGGGCAAGATAGAACAAAGCCCAAACAGAACCCAGCGTAGAAAGTGTCGACCCATGGGGTCGACACTTTCCACCTGTGGCAATAATAAAAGGCCACGGCAGAAAGTCCCGGAATAAGTGTCGACCTTGTGGGTCGACACTTATGTCCAGGGTTCTGAAACATGAACCCAGACAGAACCTCGCGATAAAAAGGTCGACCCTATGGGTCGACTTTTTATCCCCAAGTTCGAAGACATAAGAGGGCCGGCTTAAAACACCAGACCCTTGGACAAAGTGTCGACCCAAGGGGTCGACACTTTTCCTGACAAAAGCAAACTCAATAGAACTCACAAAGGGGTGATCCTAAAGACATGAGATATTAAAAACATCTACATGTATGGAAGAAAAAAGCAACTCTACCCCAAAAATCACAGATAAGCCAAGTAGTTATAGATAGGGAATTACCTTGGGGTTTGTTCATCCAAACTACACAAGAATCCTCCTTCAACCATTCAATCAAAGCAACTTACTATTTTAATGTTTCAGTTGAATGACAGCCACTTGATCTTGACATTTGGTCTCCATTGAAAGTCCCTGTCAAAGTTACACACTTAAGGTCAGTCTTCAGTTCTCATTTGCTTTCATTAAGATTAGTCTCTAACTCTCATCAATCACTCAATATCTAGACTAAGTTTCTTCAAACCACATGTTAGCTATCACAATAGCTTGAATCCTATCCAAATCAACTAAGGAAGAGTTAGAAGAATTTCACCCAAATTGTTCGGAGACTTTCCTTTCTCACTAACTCCTGTAAACATATCAAAGCACATGTTAGTTAAGTTCATCAAATCAGTTGACCGTGTCATACACTAGCCATTCAATCAAATAGAATTTGCTCAGTTCATTTCAGATCTATAAACTACATATGCAAGATGTTAACATGGAACACAATCACATGGTATTTAGTTCATCATCAAAAATCCTTTATACATGGTTATGCACGGGGTTCAACACTCAGGATATCTGCGATCGATTGTACGACGAGTTCCTGGTATATAATTTAATCTTTTAAATTACATATTCCCCAACTCTACAATTTCAATTGACTAACTTATAAAATTTGAATTCTTGACAGCGAGGATATCAGTTTGTGAGGTGAGTTGACGTCGGACGAGCTCGACGTGCATAGGAGTCCACAGCAGCTGTAAATTATAAGCATCAATTACACAGCTGTCGGGTGTTGTGTCCCTGTGGTTTTGATGATTGCAAACACTATAAGTCATCATGTGTTTGCATGAAAATATTGAATGATGATGAAATATGCATTTGGTTATGCAACTGGTCATTGCACTGTGCATTAATGAGGATTGTTTTTATGTGCATTGAACTTTATGCTTTAATGATTGTCATCATAATCATTTGTATGATATATGGATTTTCAGGTAGATGCATTTTCATGCTGCATAGAACCTCATCAGATTGCATGCACAGTCATTTTATCAAACAGGTGGCATGCACATTCATTTCATTAAACTAGTTGCAGCTAAGGTCTGTGCACATTATTGCTTGCATATGAAAGTCTTTGCACACAATGTAGCTGGTCCATGCATGTTCATGTGTCTGAGCACATTCAGTCATTGTGCATACGTGCTCTTCACTATTTAGAATACTGCATTAAAGTCAGTGTATGTTCATACAAGGTCTGTGCCTTTCCTGCCTGAGCATATAGGAAGTCGGTGCAATCTTTTGTGTCACATGCATTGTCTATTGTTGTTGAAGACGGTGCACGTCTGCGTCTCACATTGCGTCATATGCACATACCAAGGTCTATGAGGTCTGTGCATATCCTGCGTCTTATCTTGTGTCTCACATAGCCTAGTCGGTGCATGTCTAAGTTGTTGCATCTGTGTCTCATGCATTTGTGTCTTAGCATAACCTCGGTGCATAGCTTGCGTCTCATATTGCATCTCATGTGCATATGTGTCTCAGTGCATGAACTGCGTCTCATTCTGCGTCTCAATGCATGCCTGCGTCTCATGATTTGTTTAAGGCACAAATCAAGGTCAGTGCAGTTTTTAGGTCCGTGCATATTTTTGCACATAGCACATGCATAGGTCCGTGCTATTTCCTATAACTTGCTCATGCAAAGTCGGTGCAATGTTGTCCCAAGATAAGTCTATACATTTTCCTGTAGCTTGTTCATATAGAGGTCTGTGCACATTTCATCATATGCATACACTGCTCAACTCGGTGCACATCACTGTTCATAGGGATTAGCTCAATGCATTCATATAGTCGATGCATGTTTTCACACGATCAAAGTTGCAACCTTTGTTGAAGTCTGTGCAATTCACTGTTTACTTGTATAAGGATAGTGCATTGTTTGTCTTGCATATTCAACATCGAAGTAGGTTTTGAGTCTGTGCATGTTTCTCGCTAAGGCCCGTATAAGGTCGTGCATAGTTCACTTCATATCATCCTAGTCGGTGCATGCTTTTGTCTAAGAGACATCCATGGTCTGTGCACATCTAGCTTAATGCATATGAAGTCCGTGCATAGTTGGCTGGTCAGCCTACCAGGTCGGTGCACCTTTTGACTCTTGCATGCTGCAGGGTCGGTGCAAGTTTTGGGCATGCAGGTTGATGCATGTTTTCGCCTTGTCTATATGCAAGGGCATTGCATGTTCATCTGTCAGCATGCTAGGTCGGTGCATAGTTAGTTGTAGCACGCACACCTGAGGGTCGGTGCAACTTTTGCTGCAAGACCAAGTCGGTGCATATTTGTGTTCAGGCATACTATTTTTGTCATGTGCGTAGCAGAGTCCGTGCAACATTACATTGTTTCCTCGTCTGTGCAATCTCCTGGTCCGTGCAGGTTTTGGCTCGCACAAGTCGGTGCATATTAACATCGGTGCATACTTTGCCTCATGCAGGTCGATGAACATTTCTATTGATAAAGCATACAAGGTCGTTGCAATGATAAAGACGGAGCAAGCTTTCAATACTGAAAACACAAATGAGGTCGGTGCAAGTTTTCAGTCGATGCATACTTCAACGCATAAGCATAGTCGGTGCAAGGTGTTAGTCGATACTATCTCTTCACCAAGCAACGTCGGTGCTATGTTCTCCTTGACAACGTCTGCAGCTCGTGTGAAGCAATGTCTGTGCAACCTTGTTAACAAGGTCCGAGCATACATGACAAAGTCTGTGCAACATTGCAAGATCGATGTAAATGGGGATCTAAGGTCCGTGCAGGCAAACAACTTTTGGCAACGATGTCCGAGCAGTTGAAGATGCTACGTACACAAACCATCGTCTGGCAAAGAAGTCCAAATGGTTAAAGCTTTTCAAGCTAGCTGGGGGTTACATGAAGTCATGAGCAGCAGCAGCAGAGGCAGGTATGTGCATCAGGCATTTCAGCAAACACCTTATTGTCAGCTGCAACCCTCTAGGCACGTGAGCTCGAATTAAAGTAGGGACGTGATTTAAGAAGGCTGGCTCGTGGATAAAGGGTCAATGATAGGGCACGTGATCCAAGGAAAGGAAGTTTCTATTCCCTAATACGTGGACCAATGGAATTTTAGTAGGGTTTTGTTGATTAATCCATGCGAAGCCCTGTTCCTATATAAAGCTACATTACCCTTCAAAGAAGGGCGCGGGTGCTGGAAGAGAGGCCGCCAGAAGAAAAGAAAGGAGAGCTAGTAGTAGAGAAGAGTAGAAAAAGGAGAATGAGAGAGCAGCAGAGAGCTAGCAAAAAGGAGTAAGAGAAAGAGAGAGTGGGGGAGATAGAAGCAGAGGTGTTGGTTTGAAGAGCTCGTGAGCAAGAAGCTTTCAAAAGTCCAGCTCTGAGGATCTATCTGTTCTATGTTCTTTGGATCAAATCCAAGACACAGTGCTCCTGCGTGAGCTTGTTTGTTTTTGATTTTAACGTCAGCTTTCCGTTGTGGAGTTCTATCATCTTTGTTTTACCTTTTACATTCCAATTCGTAAGCTGTGTATCAGCGGAGGCTAAGCTGTAAGGCCCAGCGGTCAGGCGGTTAGTCAGCTGTTGGCTTAAGCTGTAATGCCCAGCGGTAGAAGCTGTGAATCAGCGGATGGCAAGCTGTGTGATAGAGTAGATGGACGCTCTGGTGCCTATAGATGAAGTGTCTATAGACGATCTAGAGGGGGGTAAATAGATCGGTCACCCACTAAAATTTACTACAGCAGAAACAGTTGCGGAAAATAATCAAACTGCTATAGGACGATCGGAAGGCACACAATCACAACTAGAATGAAACCGGTCAACCAGACTATCTCTTCATGCGATCCTAAGCAATCATCTACTGAGTGAAGAACAAATATAAAGGACAAAAGCAAACCACAAACAATCGCACAGTGATAGAGAATTTTTAAGGTGGTTCGATCTCAAACCCGAGACACAGTGCTCCTGCGTGAGCTTGTTTGTTTTCGGTTTTAATGTCAACTTTCTGTTGCTGAGTTCTATCATCTTTGTTTTTCCTTTTACATTCCAATTCTTAAGCTGTGTATCAGTGGAGGCTAAGCTGTAAGGCCCAGCAGTCAAGCTGTTAGTCAGCTATTGGCTTAAGCTATATTGCCCAGCGGTAGAAGCTGTGAATTAGCGGATGGCAAGCTGTGAAGCCCAGCGCAAGCTGTTAGTCAGTGGTTTATAGGCAAGCTATGAGGTCCAGCGATTTCAAGCTGTTTGGCAGCGGAATCCACACTCTGGTTGGAGTGTGGGGTGCATGTAGGTCAGTGACCGAACCACCTAAAAATCCTGTGTGTAGTGGTTCGCGTGTGGTGTGCTTTTCCCTATCTTTTGCCCCCTTTACAGGTTTCTCTTACTTCGTGGATGATGAGTTTATGTTAGTTATTTGGCATTGTCTGTGTATACTGAGTGTTGACCTAAATAGGGTCTACTCCTAATGTTGATTCAGTTTGCTGATTAGTGTGGATCTTATTTAGACTCCATGTGATTGATGCTTGCCTTATGTTCAAGTGTGAGTCTATTTAGATTGAGTTTTCTGGTCTTATCTCCGCACGAGTCTTTCGAAGATAATTTTGAATCTAGGCAAGAGTTTTAATTCCGTAATAGTTTTTGAACGGGGATTCATTCACCCCCCCCTCTGAATCCGTGCCTTGCACCCTAACAGTTGGTATCAGAGTGGGTCTCTGATTCATCAGATCCAACGATCTACAGAGGATCATGCTACCTTATTTTAGGTGCATTCTTGATTTTGCTGAGTTTACTGTCCGGTCTGTGCTTGAATCTCTATGGCATCTCCTACTGTTTACGATGGTTCTAACTTCAACAAATGGTTAGGCGGCCTATGTGTTCACCTGAACTCCATTGATCCAAATCTATGAAGTCTTATTTCAAAAGGCCCACATAAGCTCCCTCAGGATCATACTAAATGGTCTCATAGGGACACAATGAAAAATAAAGAAAACGGCATAGTCTTTAGCATTCTGAAAGATGCAGTAAATACTAATATGTTTCCATGTATTGCAGAATGCAAATCTGGAAAAGAAATCATGGATAAAATCATATCTATCTATCAGAAGAAAGAACAATGCTTGATGGCCAACCGAAGAGATCAAATTGAAGATGTAGAATCACAGGCAAGCACAGAATCAGGTAATGTTACTTTCGATGAATTGGCTGATATGTATGATAAATTGTATGATGAGTTTAAGATGATCAAATCTGAGAATAAGAAATTGAAGAAAAAGGCTAATCAAGATAAATCTGATCTGACATGTGAAATCTGTCCAAAACTGAAACAGTCATATAATACATGTTTAGTAGATATTCACAAGCAAAAGGAACGGATGGTTATGATGAAAAATGAGAATGATGATTTATATTCAAAAATCTCTGAATTAGAAGATAAATTGAACTCATCTGATAATCATATAATTTTGAATTCTATGGATAATGAGAAATTGATAAAGGAGCTTGATCATGTTAATTTGAAGCTGAGTGAACTGAAATCTGGTAATAATGAACTTACTGTTGAGAACTCTGAACTAGAAAACAAGCTGAAATCATTAGAATATGATCATGTCCTAATTAATGAACTAGTTCAGAATGAGCAATTGATAAAAGAAAATGAAGAACTGAAAATGTTGAACTCTGCCATGTCTGAAAGACTGCTTGTCTTAGAAAAAGGGAAAACTATCTGTAATGTAGAATCTAAACAACTGAGTAATCTGGAACAAGAAATTGAAAATTATAAAACTGCTAACAAAGTGCTAAGTGAATGCGTTAATTGTAGTGAACAAGAGATTCCCAGTTATGAGATGCATATTGCAACTCTAGAAAATGAAATTCATGATTTGAAAAACTCTTTGTCAAAATTTGTTGACGGGCAAGAAAACCTAGATAAACTGCTAGGAGTTAAGGTTAACTTTTAGAAGGAGGGGTTGGGCTATAACCCTGCAGAGAAAAATAGTTTTGAGAACAAAATGCAAACATCTTTCGTTTCTAGTGTTGCTTCTCACAGTTCACAGAATCCACCTATTTTTCAGTTTAATGTTCAGAAGTCTTTGAAACCAGCTGGACAACAAAAGAACAAAAATGGTTCTGCCACCTCTTTGCATGTTGCCCATAAATCATCCGCATATACACATGCATACAAAAAGAAAACTTCATGCCATTACTGTCATAGATTCGGTCATTTGATGCATGAATGTAAATTGATGGAAGAGGATGATCTGAACGCCAGCATAATGCATGCCAAAAAATCTCATGATGAAGATCCTTCATTTCAGAAAAGGAAAACTGAATGTCTTCACTGTGGTAAATTAGGACACACGATTGCACAATGCTGGTTTGCAAGAGATAAGAAAAATTCACAGTCATATCATGTTAAATTCCCTGCAAACCAACATGGTTTCAAAAAGAACAAATCTGTATCAGTGAACCAGCACATCACATGCTTCAATTGTAACATGCCTGGTCACAAGGCTACTGAATGCTGGTTAGGCTCTCATAGGAGAAACTCTTTTATTTGATCTCAATGTGGAAAGCATGGCCATACAGTCAAGGACTGCTGGCATACTCAGGGAAAGAAATCTAACTCTGAATTTGTTAAATTCCCTGTATAAGGAAGTGATTTTGGTTACAATGAATATCTTGTAAACAATGCTTCTCATGAAAATATTTTTGTTTCAAAAGTTCAGCATATTGCATGCTTTAACTGTGGAAAGCCAGGCCATAGAGCTGCTAACTGTTGGCTGGCTGGTTATGAAAAGAAAATTTTCCATGTCAATAACAGAATTAAGCAGGTTCACTCACACCAACTTCATGCCAATGCTAATGTATATAAGGAGAACATGAAATCTGTTATCTCTTGTTATTACTGTGGACAGTTAGGACATTCCATGTCTAACTGCTATTTGATGAGGTTTGATGACTCTCAAGTGTTGAACATGAGGAGAGCGACATTCAAAGGTGCTATTGTCACTAAAGGACCCAAGGAGACTTGGGCTCCTAAGAATGCAAAATGAGATCCTATTTTACAGGAGTGTCTTGGATCTGAAGAATAAAAAGGGGGTAAATAAACCAAGGCACCCAAATTGGTAAAATCCCATTCAGGTAATGTTCTGCACTTTTCACATCTGTTCAATTGAATTTCTTAGAAATCTACTTTAACTAGATATCATGTTAAATCTGTTCAGACAAAAGTGTCATGCATGCAAGACTCTTATATGTCATGTCATTACATTGAGCTGCATGAGTTTATTTGTCCATACCTTGAGCTGTGTGTGCACATACTCAGTAATGATATGTTGAATTCATTTCCAATCTGCATGCATGTGATTACTGGTATCAATCGTTCCCCTACATGATTTTCATGTCATAGTTAGTGGTTCAATGCATTAAGTTAGGGGGAGTTGCATACAGATTTCATTGCATATCATTTCTAAAGAAAATTCCAAAAAGATTGTGTACTGCTGACTGTTCATCTAGTTGTTTTAATATCTCTTTCAGTCAACCGTTGCTCCCATCTTCAGCTTGAGCTCACCCATTTCACGAGTCTGAATTTACTGTGTTCTGCTTATGCATCTACTGAGGGGAGCTGATCGTTCTTGAATAAATTTGTCTGATGGTCTTCTGGGTATTTCTGACTCACCTTGACACATCCTTTGCTGCACTTCTTGATAGTTCTCTTTTGGAAGTGTCGACACCATGAGCTGTCACTTTTGATTGTTCTGGAGTGTGGATCTTGTGAGCAAATGTCGACACAAAGAGTCGACACATTCTAGGATGCTCTTCTGATCATGTTTCTGCACTTGCTCTCTTGATTGAAATACTTGTCATGTTCTTAAACTTGTTTTCGAAACACTGCATATCTCCTAGACCTTGAAGATCCTGAATCATGCCTGACCTCCAGTTATCTTGCTTGGTATGCATATCTTTTATTGATTCTATTGACAAACCTTGATCATATTTGAAAACAATGGGCTTCAAAGTCACTTATTCTTGCTGGATCTCTTCTGTCAGTCATTCATGAAGATTTCAATGGGCATATCTCGATCATAAATCTGAAAACACTTGAACTAGGAATCTTCTATTATACGGTTTTATGAATGTCTGAAATAACTCAGCTGGTTTAAGTTTAATGTATTCATTGAGTTTGACTTTAAATCTCTCAAAAATATCTGAATCATATTTTAATAAACTTTAACCAACTATTTCATGCTGTGTCTTGTAAAATCCTCTGAAATCTACACTGTTGAATGCATGGCTTTATTTGGTTGATGTACATGAAATTAGTATTGTTTTGAAACAAATGAGTTTTCTGAAATGTCTAAAGGGTAAATAGTTGTCAGAGCAATGACTTTGGTCACTGAGAAACCATGTCCAAAGGACTGTGTCATGAGGTGCCATAGTTAACTCTGCTTAAGAATGATTGATAATGTGGCAGAGCAATGGCGTACACACTGAGAAACACATCTCACTCATCAAAGAAATGAGTTGAGGTATGTCATGAGGTGTAAATGTTAATTCTGTTAATTATAAAGCATGACTGTTAGTCACACTAAGTGCTTAGGGATATTGGCATATGATCAACCTATATCCTCTAGTTACAAGGTGTGCACTGAACTAGAGTGCTCTTGAAATTTGTAGCATGAAAATTCTTGTTGAACAAATTGCAGTATTTGAATATTGATGCAAAAGATAAATTTCTTTAACCCTAGACAAAATCATATGACTTCATAATTGTTTGATCTCAATACTAGTGAATGAAATTCCGAAATAAGTCAGTAAATTTGATTGTGTAAAGAAAGAGAGGTTAATCAAGATATAAATATGAGGGCTTGGTTCACTTTTATTAAACCGTGATTTCAGATATAAATATAGAATTTTATTGGTAAACTTTGCATACATCATGTCTAAACCACGTTGATTAATAAATTTCATTCATAAGCCCTTATAATGGAAGACTCTAAAAAATTATGTTTTAGATTTATGAAATTGATATCTCCTTGAAAATCTTGTTGAATTACTCATGTGCTTGAAGCTTATTTGGAATTCTTTTGCTCACTATCGTTTGATTCTTGATAAAATTCATCATGACCAGAACTTATCCTTGATTGCCCCTGTGTTCTTGCTGATAGATGCTTATCACCTCTTCCACCCCAATTCCTCTGCTTTGTCAAAGAGGGAAATTGTCATCAGCATGTTTCTGGCATTAAGGGGGAGATTAATCTCCTGACCCTCCTTCTTGGTTGTCCTTCATCATACCCTATTCTTACTTCTTTTCACCTCACATTTTCAGGGGGAGTAGGGTCACATGTTGTGCATGATCTTATCTGGCTATTTAGGCACTATTGGTATGGGGGAGCATAGCTTATCAAACTATTTTTTTTTTTGATGAAGTCAAAGGGGGAGAATAGTTTGTCTGTCAGCATAGCATCTTGCTTTATCTTCATGACTCATAGTGTTGCCATCATCAAAATGGGCAAGATTGTTGTGTCCCTGTGATTTTGATGATAGCAAACACTATAAGTCATCATATGTTTGCATGAAAAGATTGAATGATGATGAAATGTGCATTTGGTTATGCAACTGGTCATTGCACTGTGCATTAATGAGGATTATTTTTATGTGCATTGAATTTTATGCTTTAATGATTGTCATCATAATCATTTGTATGATATATGGATTTTCATGTAGATGCATTTTCATGCTGCATAGAACCTCATCAGATTGTATGCACAATCATTTTATCAAACAGGTGGCATGCACATTCATTTCATTGAACTAGTTGCAGCTAAGGTCTGTGCACGTTATTGCTTGCATATGAAGGTCTCTGCACACACTGTAGCAGGTCCGTGCATGTTCATGTGTCTGAGCACATTCAGTCATTGTGCATACATGCTCTTCACTGTTTAGAATACTGCATTAAAGTCAGTGTATGTTCATACAAGGTCTGTGCCGTACCTGCCAAAGCATATAGGAAGTTGGTGCAATCTTTTGTGTCACATGCATTGTCTATTGTTGTTGAAGACGGTGCATGTCTGCGTCTCACATTGCGTCTTATGCACATACCAAGGTCTGTGAGGTCTGTGCATATCCTGCATCTTATCTTGTGTCTCACATAGCCTAGTCAGTGCATGTCTAAGTCGTTGCATCTGCATCTCATGCATTTGTGTCTTAGCATAACCTCGGTGCATAGCTTGCATCTCATATTGCCTCTCATGTGCATATGTGTCTCAGTGCATGAACTGCGTCTCATTCTGCGTCTCAATGCATGCCTGCGTCTCATGATTCGTCTAAGGCACAAATCAAGGTCGGTGCAATTTTTAGGCCCGTGCATATTTTTGCACATAGCACATGCATAGGTCTGTGCTATTTCCTATAGCTTGCTCATGCAAAGTCGGTGCAATGTTGTCCCAAGGTAAGTCTATACATTTTCCTGTAGCTTGGTCATATAGAGGTCTATGCACATTTCGTCATATGCATACACTGCTCAACTCGGTGCACATCACTGTTCATAGGGATTAGCTCAATGCATTCATATAGTCGATGCATGTTTTCACACGATCAAAGCTGCAACCTTTGTTGAAGTCTGTGCAATTCACTGTTTACTTGTATAAGGACAGTGCATTATTTGTCTTGCATATTCAACCTCGAAGTAGGTTTTGAGTCCGTGCATGTTTCTCGCTAAGGCCCGTATAAGGTCATGCATAGTTCACTTCATATCATTCTAGTCGGTGCATGCTTTTGTCTAAGGCACATCCACGGTCTGTGCACATCTAGCTTAATGCATATAAAGTTCGTGCATAGTTGGCTGGTCAGCCTACCAGGTCGGTGCACCTTTTGACCCTTGCAGGCTGCAGGGTCAGTGCAAGTTTTGGGCATGCAGGTTGATGCATGTTTTCACCTTGTCTATATGCAAGGTCATTGCATGTTCGTCTGTCAGCATGCTAGGTCGATGCATAGTTGGTTGTAGCACGCACACCTGAGGGTCGGTGCAGCTTTTGCTGTAAGACCAAGTTGGTGCATATTTATGTTCAGGCATACTATTTTTGTCCTGTGCGTAGCAGAGTCCGTGCAACATTACATTGTTTCCTCGTCTGTGCACATTCCTGGTCCGTGCAGGTTTTGGCTCGCACAAGTCGGTGCATATTAACATCGGTGCATACTTTGCCTCATGCAGGTCAATGAACGTTTTTGTTGATAAAGCATACAAGGTCGTTGCAATGATAAATATGGTGCAAGCTTTCAATACTGAAAACACAAATGAGGTCGGTGCAAGTTTTCAGTCGATGCATACTTCAACGCACAAGCGTAGTCGGTGCAAGGTGTTAGTCGATGCAATCTCTTCACCAAGCAACGTCAGTGCTATGTTTTCTTTGACAATGTCTGCAGCTCGTGTGAAGCAAGGTATGTGCAACCTTGTTAACAAGGTCCGAGCATACATGACAAAGTCTGTGCAACATTGCAAGATCGATGCAAATGGGGATCTAAGGTCCGTGCAGGCAAGCAACTTTTGGCAACGATGTCCGAGCAGTTGAAGATGCTACGTACACAAACCATCGTCTGGCAAAGAAGTCCAAATGGTCAAAGCTTTTCAAGCTAGCTGGGGGTTACATGAAGTCATGAGCAGCAGCAACAGAGGCAGGTATGTGCATCAGGCATTTCAGCAAACACCTTATTGTCAGCTGCAACCCTCTAGGCACGTGAGCTTGAATTAAAGCAGGGACGTGATTCAAGAAGGTTGGCTCGTGGATAAAGGGTCAAATGATAGGGCACGTGATCTGAGGAAACGAAGCTTCTATTCCCTAACACGTGGACCAATGTAATTTTAGTAGGGTTCTGTTGATTAATCCATGCGAAGCCCTGTTCCTATATAAAGCTACATTACCCTTCGAAGAAGGGCGCGGGTGCTGGCAGAGAGGCCGCCAGAAGAAAAGAAAGGAGAGCCAGTAGTAGAGAAGAGTAGAAAAAGGAGAATGAGAGAGCAGCAGAGAGCTAGCGAAAAGGAGTAAGAGAAAGAGAGAGAGGGGGAGATAGAAGCAGAGATGTTGGTTTGAAGAGCTATTGGGCAAGAAGCTTTCAAAAGTCTAGATCTGAGGATCTGTCTGTTCTGTGTTCTTTGGATCAAATCCAAGACACAGTGCTCCTGCGTGAGCTTATTTATTTTCGATTTTAACGTCAACTTTCCGTGGCGGAGTTCTATCATCTTTGTTTTACCTTTTACATTCTGGTTATTAAGCTGTTTATCAGCGGAGGCTAAGCTGTAAGGCCCAGCGGTCAAGCGGTTAGTCAGCTGTTGGCTTAAGCTGTAATGCCCAGCGGTAGAAGCTGTGAATCAGCGGATGGCAAGCTGTATGATAGAGTAGATGGATGCTCTGGTGCCTATAGATGAAGTGTCTATAGACGATCTAGAGGGGGGTGAATAGATCGGTCACCCACTAAAATTTACTACAGCAGAAATAGTTGCGGAAAATAATCAAACTGCTGTAAGACAATCGGAAGGCACTCAATCACAACTAGAATGAAACCGATCAGCCAAACTATCTCTTCATGCGATCCTAAGCAATCATCTACTGAGTGAAGAACAAATATAAAGGATAAAAGCAAACCACAAACAATCGCACAGTGAAAAAGAATTTTTATGGTGGTTCGATCTCAAACCCGAGATCTACGTCCACCCCACACTCAAACTAGAGTGTGGCTTAATTGCTGATACACAGCTTCCGCTGATCCACAGCTTCGGGGTATAAACCCTAGACCGTTGGGCCTTACAGCTTATGCCGACCAGAGGAGTCCTCCTCTGCAACCGCTGGGGCTTACAGCTTTACCCGTCCAGAGGATACCACACCTCTGCCCGCTGAGCGTCACAGCTTGCTCCGCTGACAAACATCTTGAAAATGAGTTTCTAAAAATGAAAAAGACAAACAAACGAAGAAACAAATGAATCCCACAAAGGGAATGTTGCTCAACACTGAGTGAATTCAGCTCCAGTTCTGAACCTAGAGACTGAAGAGTAACCTCTCTCTCTCTCAGTTCTCTCAAAACACTTCTCTCAGAACTCTCCTTCTTTTCAGCTCTATCTGTCTTCTTTTTCTCTCTGGATCGTACAGGTGCTAGCTCTCTCAATACAACAGTCTGCTCTTCTGGCACGATCAATCTTCTCTCGAAGGAGAAGCTTCTTACTTATAGTAACAACAGAGAGGTAGAGTGTGTGCTCTCCACGATTCCCGCCCAAGCACCTTGGTCACGTGGCAGCATCCCAGCTTACTGCTTTACACGTGTCACGATCCTGGCACCTCCTCCAATCTTGGATCACGTGCCATTCTTAATCTTCATGAAAAGGCATCTGTCAAGGCATCATATATAAAGTCATCTTCAGACAGTTATATGAGATGTAAAATAACTTGCACGGAGTAAGTATTCTGACAGGCTAGAATGTACCGACTCAAAGTGGTGTTCACACACACATGCACAGACTCAACATTCATGCACAAGCAGATGCACAGACTTGATATGCTCAGTGCAAGTATTACACCGACTCGATGACATGCCACTAGAGGCGTTGCACTGACTTAGCTATGTGTAACGGCAGCTAATGCACCGACTAGCTCAGAAGGAATGCACAGACTCTATATGCACGGTTCAGATATTGCACCGACTTGAATGCATGCGACTACGGTTATTGCACCGACTCACTATAAGCAACAAATACACCGACTTAGAAGCTCATGTACACAAGACGAGCATGATGCAAAAGAGGCACCGATGCAAGAGTTGCACCGACCGTGCTTGTGCTAGACGAACAAATTGCACCGACCTGCTACTAAGTAGCACATGCGATGAACTGCATGAGATGGAAACTAGCATGGACCCTGGTATGTGCATGAGATGCAAAATGAGACGGACACATGCACAGACCTAGGCCTTATGAGATGCAGTATTAGATGGACACAGGATGTGCACGGACTTAATTGCGTGCAGTAGCTAAGGATGCACAGACTTAATGCAGACTAGACAGAAGATGCACCGAGTCAATCTAATGCACGGACCTTAGCTAGGAGATAGTCATACAGTTATTGAACTTATGCATGGTGACTAATAGTGTTTGCTATCATCAAAATCACAGGGACACAACAATCTCCCCCTTTTTGATGATGGCAACACCAATGGACAATACATATGAAGACTGATGCATCTTTAAAAAGCTCCCCTCCCCCTGAATATATGACTCTCCCCCTGTGAAACTCTCTACCCCTTTGAAGAGATAAACAATTCTCCCCCTTTGACTTCAGCAAAAAGGAGGAAGGGAAGAGAAGAGATATATGGAAGTTAGGGTGAGGATGAATGAGACTGAATAACAGTTTATGCAATGGTTCAAGAAATGAGTAAATTATGAAACAACCCTTAGGATATAAGAGTCAACAATGTGCATTCTTAATTAAGTTCAGGTTTAACAGTTATAGAAAGTAGAGTAAAGTAACTGACTTCCTGAAATAGGGCTATAGATTCCGTTTATAGCAATAAACCTAAAACACATAGTCATAATAAACTAGGTCAGGACAGTACCCTACTGATTTCAGAAATAGTGAATATCAAGGAAAGTCACTTGAAGTTGTATTGAAGTTAAACAGATGTCACTCAATGACTTTTATTTTTCCAAGGGTTACAGTAGTTCTTTTTCACTTCTGATTTCTGAAACTGAACTTAGTGAATAGACATGTATCACTTATGTTGTTTACATTAGGTGTACACCTTGATTAGAGGCATGTACCCCCAGTTACTAAGTATAAACTACTATATTTGTTTCTGATCAAGAGCTACAGAGATAGTTTGCACCTTTGACATTAAGGGTACACCTTGATCAGAGGCCAGTACCCTTAGTTACTCAGTGAAACCACCCCTATAGATTTGACCAAATGAAAAGAGTTAACCTGAGTCACTTCATGACTTAAGGTATTCTCCATTTCTTTGATGGAGGCCTCAGTTTCTCAGTGCAACTCGGTCATTGCTCTGTCACTTTGTTCATTTCCTTTTTTTTAATGATCTTATTTCTACTGCCCTTATAACTTTAAGAGTGACTGTTTAAAGATAATACACACTCTAGTTTTCTCCATATAGACTTCACTAAGTCTTTTATGTTCATGTACAGTGAAGACCTTTTCTATTCTAACTATGAGAAAACAAAGTTAAGAGCTATAAACTATTTCTAACACCTTATTTACTGATGAACAGTCTCTGAACTCTTCAGTATATTAAGGTTAAACATTCAACTCAGTCAAGAATCAACTATGATTCTTATAAAAGAAGAGTTGTAATAACTGCAGCTTACTGTAATAAACCGATAGCAAGGCTGGTATTCAATCATGATGAAAGAATTAAACATGAGAACACAGGAGCAGTTCAAATAAGTTTCAAGAGTAAGTCGAATGAAAATGATGTCATGAGATAGGAACTTATGAGATTGAGGAGAGAAAGTGGAAGGAATGGAACTATGATCAGATATCACTCAACTCCCCATGACAACATGATGCATCGACCTTATCATGCATGAGGAATACCGTGCATCATCCTTAACGTGCAGAATGTAGACAATGCACTGACCTATATGTGGCTTGATTGCAATATGCACCGACCTATGTATATGTGCGGTATGCAAGTGCACCGACCTACATGTGACTTAAATGTAGGATGCACCGACCTGTACGCTGGAATGCATGTGCAAGGCATTTACTGAATACAAGTCATGCAAAGACTTATGCTTGGTGCGAATATGCAATGCATTAACAATGGGCAGTACATGCAATAATAAAGGACTCTGTGGTACTCATGCATCTACATCAGAAATAGTTTGTGCAAGACATCAAGCAACTAATGTACTCAGAGCAAAATAATTATTCAAGCATCAAACATTCTTTATTCAAAATTTAAAGAACAGACTGACACAATCATCTCAAAACATTGCAACAAACAGTTTAAGAATGAAATTATTCATCATTTTCCTGCTGAAATTTGCAAAGCCCCAATTCTCTTCTTAGATACTTGAATCTATCATTTTCAAGGGGCTTGGTAAATATATCAGCAATCTATTTTTCAGTTTCAACAAACACTAATTCAATTTCATTTTTGCTCACTACATCTCTAAGAAAATGGTGTTTAATTTCGATGTGCTTAGTCCTAGTGTGGTGAACATGATTTTTAGATAGGCAGATGGCACTAGTGTTATCACATAAAAGTGGAATGCATCCCAGATTTATCTGATAATCTGAGAGCTGGTGTTTAATCCATAGTACCTGGGCAGCACAGTTCCCTACAGTAACATACTCTGCCTCTGCAATGGAAAGTGCCACAGTGTGTTACTTTTTAGAAGCCCAAGATACTAGGCAACCACCTAGGAATTGGCAATAGCCACTAGTGCTCTTCCTATCTACCCGACACCCGGCATAATCTGCATCAGTGTAGGCTAGAAGCTCTAGCTCACACCTAGCAGGATACCATAAGCCTAGATCTTGGGTGCCTGATAAATACCTAAAGATCCTTTTCACTGCACTAAAATGTGATTCTTTAGGACTAGCCTGAAATCTAGCACATAAACACACTACAAATTGAATATTAGGCCTAGATGCAGTGAGATACAAAAGGGGTCTGATCATACCTCTGTACAGCTTTTGATCCACAGGGTTACCTTTGGTATCTTCATCAAGACTTGTTGAAGTACCCATTGGAGCTGTAATGTCCTTGAGGTTATCAAATTTGTACTTCTTCAGAAGATCCCTTATGTATTTGGACTGAGTGATGAAGGTTCCATCCTTGGTTTGTGTCACCTGTAGTCCAAGAAATAGTTTTAGCTCACCCATTGAACTCATCTCAAATTCTTGTGTCATAAGTGTTGACACCCGTTTTTTACCGATAAGTTGTGTCGTTCCTCTTACTCCCACTTGTTGATGCCTCGAGTTGTCCATCGCTCGTTGGGGCTATTTTCGGGCACGTTTTGGGCCAGTTTTATGGGTAGCCTCCCTCCCTGGCTGGGCTTGCTTCAATTCTGGCCTTAATGGACCTTGGTTTTGGTTGATTGGGCTTTTCTATAAGTTTCAAGCGCCCATATACATGTACGGTTCATCCCTGGCCGCTATATCATTGTGCGGTTGCCTGTGGGCCGTCCATACATTCATGGATATTTTGATTAATTTTCTGAATTTCCACCGACAAGCATTCATGCGGTCTCCTTTTAGCCATTCAAAATAATGGACGGACTACTAGTAGCCGTTCTTCTCCCAGAATCCTACGCTTGGTGGTCTTCTCAGATAATTACCCAATTTATCTATTTATCACTGACAAGGCTAGAACGGCCGGCCTTCGGCCGCTCTTCCTCTTGAACGGACTAATCCTAGCTGTTCATTTATGAGAGTCCAACGGCGAACTATTCGGCCGGTTCAATGGATAATTTGGATTATTTTGTGAATTATTAAATTTTCACCGACAGGGTTGGACGGCCCAGAATGGGCCGCCCATATTGATGAGTGGTCTATCGTAAGACCGTTCATATGCTCGTTTGTTGAAGATTCAACAGATTTTCTCTCTCTCATCGGGGATTTATCCCAAACTTCCTCCGATGATTTCTCCGCGAATCCTTAACCATTTTGAGTGCCGTTTCATCCAGATGAAAGATAATTGAATTATCTTCATCTTTTATTTGATTATCTCGACCTAAAAATGCATGGAAACCCTAATTTCGAGGTTAGCATTGGGGGTTCTATAAATAGACCCTAAAGGCTACCTTTGAAAGGGGGGAGATTTTGGTCGACGGCGAAGCCCTGCTAAATTCTTGAGCAACCTAGCACCAAGGAGGGAGGCTTTCTACGTCCACAAAGGCCTCCGGTTCAGGGAGTAGTCCTAGTCTTTAGTCTTTTGCATTTGATAGTCCTGTTTCTTCTCATTGCATGCTTGTTTCTACATGTCCATTCGCCCACGTTTTTCTTTGTTTGTACTGTCATGCACACACCCTCCCATGTTTTCTGACGCCCTAGGGGTTTAAAAATGCCCAGGTATTCCCCATTCAATTAATTATGTTCATTTCCTTTCATTGGAGCATTTGCTACACTCCACGTTCCTAACTTGGGTTTTGTTTTCTTGTGTTCTACACTTTGTTTCACAGGTCAGCAGCACACTAACGCGAGGCCCATCCTCTCTGGCCGACTGGAAAGGGTGGAGGTTGAACTCTTTGCAATTTTCTGGTGCGGTGGCATTGCACGGTTCCCAACTATCCGTTCAAGGAGACGAGCGGTGCAATCTGGACCGTTCTTCTACTTCCTACGGTCGATTTGGAGCCGTTTGTCAGTCAGGAATACCTCATCCCGCGTCTTTTGCAGCGTTCATAGACAGTCTGCACTTCGACCGTTTATCTCCATAGGCGGGTTCCTACTGAGCTGTACATCATTGCAGCGCTGCACACCAGGTGAGTGTCTCTCCCCTTTTCCAAGGTACGGCGTGTCCATCATGTTCGGCACCTTGGTGGCGATCACAGGTTTCCACTCTTCCCTTTCCCTCAGTCTTTGTTCATTTCCCATGCTGGATGTGTTAAGATAGGCATGGGAAGGCATTAAAGAACAGACGGGAGGAGAAATATATCTACAATAAGTTCAGAAAATTCCTTACACAATTTAGGATTGGTTGAACCAAAAACTATGTCATCCACATAAATCTGAACAATGAGAATGTCAAGATGACTTACCTTGGTGAACAAAGTTTGGTCAACCTCACCTCTTGTGAATTTCTTCTCGGTAAGGAATCTGGTGAGCCTGTCATACCAAGCTCTAGGAGCTTGCTTCAAGCCATAAATAGCTTTATTTAATTTATAAACATGAGAAGGGAAATCTAAGCATTTGAAACCAGGAGGTTGTCGGACATAGACATCATCTTTTATTTCCCCATTGAGGAAAGTAGATTTTACATCCATCTGCTGGAGAGTTATTCCAAGAGAGCATGCATAAGCCAAAAGAATTCTAATTGCCTCTAACCTGGCTATAGGGGCAAATGACTCTTCAAAGTCAATTCTGAATTCCTGGTTGTAGCCCTGAGCAACAAGTCTGGCCTTATTCTTCAGTATATTGCCTAGCTCATTAGTTTTATTTCTAAAAACCCATTTTATTCCAATGACAGTCCCATGATCAGGAGGTGGGACCAGGTGCCACACCTTATTCCTGTCAAACTGATTAAGCTCCTCGTGCATGGCATTAATCCAATGCATATCTTTGAGAGCATTGTCAATGGTCTTGGGTTCTATATGTGAAACCTATGCATATGCATTTAATTCATGCTGAGCTCTAAAGTAACCTCTAGTTCTAGGGGGTTTATGCAAATCACCAATGACATTATCCACAGGATGATCTCTAAGAAATCTGACATTGATGCTTTGGTTACTTGGATCTTCATTTACCTCCCCCTGAATAGTAGGCTCTTCTGTATTGTTCTCTTCAGCTTCTTCTTTATTAGCTGATTGGTCTGCAGACTGTCCTTCCTTCAGAATTTCTCCATCATCTTCTTTCCTGCATTGACCAACATCAGACTTATGTAGGGACTCATCAAAGATAATGTGTGGAGATTCCTCAACAGATTTGGAATTAAGGTTGTACACTCTATATGCTCTAGTGTTTTCAGAATATCCAAGGAAGATTCCTGGATCACTTTTAGGTTCGAATTTATCAAGGTCTCTTTTATCATTAATATGAATGAAACATTTACAGCCAAAGACCTTGAAATAAGCAATTGAAGGCTTCTTACCTTTTAAACACTCATAAGGAGTTTTCTGAGTGAAAGGCCTTACCATAGTTCTGTTGATTACATGGCATGCAGTGTTCACTATCTCTGCCCAGAATTTTCTTGGTAAGCCACCTTCAACCAGTAGTGTACGAGCCATCTCCACAAGTGTCCGGTTCCTCCTCTCCACTACTCCATTCTGCTCAGGTGTTCTTGGGGAGGAGAACCGATGAGTAATCCCATTGTCCCTTCAGAAATCAGCAAATTGTGAGTTTTCAATCTCACCTCCATGATCAGACAGAATATTCTCAATTAAATTTTTATTTTTCTATTTTATTTTTAGGTAGAACTCCTGAAACTCTGTGAATGCATCATTTTTGTGAGTCAAGAAAAACACCCAAGTAAACCTAGAGAAGTCATCCACTAATACATACCTATACCTCCTACCTGATAAGCTGACAGATCTTGTGGGTCCAAAGAGGTCCATATGTATCAACTCATAAGCTTTAGAGGACAGTTCTTCAGTTCTAGATTTGAATGACTTTCTGGTTTGCTTGGACTGTGTACATGCATCACAGACTTTATTTTCTTTCTTAAAAGATATGTCAGGGAGTCCTCTAACCATGCTATGTTTATTTAATTTGTGCAAAATAGTTTAGCTAGCATGGCCTAACCTACGATACCACAAAAATACAAGATCATCTTCATTAACAGTGAGGCATAGGTTAGAGTGAGAGAGATCATCTAAATCTACCATCTAAATATTATTTACTCTCTTACCAAAAAATTTTATTATATCGGAATCAAGTTCATAAATCCTACAGCATTGAGAATCAAAAACTACTCTATGACCTTTGCCACATAGCTGGCTAATGCTGAGTAAGTTATAAGCGAGACCCTCAACCAGCATAACCTCCTCAATGTAGTAGGTAGTGCACTTACCTACTTTACCTGATCCGATGATTTTACCCTTTGTGTTGCCGCCGAAGGTGACAAGGCCTCCATTCTTCTCTGTCAACAAGTAAAATTTGGCCTTCTCTCCTGTCATATGCCTGGAGCAGCCACTATCTAGGTACCACATGTTGTTCCTGGCTACCTGGCATACCTGTAAACACAATCAGGGAAAAAATTTTGGAACCCAAAAGTGTTTGGGCTCCGAAACATATGAAGAGTAATTTAAACAAGACAGTAAACTCTTGGGAATCCACATTTGTTTAAGCATGGTTGACTTGGTGGATTTCCCAACATTCTTTTCATTATTTCTTTTCTTCTCAGCACCAACAGAATTAGCCTTCTTTTTCTGGTGCTGTGTCCTAGCACTGTTGTTGTTAGCAACTTTGCTATTTTTGTGCCAGTGCCTATGCCAATAAGTATTCAGAAAATGGTGGCCATAATTGGTCCTTGGCTGTCCAAAGAAAGATTGTCTACTAGGATTCCATGTCCTAGACTAACCAACCCAGTTTCTAGCCTGAGATCCATAAGACTGAATAGGAAAAGACTGATACCTAGACCTCCCTTGAACTTTATTCCATCCAGACCTATAAGATTGTTGTGGCTGTCTATAATGGTGGGTCTGGATACTGGGTCGGTGGAACTGGCTCGGTTGAACTCTGACTGAATTCTATCTCCCTTGCACCGACACACCTGGCTTGTGCATATGTGTATATTGAGTCTTCTCCTTGGCTACTGGTGGTGGTGGAGACTTGGCAGCCTTGCTCTGGGGTTTGGGTATGCACGTAGACTGACCCATGACCTGAGACTTACCCTTAGGTGTAGGGCAGGGTGTGCTAGGCTCACCAACATTCTGCTTACCTTTGTCCATAGCATTGGACATTTTGAAATTAACTACATTAGCAACAGAATTTTCATTATTCATTTTGATAAGGGGTCTCTTCGCCTTTTCTGCTACAAATAAAATTGTCTTAACATCAAAATTTTTCTTAGCAGTAGGATTGTACCCGAGACCCTCTTTCCTGAAATTGACTTTTGACCCCAACAACGCATTCAGATTATGAGATCCTTGAGTCATTTTTTTAATGATGTTCTCTTTGTCAGCATTTTCTTTTTCTAGTTGTTCAATAGAATTCTTTAATTCATTATTGACACCTAGGACAGCTTTATACTTTTCATCAACAATTTTCATTTCATTTTCATATTTTTGCAATGTCAGTTTCAAATCATCAATAACATCTTTCAACATTGCATTTTCTTTTCTACATTCAATCAAAGCAGGCTTTAAATCATCAAATTCAGAACAGGAATTTTTTAACTTATCATTTTCAGACTGTAAACAAGCAAGTTTGTCAGACATTATTTTGTCATTCAAAAGAGAGTTAACCTTCTTCTTCAAATGCATGTTCTCTCTCCTAATATCATCTACTTTGTCTAACAGATCTTTCGTAGGCATCTTGCCAATGAGAAATGGTATAATGCTCAAAAGGAGATGATACCTCATCAGAGTCTTCTTCTTTTTCTTCGTCATCTTTTGCCATCAGGCAGATGGGCTTTTCTTCATCCTCGCTCTCAGATGTGCAGCTGAATGTGCCCTCGTCCTCGTCGCTCCATTTGCTCACCATCGCCTTTCCTTTGGGAGCTTTCCTTTTTGACTTCTCTTTCAACTTCTGGAGCTCAAGACAATCTGCCTTCATATGGCCGGCTTTCCTGCAGTGGTAGCAAACATTAGTGTCAACTTTCTTGACAGAGTTAGATCTATACCTTGTTTGCCTGTTTGCCGCCACCAAACTGCCTCCGGCCGAAGTTTCTTCCCTCCTTTCTCAGAAATTGCCTAAATTCTCTGGTCAGCATGGCCAGTTGGTCTCCATCGATCTCTGACCCAGAGGGGCTTTCCTCGCTTGATGATCCACTGTGGCTGGATCTGCTCGATCTGTTGAAGCTGGCCTTCAGAGCAATAGGCTTCTTCCTCTTCTCGAGCTCCTCAGTCTTGGTAAGGTTCATCTCGTAAGTCATTAGTGAACCAATAAGCTCATCGACCTTCAAGTTCTACAAATCCCTTGACTCCTCAACAACTGTAGCCTTTGTATGCTATACTGGAGTCAGGGACCGAAGGATCTTCCTCACAATTTCATAATCCGAATAATTCTTTCCCAGACTCCTGAGACCGTTGGTAATGATCATGAAGCGCGCATACATTTCTGTGATGGTCTCACTGGGCTTCATTCGAAAGGCTTCATACTCTGAGACCAGCAGATTCGCCTTGGTCTCCCTTACTTGAGAGGTTCCCTCGTAGATGACTTCCAACTTATCCCACTTCTCCTTTGCAGTGGTGCATGATGAAACGCGGGAGAACTCGGTGGGATGAAGTGCACATTGAATAGCATTGATTGCGCTCCAATTAAGGGTAGATCTCCTAATCTCCTCTCTTGTCCAAACTTCATCATTCTCATGAAGCTCAAACGGACCTTTGCTGACTACTTTCCAGATCTCATAATCTTTCGCCCTCAGAAATGCTTGCATACGATTCTTCCGATCCATCGAAGTATGGGGGCTTGGCAGTGGAGTGTCCCTCAGCTGTCATCCCTTTTGAGTCCATGGTCGTTGACTCTTCAGAACGTTGATCCCTGCATAAGAGTTAGGCTCTGATACCAAGTGATAGAGTAGATGGACGCTCTGATGCCTGTAGATGAAGTGTCTAAAGATAATCTAGAGGGGGGTGAATAGATCGGTCACCCACTAAAATTTACTATAGCAGAAACAGTTGCGAAAAATAATCAAACTATTGTAGGACGATCGGAAGGCACTCAATCACAACTAGAATGAAACCGATCAACTAGACTATCTCTTCATGCGATCCTAAGTAATCATCAACTGAGTGAAGAACAAATATAAAGGACAAAAGTAAACCACAAACAATCGCACAGTGACAGAGAATTTTTAAGGTGGTTCAATCTCAAACCTGAGATCTACGTCCACCTCACACTCAAACTAGAGTGTGGCTTAACTGCTGATACACAACTTCCGCTGATCCATAGCTTCGGGGTATAAACCCTATAGACCGCTGGGCCTTACAGCTTATGCCGACCAGAGGAGTCCTCCTCTGCAACCGCTGGGGCTTACAGCTTTACCCGTCCAAGGGATACCACACCTCTACCTACTGATCGTCACAGCTTGCTCCGCTGACAAACAACTTGAAAACGAGTTTCTAAAAATGAAAAAGAAAAACAAGCGAAGAAACAAAGAAACCCACGAAGGGAATGTAGCTCAACACTGAGTGAATTCAGCTCCGGTTCTGAACCTAGAGACTGAAGAGCAACCTCTCTCTCTCTCTCAGTTCTCTCAAAACACTTCTCTCAGAACTCTCCTTCTTTTCAGCTCTATCTGTCTTCTTTTTCTCTCTGGATCGTATAGGTGCTAGCTCTCTCAATACAGCAGTCTGCTCTCTGGCACGATCAATCTTCTCTCGAAGGAGAAGCTTCTTACTTATAGTAACAGTAGAGAGGTAGGGCGTGTGCTCTCCACGATTCCCGCCCAAGCACCTTGGTCACGTGGCAGCATCCCAGCTTACTACTTTACACGTGTCACGATCCTGACACCTCCTCCAATCTTGGATCACGTGCCATTCTTAATCTTCACGAAAAGGCATCTGTCAAGGCATCATATATAAAGTCATCTTCAGACAGTTATACGAGATGTAAAAGAACTTGCACGGAGTAAGTATTCTGACAAACTGAAATGCACCGACTCAAAGTGGTGTTCACACACACATGCACAGACTCAACATTCATGCACAAGCAGATGCACATACTTGATATGCTTGGTGCAAGTATTGCACCGACTCTATGACATGCCACTAGAGGCGTTGCACTGACTTAGCTATGAGTAATGGCAGCCAATGCACCGACTAGCTCAGAAGGCATGCACAGACTCTATATGCACGGTGCAGATATTGCACCGACTCAAATGCATGCAACTACGGTTATTGCACCGACTCACTATAAGCAACAAATGCACCGACTTAGAAGCTCATGTGCACAAGACGAGCATGATGCAAAAGAGGCACCGATGCAAGAGTTGCACCGACCGTGTTTATGCTAGACGAACAAATTGCACCGACCTGCTACTAAGTAGCACATGCGATGAACTGCATGAGACAGAAACTAGCATGGACCCTGGTATGTGCATGAGACGTAAAGTGAGACGGACACATGCATAGACCTTGGCCTTATGAGACGCAGTATTAGATGGAGACAGGATGTGCACGGACTTATTTGTGTGCAGTAGCTAAGGATGCAAAGACTTAATGCAGACTAGATAGAAGATGCACCGAGTCAATCTAATGCACGGACCTTAGATAGGTGATAGCCATACAGTCATTGAACTTATGCATGGTGACTAATAGTGTTTGCTATCATCAAAACCACAGGGACACAACACTGTGAAGCCCAGCGCAAGCTGTTAGTCAGCAGTTTGTAGGCAAGCTGTGAGGCCCAGCGATTTCAAGCTGTTTGGTAGCAGAATCCACACTCTGGTTGGAGTGTGGGGTGGATGTAGGTCAGTGACCGAACCACCTAAAAATCCTGTGTGTAGTGGTTTGCGTGTGGTGTGCTTTTCCCTATCTTCTGCCCCCTTTACAAGTTTCTCTTACTTCATGGATGATGAGTTTATGTTAGCTATTTGGCATTGTCTGTGTATACTGAGTGTTGACCTGAACAGGGTCTACTCCTAATGTTGATTCAGTTTGCTAATTAGTGTGGATCTTGTTTAGACTCTATGTGATTGATGCTTGCCTTATGTTCAAGTGTGAGTCTATTTAGATTTAGTTTTCTGGTCTTATCTCCGCACGAGTCCTTCGAAGATAATTCTGAATCCATGCAAGAGTTTTAATTCCACAATAGTTTTTGAACGGGGATTCATTCACCCCCCCTCTAAATCCATGCCTTGCACCCTAACATTGGGACCGTGCCAAGGCTCTAGCCGGGGGGAGCGAGGACCGTGGCCTTTGGAAGGCACACGACACTGCATGGATGAGGAGGCAGCACTAGGAGGAGCTCTGTGATAGATGGTCCGAGCCTAATTGGATGGCCAAATCCGCAAAAGTCAAAGTCGCACGTGAGTCACATCCAGACGTGCATCTCCATACTTCTGGATTTGTTTCCTTCGTGACTCAGAAGGAGAGATTGGTAAGTAATAATCTTAATTTTATTATATTTTATTTCTTATATGTCCTTATTTATTCTCTATAACATATATAACAGGAAAAGAAGAGGGTGGTATGATCTCGTACCGCGATTTATTTGCTACAGTTCACTAGAAGAAGGGGACCGATCAGTATGTGAGCGAGAGAGCTCGCTCGGTAGTGGTAAGATTATATACATACACATTTCTTTTCTTTTTAAATTTTTAAATATGATTGATTAATATGAAATTTATAATATTTTTTATTTAATTTACGGGAGTCATATGACATGCATATGACTAAAAAGTACGGGGAGGAGGAGACGCAGCGGCTGCAACTAGATCCTGAGGCATGGGTAGCAGTAGTCGGCCCACCGAAGAAAGGACGAGTATATAGTTTTGGGCAGAGCTTGGACACCAGCCCGATTCTAGCATCTTGTCCGGGCTCAGCTTCGTCCTACCACGGTAGCAGTTCCTTCTCTACTCCCTCCACCGGCGATTCTACGAGTCATATTACATCCATCGTCCGACATCAAGTAGACGACATCGAGGCACACATTACTCGGGCAGTTGCTACCCTCCTCTCCCAAGCGGGGATTTTGACTCAGGGAGCACCCTCGAGCACATCACAGCCCTCTCATGTGAGTATTTAATTTAACTTTTAATTTCGTAGACTTTAGAGTTATAACATTACTACTTAGTTCAAAGAATTCAACTTTAAGAGTCAAAGAAATCATCTTCATGTTATCTACTTTCAAATTTAGAAAATCAAAAAGATATTTAATTAAATTTATTATTAATTATTTTTATTTAAATCTATGTAATATTTATTTTCTGTGATGTAGGATCCTTCTGCAGCTGATGATGGTGGAGATGCTACAAATGACAAATGAGGATGATGCAGCGGATATCTCTTGATTTTTTTAATGATATTGTGAAAAAATGACACATTTGAATTAATGTAACTGTAACTTTTTTTATTCATTGAGTTATGTGTTGTGGACGTTCTTTATTGTAATATTCAACGGATTTTATCCTATTGTGTGTTGTATATGTTGTTTATTGCGTGTTTTATGTTGAGTTGTGTAGATTGTGTGGTGTATAATTGTAGCTTTAAACAGGTTTTTAAAATTTCAAAATAAAGGCACCCTGAAGAATCAACCTAAGAACCCCCACGGTTTAAGCGCATCCTGCCACTTTGTGCTTTGTTTTGTTGCTCCTAACGATTGCCATTCAAGTGTCCAACCGATTTTCCCTCTGTCCTGCTTACAGGAGCAGAAGGATGGGCTTTTCTCTTATATTGTTCAAGTGCATGCTTTCATCAGCATTCAAGTGACGGTGTGTTAACCTAAGTGGGTGAGGGGGACCTACCTCTTCCGGCGACCAAGACCACCATCGTCCGTTGACTCCCCCGGCCAGCTATGGCTGCCCCGGGGGGGTCGACTGGGGCCCCGTCTTTGAATCCTCTTCCTTCTCCTACTTTAGTTCCCTAACGGACAAGGCTTCCGGTTCTACCCGCTCTTTTGCTGAGGTCCTTGCATCTTCCATGAAGCCGCCTGTGATTCAAGGTCGTGTTCACGAGCCTGCTTCAACGGATGGAGGAGAGCCCGCCGTTTTCTTCAGCAATGAAGAGATCATGGCTTCTCTTGAGCCTTTTGCTTTTACTCTGGTGGCACGCACTCCTTTTGGCAGGCCGGCTTTCCCTGAAATCAGAACTCATTTAGCTAGCAGATGCAGATTTAAAGAAGACTTCCTAATTAGCGCGCTGGATACACGGCATTTGCTCCTCCGATTCCGGAACTACGAAGATTACCTACATCTTCTTCTCGGGAATCCCTTTATGTCCATGGTCGGCTGTTTAAATTTTTTAAATGGACTATGCAGTTTTCTCCTTCTACGGACTCTCCCATTCTCCCAGTTTGGATTTCTTTCCCTGGTCTCCCTATTAATTTTACATTGAACCATTGCTTCGGTCCATAGCAGGCAATGTGGGTCGTGTTCTGAAAATAGATTCCTCAACATTGAATTTGTCTAATGCAATGGTTGCTCGAGTTTGCGTTGAGCTGGACATCTCTAAACCACTCCCACCCAGAGTTTGGATTGGATTCCCTGGTGGAGGTGCGTGGCAGGACATTCAATACCCAGAGATCCCAGCTTACTGTTCTTCTTGTTTCCGGATTGGACATTATTTGGAGAATTGTAAAGGGAACGGGAATGCAGGTTCATCAAAATTTGTTCATGAATTGGCCCCTGCTCCTTCTAAGCCGAAGGTTTTATGGAAACCAGTCTCACACAAGAGGGAAGCGTTAATCAATTCCAGTTCTTCATCGGATCCCCAGATTGTGGAACTATGTCCTTCTAAGGATTCAGTTGTTCAAGAGGAGATGGCTAATCAAACTGAGGAGGCTGTGGCTATCCAGGACAAGCAGAATTGTCATGTCCCTTTAAAGGAGCCAGCTCTAGGTAATGTTGGTTTGAGCAGTACAGATGTCAATATTGCAGGGTCAATCAATAAAAGGCTTCATAACTCTCTTTCTTTCGAAACTGAAGCTGTTAGGCCTGAGAAATCTTCTTTGGATAATTTTCGTTCATGTCCAGACAATATACAACCTCAGAAATCTATTTTGGCTAACAAGGATACTCCTCCTATCTTAGAGCTCCCTTCAGCCCAAATTACTTCTTCTGTTGGTGCCATTGTTCCTGTTCCAGAGATTGAGATTGTAGACTCTCAGTCCACCATGACAGTTCAAGAAATCAAGATTATTGCCAATTCCAATGGTGACATGCAGTCTGATGAGGTAACAAAAAAAAGGAAGGAAATTGCTAATTTTGCTGCCATTGAGAACTTGAAGGATATGCATGGTGAGCATTCACGTGTCATAACTAGATCCATGACTAGAGGTGGATCTACTAGTAACATCCCTAATATTCCTCATTCCCAATGAATTTCATAGCTTGGAATATTAGAGGTGTAGGGAATGACACATCTATTGGTCGTGTTAAATTGCTTATCAAAAACCATAACATTGATTGCATTGCTCTGCTGGAACCCAAGATGAACACAAGCAATATGGATAGGATCTGTAGAAGAATGGGTATGTCAAAGGCCATTGCTAATGAAGATGGTATGGCACATATCTGGGTTCTATGGAAAGACCCTCTGGATTTTTCATTGGTTACAAGGGATGAACAACAAATCACCCTTCACTTGTCCTCCACTGCTCAAGCAGAGTTTCACTTAACTATTGTTTATGCTAAATGTAATGTGATTGAGAGGAAGACTCTATGGACTTCTCTATCAATGTTCACTCTCAGGTTACAGGGCCTTGGATGGTGGCAGGGGACTTCAATTGTATCCTTGCTGTTGAAGAAAAACTAGGTGGTAATGACCCAAGTAATTCTGCAATGGCTGACTTCAAGGACTGTATCTCAGACTGTGCCCTCATTGATGCTGGATTCAAAGGATCATCTTACACTTGGCATAATAACCAATCAGGAGGCCGTGGCATTTGGGCTAGATTGGACAGGGTACTAATAAATGCTGGTTGGATGGCAACTTTTCCCATTTCTGTTGAGCATCTTTCTAGGGAAGCATCCGACCATGCTCCATTATTAGTGCAACATGTTTCTCAAGGCAGAGTAAAGAGTAGATTTTGCTTTCAGAAAATGTGGACTCATCATGATCAGTTTTTGGAGGCTGTTAAAAAATGTTGGGTTACTAGTCCATTGGCAACTTCATCAATCACCACTCTTTATCTTAAGCTTAAGAGCCTCAGGAAAATGTTAAAAGATTGGAATTACCATGTCTTCGGCAATGTTCAAGTGAATCTAACTGCAGCCGAAGATGCTGTCCTCAAAGCTGAACACTCTTATGACCTCCAGCCCTCGGAAGATAACTCAGCTATTCTAGATGAGGCTAAGTCTGTTTTATCTAGGAGACTTCTTCAGCAAGAGTGTTTTTGGAGGCAGAAATCAAGGGTTCGATGGCTTGCTGAAGGTGATAGAAACACACAGTTTTTTCACTCTACTACAATGACTAAAAGAAGAAAAATATGCATATCTCAGCTCCAGAACTCTGCAGGGTTGCTCACCTCAGATCCTGAGGAAATGAAATGCATTGCAGTGACTCACTTTCAACAAGCATTTACAACTCAAGCCCATTTTATAGAGACAATTTACTTGACTGTATTCCTCACATGGTAAATCAATTGGACAATGAAACACTCTGTGCTATCCCCTCTGAGTCAGAAATACATGATGTTGTTCTCAAGTTATCCCAGGACAGTGCCCCGGGGCCAGATGGGTTTTCAGGTGCATTCTATCACTCAGCCTGGGATATCATCTCAACTACTGTGGTAAATGCTATTCAGGAGTTCTTCATTTCACAGGAAGCTCTTCCTAGACATGTCACTGCAACTTTGGTAGCTTTGATCCTAAACAGGTTAATGCCACCAAGATATCTGAATTTAGACCTATCAGTCTTTGCAATTACTTCTACAAGATAATTTCCTCCATCATAAATAGCAGATTAGCCAACATTCTTCCCAAGATTATTTCCCCTGAACAATCTGCATTTGTGAAAGGAAGGCAAATAGTTGAGAACATTGCTCTGGCTCAGGAATTAACCCATGATCTGGGTAAGAAAACCAGGGGTTCTAATGTGATGCTAAAGCTTGATATGGCTAAGGCATATGACCGATTAGAATGGGATTTCCTTTTCCTTGTTCTTCACAAGTTTGGTTTTAGTAATCAATTCATCTTCCTAGTAGAAAAAATGGTGAACAACAATTGGTTTTCTATTCTCCTAAATGGGGTCCCTGCAGGTTTCTTTAAATCCACTAGAGGGGTCCGACAAGGTGACCCCATTGCTCCCTCACTATTTATTATAGCTGAAGAAGCTCTGAGTAGATCCCTGACCAAAGCTTTCCTAAGTGGACAAGTTGAATGGTTTGCTTGCCCAAGAAATTGTCTGAAAATATCACACCTTCTTTTTGCTGATGATACACTGATTTTTTGCAAAGGAAGCATTATTTCAGTAAGGAACCTTCTTAAAGTTCTCAGAACTTATGAAAGGGCTTCGGGACAGAAGATAAATGTAGACAAAAATGGTTTCTTTATGCATTCAAGAAGCAATAATAAAGCTGTCAGAAAGATTCAGGAAGCAACAGGTTTTGCAAGGCACTCATTTCCACACAAGTACCTAGGATTTCCTCTGGTTAAAGGCAGATGCAAGAAGGTCACTATAATGGTATTATTAATACAATTCAGAAACGTATTTCAGGCTGGAAATCTAGGTTGTTATCTCAGGGTGCTAGGCTGGTACTTATCAAACATGTCCTCTCTTCTCTGCCTATTTATTTTTTAACATCATCATCTCTTCACATTGGCACCCATCAAGTTCTTGAACAGGCTTTTGCAAACTTCTTCTGGGGTTCATCAACCCAAGGAAATAAGAAGCATTGGAGATCCTGGAAAGCTATTTGTAAACCTGTTTCGCAAGGTGGCCTTGGTATAATGTCTCTTAGACACATGGAGGTAGCTTTGAGAGTAAAGATGTTGTGGCAGGCATTGCACTCAAATTCTTATGGGCTGTTTATTTCAGAGCAAAGTACATTAGGGACTGTCCATTAGCCAAGGTTCAGTTCAACAACATGAGAGGTTTTGATAAAAGGTGTTGGCTTAAGGCGAAAAACCTCATCATCCAACATAAAAGGGTGGTTGTGGGTGATGGTAGTCAAGCCAATTTCTGGTATGACAGATGGCTAGGTAATATCACCCTTGCTGATTTGATCTCTGAAAACAATATTCCCAACCCTAGACTGACTGTCGAGACTGTTTATTACATCAGACAGTGGAAGACTCAGTTTTGCAAAGCAGGATCCTCCCTACTGAAATATGTACTGCTCTAAGGAATGTAAACTTAATCAGGAGCAGGATCTAGTTGCTTGGAGCCTATCTTCTTCGGGGAATTGCAGTGTAACCTCCACTTACAATTTTATCTGCAGCAGCAACAGGTTACAATTCAACAATCAATGGACTCTGTTATGGTCTCGATGGCTCCCTACCAAGGTATCAGTCCACCTGTGGAAGATTCTTAATAGTTGCCTCCCTCTGGATTCTAATATACAACGGGTGGGTATCCACCTATGTTCCAAATGTTACTGCTGCAAGAGAGCTCATTTTGAAGACTACAACCATTTATTTTTGCAGAGTGATTGGCTTCACATACTTGGTCTTATTTTACTTCCATAGGCTTGCAAACTGAAGGAAAATCTGTTAGTTCCATCATTCTAAACACTATATGCAATTCTCAGCAGAAGTCCCTCTTCGGTCTCTTCACCCTAGCAGCTATTGGTATTGGCATGTGGGAGATATGGTGCGCTAGAAATTCTGCAAAGTATGATGGGAAAGAAGTTTCAAAATAGGGACTCATCCACAAAATCTGCTTCAAAGTAAAGGAGATTTGCCAAGCTGCTGATCTTGCTGAAGCCAATCACAGTAAAATTAAAGTTTTAGAAGCTTTTGGCCTGCTGAATTCTAAATGCAGACAACATCAATTTCTGGCCATCAAATGGATTTGTCCACCTTGGCCATCTCTCAAGCTAAATACGGATGGTGCCTCAAAGCAAAATGGTGAATCTGGAGGAGGTGGGATCATAAGAGATCTCAAAGGAAGCATTCTTCTTGCTTTTGCCCACTACTATGGAATGTCTAACAGTATCATTGCCGAGGCCCGTGCTCTCCTGGATGGTATTAAATACTTAAGAACTACTGTTTCAAAGCCCACCATTATTGAATGTGATTCGAAAACTCTTGTCCACATCATTAACAGACAAGCTCAATGTCCTTGGTCCATCCTCACCTATGTCAGAGAGATCTGGAGCATTCTTACTCATGAGGATTCCATCACTCATATCTACAGAGAAGGGAACACTGTGGCGGATTCATTGGCTTCTTTAGCATGTACTCTGAAATGTAATTACTTTTATTCTTATCATGAGCTTCCCTCTCATATAAAGGGTGCAGCTCGGCTAGATAAGCTAGGCATGCCTAGCGTTCGAGTGATGTAATTGTAATATCTGACTTATTCATATTTCTATAAAATCTCCCCCTAGTGGAAAGGTGATGGAGTGGGTAAAATCCACTCCTCCCCCTATCTCTAGGCAGGGCTTTACCCTTTCAAAATATATATAAAAAATGTAGAGAAAGTTTTCGACGGAATTTCAACAAAATGTTTAAAAACGTCATAAAGTTCCGACGTATTTTCGACCAACTAATATTTCGTCTGAACTAATTTGACCTACAGATTTCCGACGTATTAATTTTTCGTCAAAAATGCGTCGCAAAGTTCCGACGTATTTTGGACCAACTAACATTTCGTCAGAACTAATTTGACCCACAGGTTTCCGACGTATTAATTTTTCGTCGTAAATACGTTGAAAAGTTGCGACGTATTTTCGACCAACTAACGTTTCCTCGGAACCAATTTGACCAACAGGTTTCCGACATATTAATTTTCTGTCGTAAATACGTCGAAAAGGTCCGACGTATTTTCGACCAAATTAACTTTCGTCGAAACTAATTTAACTCATAGGTTTCCGACAAAATACTTTTTATGTCGCAAATACGTCGATAATTTTTGACGTCTTTTAGACCAATGTACTTTTTGTCAGAAATAATTTGATCCATAGTTTACCGACGGAATAATTTTAAGTCGGAAATATGTCAAAAATTACCGACATATTTCCAACTAACAAATCTTTCGTTAGAAATTATTTGACCCATAGGTTTTCGACGGAATAAGTTTTATTCAAAAATACGTCCAAAATTTTAGACATATTTTAGACCAACATATGATTCATCGCAAATATTAATTAATTTTAGACGTATTAATTATCGACATAAATATCGACGAAAATTTCGACAGCATCTTTTCGTCGGTAATTGGTGACAAATTTATGACGCAAATATATTACGTCGGAAATTAGCAACCTAATTGTACCGACGTTCATATTCCGTCGGAAATACGTTTGAAATCCGTCGAAAATTCACTTTCTGACGGATTTACAACGGAATATGGACGTCGAAAAAACCTGTTTTCCTTGCCGTGTCCAACGAAATTATTTCCATCAAAAATATTAATTAATTTTTATTATTATTAAAAGCTATTAAATACCAACAAAAATATCGACGAAATTTGTTAGCCGGTAATTTTTGACAAATTTTTGACGGAAATATATTTCGTCGGAAATTAGCGACCTTATTTTTCCGACGGAATTAGTCCATCGGAAATGACCAGTGTTCTTGTTGTGAGAGAAAGCACAGCAAAAGCTTAAGATATATTCATAATTAACCTTAACTTGTCATATAGATCCACATCATAGATATTAGATACTAGATGTGCATCTCACATCTGTAATGATTTGCAGGTTCTGACAAGTAGTAGGTGGCTGAAGAGAGGAGAGGCTGACTTGTGACTAGAAAATAAAGCAAAAGTTGCTACACTTGCTGTCGGAAGTGTGAACCTCAAGTTTTCATCAGGACCTACATTAGAGTTAACATACTATTCTTTCAATAATTAAGAACATTATTTCCATTTCATGCTTAAATAAATGTAGATTTAGTATAAGCTTTGGAAATAAGAGTTGTTCTTTATTATTAAATAGTGAATTATTTACTAGTGGGATCTTAATAAATGATTTATTTTTAATAGATGTAGATACTCCTATTATGTGTGTGGATAGATCTCTTAAGATGAAAAGGAATGATGCGAATCAAACATACCTTTTGCATTGTAAGCTTGGTCATATAAGTGAGAAAAGATTGAAAAGGTTGTGCAAAGATGAATATATTGATCCATTTGATTATGAATCATTTACAACCTGTGAATCCTACCTCATGGGAAAAATGACCAACTCTCCATTTACTCGACATGGAGAGAGAGCTGGTGAGTTACTAGAACTCATACATTCTGATGTATGTGGACCTATGTCCATTCAAGCCAAAGGAGGTTACTCGTACGTCATTACTTTCCTTGATGATTTCTCTAGGTACAAATATCTGTACTTAATGAAGTACAAATCTGAAACCTTTGGGAAATTCGTGGAGTTCAAAAATGAAATAGAGAAACAAACAGGAAAGAGTATTAAAACTCATCAATCTGATCGAGAAGGAGAGTACTTGAGTAGGAAGTTCACACAATATTTAAAGGATAATGGAATATTATCTTAGTGGACTCCTCGTTACATATCTCAGTTGAATGGTGTGGCCGAAAAAAGGAATCATATCTTATTAGATATGGTGCGATCAATGATGTGCTTTACTGGATTGCCCTTGTCGCTATGGGACTATACCCTAGACACTTCTACTCACTTACTGAATAAAGTTTCGTCTAAATGAGTACCTTCCACTCCATATGAGATATGGAAAGGAAAGGAACCAAATCTTAAGAATGTTAAGGTTTGGGGTTGTCTTGCCCATGTTAAGAGACACAACCCTGATAAACTAGCATCCAAGACTGAAAAATACAGATTTGTAGGATATCCTAAGAAAACATATGGATATTATTTCTACCAGTCTAGCGATCAAAGGGTGTTTGTAATGGTTGTACACAATTTTATCCCAGAAGACAAACCAGGTTTAATGGTGTGGGACTGCTCTCAAACACCTTGCGGGCACTATTTATTTAGCATCCCTACAACACCCCAGGCCTGATCGAGAACTCAAATCAGCTTGCCGAGACTCGCGGCGACTCTGACAACAAGTGGGGACCATCCCCGACCACCTAGGATGTGGCTTCATCCGCTTGTAACTTAGCCACCCATGATAACCCAGGGGAACCCCAGCAACACTTTGTGCCATGCGGCACCTATAGATTACGAAAAATCCAAACGAGATATGATGATAATGATAATGATAATAAGGAGGAAGAAAAAAAAGAAATAAAAGGATGGATCATGCTCGCCAGAGATGCACGGGCCTCGAAGGAGTTAAACTAAGAAAAAGAATTAACTAGGAGTGATCACAAAAAATACCTGTGAAGCGGAGGATGTGGATTATTACTTCCTCTTCAAATCGGCTGGCCGATGAAGAGGGTTACTCTTTGATTATCCCTGAAACAAAAGACAAAGACAACAGAAAAAATGGCAAATGGATTAGAATAATAATAGTGCAGTATCAAATTCTAAAAGAATCGTGAAAACAAAGCATGTAAGAACACGCACCGGACGGTTCCATTTTAAAATCCTATATGCAATAAAGGTAGTGATGGGGGCATCTCTCGCCCTTCACATTTTTCCACAGCTCCGTTTGCTCGCCAGCATGACTACATTGGGCTCGTCACATTTTCCTGAGTCGAGTCATGTAATTTTCATATTTGTTCGAGTCATAAACTATATAATTTTCCTTTTATTTGAATCATGTAACTAGGTTAATATATGAGTCATCTACCTAAGTTAAGTGCCATAGGGTTGATTAGTTTGGTTATTGGGTCCAATTCTATGGGCTAGGCCAAAGGGCGCCCCCCTTCCCCCTTGGTTATTTGTCAATGGTCCAAAAGTCAGGGACTTGATGTAAATTGTGGGATCCCTATAAATAGGACCCCATTCCCCCCATTTTATGTTAATGAATGAAAGAGTGAAAAATTGAATCCACTTCCAGAAATTGAGTGTTTCTTTGCAGTGATAAGCTCCCCCCTCTCTCTCTCCACTCTCTCTCTCTCTAGGGCACAAGTCCGTCTCTCTCCTCCCCCCCCCAATTTTGAAATTCTTCTCTCTACACTTCCCCATTCACTCCCCATTAAACCCCTCCCCCTTCCACATACCTCCCATTTAATTCCCCTCCAACCCCTTGGTGGAATTCCCTTCTCCTAGGCACCCATTCACTCCTCATCACACCCCTTCACCATCCCCAAGTGACTCTTCAATCTCCCAAGCACCCCTTCCCTTCCCCAACTCATCCCTTCCCCTTCCCAAGGTCATCATTGATCACCCCCCCATTAAGGGAAATTTAAATTCACATTCCCTCCACCCACTTATGCCCCCTCACCTTCCCCCTCTCCCTCCAAGCCCCAAATTCGCAGCTCCCCCTCCCTCCACCTGCTAGACCCCCTTCCAGCCCCCAATCTCCCCCTCCCTCACCTTGGTTCGACCCCCCATTGACCCCTATCAGTCAGGGGACGCCCCAGCCCCTTCCCACGCCATTTCCCCCTCCCCATCTCCCCACTATCATCCCCTTCCACCACCATACCCTGTCCAGGTTGCAGGCAGCAGATTTGCTGCTAGTTGCAGAGGCTACCACATCTTCATAACGGATCTTCTGGTGGTGTATCATACACTGCTGGAAATCTCCTTGAAGCAGCTTCACAGGAGAGGTGGTCTCAGATCCGTTCGAGCTCCAAGCTACCCAGGAGAGCCATTCTCCCTTGACTGCGCAAGACTGCTCCGGAAGGGAACCAGAGCCTAAGAGCAGAAGCAACCATGGCCGCCCCTGTTGGAGTTTGGTCGTGAGTTTCGACTGAAGTCTTCTCCTCCATGTCCCCTACCATCTCCAAGAAGTAGGGCACCATTTGGACCCCGGAGCATAGAGTTCCAATTTTTCTCCCTGGAGTGCGCAGGTCAGTTCCACCAGAGATAGATCCGACCCCTCCCACTATTCTTGTTCCCGCGCCCTGCTCCGGCCTCTTCTGGTGACCTCGTGGGTCTCCATTCAAAGAAGACTTGTCCACGATCACAACGGCTCCAGTCTTGCCCTCATCGGAGCACTGGAGTGATCATGACGGCCTCCTCTTCCAGCAGCAGCGCTCCGGGAACAGTTAGAACCAAAGCGGATCAGTCCTGGTCCCGACCCTGCCCCGGCCATCGTCGACGTCAGAAAATTCTTCAATAATTTGGGCATCCTCCTAGGCCAACCCAGGAAGTTTTGGCACTGGTGAGCTTCTGACCCCCTCTCCTTGCTGGTTTAACTTTGCTTACCTTAGTATTGTTTCTAAGTTGCCCGTCGGTGGTGAGGCGAGTGCCCGGTCCCGAATCCTCATCAAATTGAGTGCCACCGCTGGGTGAGTTGTGAGAGAGACCTTACATCCCACACCCTCGGCATGCTGGCTGCCTGTGAAATTGGGCATCCCTGGCCCTTAGGGGTCCTCCCCAGCTATTCAACCCCTCGGAATGTTGAGGTCCCACCTTGGACCCTCACCACTATCGCTGGTTAGCCTATGGGCCCGAGTGTGCGCTACGCGGGTGAGTCGCTTAAGTGATATCGCCGGGTACGTTGCATTGCTTACGAGTCATAGGTCCAAGGAGCATCGATCCCGTGGATATCACCCCCAAGGTGGTGTCACATCAAATTGGTATCAGTGCCAGTTTAGACTTGTCTCTACTAAGTCTAGTCCTAGGGCCATTGCATTATTCACCTGTGCATCACCACCTCCTCATGGCTACCTCATACTTGGCATACTCGCCACTCTTAGACCCATTAGAAGCCTTTGTCTTTGATTGATCCCGCCCTATTATATATCTAGAATGGGAGAAGTCCATAGACCGACACTTTGGGAGGTTCACCCTGTCAGGGCCTATGCAAGTCAACTATGCCAAGAGTTTGCTCTGGCACCAAGCTAGGAACGAATGGCAGCACATTGTAGGTTTGAGGGAAGTCAAAGGAGAAGCGCCCATCGAATCTTGGGTCGAAATGAGGGCCAATCTTAGAAAGATCTACGCACCCCAATCCAAACCTCCTCAACTAACCCATCTTCCACCCCCAACCCCAACTCCAACCCAAGAACTTCCCCCACCAAGCCCAACCCAAGTCCGTCCTTGTTCACCACCCTGGGAGTACCATGCGCCGACCATTACCACCCCACCCACCATAGGCCTTCCTACCCCATTATCCCTGAAAGTTGTGGCCCACACACACACCCAAGTGGAGATGGATGCCAATCCGGATCCACCTCCCACCATAGAGAAAATCCTAGACCCCCCACTTCCACCCACCTCTCCTAGTCTGGGTCCTCATGAGCCGCACACCCTCACCATGAATGAGTCCATACACCAATGGCTCAAGCGAGGCCCCACCCTTCCTAGCTCACCACCCTACCTATCACCCTTGGGATATCAAGCCCAAATTGTGCCCACCCGATCTTCCCATGTCACACCTCAAACCTCCTACTTTATGGAAGACTTAGGGGACCTTGTGGACTGCTTACAATGGCAAGTCCTCCTAACTGATATGTTAGCCATAGGACCATCAGAGTCTAGCACCATCTTCTTAGCTTACCCCGCCACTGGCTCCATCACCTCCATCTACACTAGTGGTTATTATACGAGTGAAATCCTCCTCTTTCTCCCCAATGATGAGAAACCCATCTTGGTCCACTCTCCACCCATTGAGGTTCTAACTACTTTGATTGTCCAACCCACTAGAGACCTTGGCCCAATTACCTTGGAGGAGGATGACTCACCGTTTGGGAACCTTGAAGACATAGAGTGCCTCCCTCTAGGAAGACCTTTCCACGACCCCTTTGATCCCTTCCTATGGGAGTCTAGTTCCCCATGTGACCCACCCACCTTACTCACCACCCACCTTACCCTACCCCCACCCACCATGTTGGGCCAAACCCCTCCCTTCCTAGAACCGGGTTACACCATGGGAGCCTTGACCTTAGGCAACATACACCTAGGGATTGAGGAATTGCCCCACTCCATGATGTCCCCCTTCTTAGATCCCGTTGATCCATACAAGTGGAAGTTCAAGGGCCACTCCACAGCCACACACATGGAAGTCATCTCTGCGATAGGAATGCATGTACCTAGTCGTACCACACCACTTGGCATGATTAGTATGTTGGGCCCATTTATTCATATCACCCACATGTCAAGAAGGAAGCATGAGTGGTCCATATTCGGGTGTAAAGGTCCTCCCACGTTCATCATTGGTCATATGCATGTTAGGGGCATTCACGGATGTCCAGGACCCCCAGCATTTGCTACGTCCATGCATACTAGACTCACCTACGGATGCTCCGGTCCTCCCAATTCCATCAAAGTCTTCTTGGCATCAAAGCATGATTGGTCTACATATCACTACCAAAAAAAGCGGGATTTCAGATGGATATTTCAGACGGATATTTTCCGTCTTAATATCCGTCTGTATTTGTGACGAATTAGATTCTGTCACAAATTCCATCTCTATTAACGATAGACTATACTCGCTCTGAAGATCCATCTATAATTATAGACGGAATATATTCCGTCTTTATATACGTCGTAAATTTAGGACGGATATCCAGACGGAAATAATCCGACTGAAATTTCAGACGGAAATAAGTTTCGTCTGAATTTCCGTCGCAAAATTCCGCCTTTCCCGACACCGTCGACCCCTCCCTCCCACCCCTTCCACCCGACCCCATTTCCACCCCCCCACTCTCCCTCTCACTCTCTCCTTCTCCTTTGCCCTCTGCTTCCAGTCGTCGCCACCAGAGCCGCCGGAGCCGCCGTCCTCGCAAAGCCGTCAGAAGCCGCTGTCGCCATCCTCGCCATCCTCAACGTTGACGTCCTCGCTATCGTGCCCACTGCCATTCGTGGTAGCTCGCAGCCGTGCCCACCTTCCTCGTCGGAGCTCAGACGATCGCCGCCGGTATGTCCCCCCTCACCCTCTGTCTTTTTTTTTAACCTGCATTTGTTCTCGCTGGGGGTGTGGGAGGGGTGTCGATGGGGAAGGGGAGAGGAGGGGCGTCGTTCCCGTGGCGGTGGCTGGCGGGGAGGGGATGGGGGGGTCGGTTGGGAAGGGCAAGGGAGGGGAGGGGGGTTTCGTGGCGGCGGCTGGCGGCGAGGGGACGGGGGGGTCGGTTGGGGAGGGAAGTTGGGAAGGGGATGGGGGTTCCCGTGGCGGCCGGGGGTGAGGGGATGGGGGTTTGGGAAGGGGAGGGGGGCCGGCGGTGAGGGGACGGGTGTTTTGGAAGGGGAGGGGGTTCCTGCGGCGGCCGGCAGCGAGGGGACGGGGGGGTTGGTTGGGGAGGGCAAGGGAGGGGAGGGGGTTCCCGTGGCAGTCTTGTGTTTGTGTTCTCTCCTCATTTCACTCCTAAAAGATTCTGCCTTTGTTCAGTAGTCTTGTGTGTGTGTGTGTGTGTGTGTGTGTGTGTGTGTGTGTGTGTGTGTGTGTGTGTGTGTGTGTGTGTGTGTGTGTGTGTGGTAGGGGGGGAAGCTTTCTGGACTCTTCTTCTTGGGCAGGGGCCACTGGATCATGTGGCCAGCAATGGCAAGTACGCCAACTGCCGACAAGGGTGGCCCCTGGGGTCTCTATTGCCAGGTTATCCAGAATGGAAGGTTCCTCTCAGTTGGGGTGGCGTGCCTGTGTTTGTGATGCCATTAACAGTGCATGTCTATGATATGTGTACATCAGATGCTAATTCCCTGGGCGGGTTTGGCCTTTCCACTTTCTTATTACCGCTCCATTTCCTGGCACTTGCCTTCTGTGAGGGGAGGGTCCAACCTAGATGGCTACTTCACCCCGGAGAGGCGCGTGGATGACCTCTTTAATTGCGCACTCTGTTGGCCGATGAGATATAGATAAACAGCCCATTTTTCACCGTTTGGTGAGGGTTTTACGAAGGGGTTGTTTGGTTTGACGGAAAATATCCTAAAATACTGTATCTTTTGTGTCATACAGGTGTGGTATTTCACAGTACTTTATGATGAAACAAACAACTCGTAAAATGAAATTAGTTGAAAATTTTGGTGATTAGAATGATCATTCATCTCACTTTACCTTAGCGCCTGAGTTCCTTCGACATCCAATCGACATGGCATGTTCCGTACAGAAAAGAAACGTTATCGCTATTATTGTTGAATTTATAGAAAATAAAAGGAAATCTTTCCTTAAAAATCTGAAGCTAGAAATCAAGTGTTTGAGGTTCCAAGTGGGTGATAAAAACGGGTCACCATCTATTATTAAAAAAAGATTAATCAAACTTTCTGGGTAAAAACAAAGTGTCTTGATGACGCCGATGGTATTTGACGTCAATTAAGCTAGAAGCTTACAAGTCAAAGCTTAATTGCGACCTACATTACGATCCACCTGTCACCCAACTTGATGTGACATGAAGATGTGACATGAGGCAGCCTCCAGATCTTCTGTATCTTGGACTGGGCATTTGGCAACAACATCAAATTATTGCATTCCTCCCACTTCAAAAGCGTTCCCGCACCACTACCAAGAGATTGTTTCCAGACATTTTTAAATTTATGAGGTTAATAAGTATAGAAAGTCGAAAATGACACTATATTTAAAGTTCAAATACTGACCTAGTTACAATCAAACGATAATATTTTTATTCAAAATTTGTATTATTTAAATGCTATTTTCCCTCTGTATGCAATGCACCTGACAATAAAAAAAGGTGCCACATTAATGCGGTTGACCTGATACCCTTGACTTGGGGAGTCGTTAACAGCGGCGCAGACATATGGGCTCTAGACTTCTAGACTGCGTCGAACATTTTACCTGTTCTGCAGGGGCTCGGCCCAGCACATGGGTTTGAGGGCCTCTGATCAGAAAGAAAGGCAGAGTAAAAACTACATCAAAGGTAAGTTTACATCTCGTACACCAATCGTACTTAAGAATAAGAATAAGGGTAAATTAATACAGAATGACTTACGTCTATTTTTCTCAAAACTTATTCCGATACCAAACGTGCCCTCACATTTGAAGGGGGAGATAGCCAATACACGTGGTGCCGCCATATCACAAAACCTGATAATTTTCCCTGGTTAATTGATGAGACTCAAGAGTTATATTTCCTAAACATGGTCGAGCATCACTTTTATGCCCCGGATTAAGTAAAGCTTCTACATTTATCAACAATGGACGTAGATCTCCATTGGCTTGTAGGAGATCCCTTTACTGCACCAATAATGTTTTGCTGCATCGCCTTCTAGCATGGCTGGTTGAGATCCCCAGTCGTGCGTGCACCAATAAGACACTCATCTTATGGGTGGGCGACATGAATGCCCAACCAATGGGGGGTTCTTAAGGGAGGTAATAAAGGAGCATGGATGAGCAAGGGAGAAGCTATGAATGTCGAGTGGACGGTGGGGGCAAAGAGGTGGGTGGGGAGGTACCGAGGGCTGTGCACCACAGTAACTCTTTTGGCATTTATTTTTAATTGCATGTAAATATATTTTTAAATCTGATTTTAATAGAAATTTGATGTTAATTTGACTCAAAAATGTAGATTGTTTAGCTTCGATGTTCTTCATTTGAAAAATTTTGTAATTTGGGTGTTATTTAATTTGATATGTGCATAATGATAATTGCGTTGTTATTTAATTTTATGTTATATAAATGCATGGGGTATTCCCTGTGAGCTGAGGTGCGTGGGTGCGACCTAACATTACACGCACCTCAGGAGAGCGCGTTAAAACCGTGTCAATGTGCCTTCCCGTTCAAGACTTTGGGATTGATGTGTATGTTCTCATTTGTTTATGAGAATGTATATATCTACCTCAAAGTCTTGAATTGTCCCGTTTGGACAGTCTGTGAATGTTTGATCGCACTTAGGCAGTCATTTACTATATGTGTTTGTATGGTTTGTTGAGAATTTCGGTTGCGTCTCCTCACTCTTCTCTGATATACCATTATTGATTTTGAGTGTTTTCTTAACCACTTACTTGTAAGTGTTTAAGAAAATTTTAAAATCAATAAATATATTTGGTATATCGGAGAAGTGTGGGGAGATGATGCCGAAATTTTCAGCAAATCGTGCAGCACATATAGTAAGTGATTGTGCGATCAAACCTTCATGGATGGGTTAAAAAGTGATAATCTAATCAATATTCCTCTTCCAACTGCAAATGGTCTATGATGAACGATGTGAGGAAAGGGTCGGGTGTAATATTATGAGTAATGATTTGAAAGTTAGGATGTGTATTGTCATTTATTGGGTGCAGGCAAAATGTCGACAGATCGTTCATGGATGTATCGTAGAATAGTTGACCGGGTGGTGTCAGATGACTTTAAGCTTGGGGTTGAGAGTTTCATTCAATTTGCATTGGGGAATCCAAATGTAGCAATAGATCGCGACGGTCACATTCGATGCCCTTGTTCAAGTTGTAGAAACTTGAGGTGGTGTTCAACATGGATGTGCAACATCATTTGTACACGAAAGGGTTCGTGGATGGTTATACGAATTGGACGTGTCATGGTGAGCAATTCTTGAGGTATGAGCCCGACAATATTCAGGCACAAGTGGGTACGTGGATATGGTTGTAGATGCTGCTGGTCCTAGTTTTAATGTTCATGATGAAGCGCCGAATAAGACAGCCGGAAGATTTTATGAACTACTTAGGGATGCTGATGAGCCGCTGTGGGATGGTTGTGAAAAGCACACTCGATTGTCTGCAGTGTCACAGTTGTTGAACTTGAAATCTGAATTTCACATCAGTGAGACTTGTTTTGACCGTCTCCTCCTCTTGATCAAGAGTATGTTGCCTCGAGACGAGAAGTTGCCAGAAACTTTTTACCGTGCAAAAAAGATGGTCAATGACTTAGGACTTGGATATGTGAAAATAGATGCATGTCCGAATCATTGTATGTTATATTACAAAGATGATGCAGATAAGATATCATGTTCCATTTGTGGCCATGACAGATTCAAACCTAAGGGGGGGGTCAATTCAAAGGCAAAAGATGTACCTTACAAGGCGTTGCGATACTTCCCTCTTGTGCCTAGGCTGCAGCGGCTGTATATGTCCTCAAAGACGGCTCGACATATGACATGGCACACCGAAAGAGTACGTCGTGCCGATGATATAATCAGTCATCCTGCCGATGGTGAAGCTTGGACTCACTTTAGTCGTACTCATCTTGCCTTTTCAAGGGAGTCACGTAATGTTCGATTGGGTTTATGCACAGATGTTTTAATCCATTCGGTGGTTCAGTGGCATCTTATTCTTGTTGGCCAGTGTTCATGACACCGTACAACCTTCCGCCGCACATGTGCATGAAGCGAGAAAATCTATTTTTGTCCCTAGTAATTCCTGGTCCAAAAAGTCCCGGAAAGAAATTGGACATATATCTCAGGCCGTTGATTGATGAGCTCAAATTTTTATGGACTGATGGAGTTGTTACTTATGATGCATATAGGAAGCAAAATTTTATTATGAAGGCTGCACTGATGTGGACAATAAGTGACTTCCCTGCATATGGAATGCTATCTGGTTGGAGCACACATGGGAGGTTAGCATGTCCTTACTGTATGGAAGATACCAAATCATTTGTATTGAAACATGGTGGGAAAGCATGCTGGTTTGATTGCCATCGGCGGTTGCTACCAAGTGACCATCCTTTTCGAAGGCAAAAAGACTCGTTTAAAAAAAATACTGTTGAAATGGATGAAGCTGACTTGCAACGGGTGTCGGGTCTACATATGGCGTCACGGGTGCACAATTTACCAGATGTAGTTCAATTGTCTGGTAGCACACGGCAACTCCCTAGTTTTGGAAAGGATCACAACTGGATCAAGAAAAGCATTTTTTGGGAATTACCTTATTGGTCAACTCTTCTTGTACGACACAATCTGGATGTCATGCATACCGAGAAGAATTTTTTTGATAATGTGTTCAATACGATCATGAATGTTAAAGGGAAAACAAAGGACAACGCCAAAGCACGTATGGATTTAAAGATGCTTTGTAAACGTCCAGAACTGGAACTACAAAACGTAAATGGCAAAACTGTGCAGCCTAAAGTAACTTATGTGCTTCATGATACACAGATCAAGGAAGTATGCCAGTGGTTGAAACAGTTGAGATTCCCAGATGGATATGCATCCAACATAGCCCGTTGTGTGAATGTTAATGAGGGGAAAATATATGGTATGAAAAGTCACGATTGTCATGTGTTCATGGAGAGGCTACTGCCCATTGCATTTTGTGATTTGTTGCCAAAGCAGATATGGAGAGCACTAGCTGAGATGAGTCAATTTTTCAAGATTTTATGTGCATCTGAACTCAGACTTCGGGATGTACAAACTATCGAACAAAAAGTTGTCACAACCATTTGCAAGCTAGAGAAGATATTTCCTCCGGCATTCTTTGATTCGATGGAACACCTGGTCGTTCATTTGCCATATGAGGCTATCGTCGAAGGGCCAATATAATTTCGATGGATGTATCCATTTGAGAGGTATGTGATAATTTTTGTTAACTTATAAGTCGTCCATAGCCGGTACATATCGTTGCCATCTAACTTGTTGTTGTAGGTGCATGCAGGAATTAAAAATGAAAGTTCGCAACAAGGCACAGGTGGAGGGTTCGATTGCTGAGGCATACATTCTTGAAGAAATTTCGAACTTCTGTTCTATGTACTTTGAGCCAAAGATTCAAACTCGTCGTACTCGACCTCCACGTAATGATGATGGGGGAGTGGATGAATCTTCCGATCGGCTCTCCATATTAAAACATCATGGACGTGCGTTCGGACGTTGCTTGACTCGCACGCTCGAAGATAGAGAGTTGCACGCCACTGAGATATATATTCTTTTGAATTGCCTCGAGATTGAACCTTATGTTGAGTAAGTTCTTAATTCACATTTCCAGCAACTCCATAAGTTGTTCATCCTTCTTCTACAGTTCATTTAAAGTAGTAGTGCATTTATATTGCAGGCAATTTGATTCAGAATTAGCTGAAAAATGTCCAAATATCCAGGATGCGGAGATTGAAAAAGAACGCGAGAAGTTTTTTTCCAAATGGCTGAGAAACCGAGTTAGTGTCAACTATGAATATATATGTTTGTATTTACGTATGTTGAGGTAATTGTTATTATTTTAACTACTCTAATTTGAATATAGGTTGAACAAGATCTCATTACTGATCAAAGAGTACAACAGATAAGTTATGGCCTCTCGAACCAGACACGTGCCTATCCAGGATATATTGTGAATGGATACAAATTTCATACAAGGGATTATGGGCGAAATAAGTCTACGATGAACAGCGGCGTATGTGTGAAGGGAAGTTTATACAATGAAATGGAATTGGACTACTATGGTATTCTTGAAGAAGTCTTAGAACTTCAGTATTTGGGACAAGACAATCATGTATACATATTTAAGTGTCAATGGTTTGATCCTAATTCTGTTCTACATGACACAAATTATGGGATTGTCAATGTCAAGCATAGGTCTAAACTTAAGACCTATGAACCATTCATTTTAGCCGCACAAGTCCAGCAAGTGTACTATTCAAGCTATCCATCATCCAAGAATAGAGATTGGTGGGCAGTTTGCAGGGTTAATTCAAAACTCTTTCCCACTTATGAGTTAACTATGAGTGGAGATGTCTCAGAGGTTGCTCGTGCTGAATATTATCAATCAGACGAAGTTGGCGTTGTCGGTTCCTCTAGGTTTAATCTGGACGAATCTGATGAGCCACTGTCATTACGTACGCGAGATGAAGTGGAAGAAGTCGATCCGATGGAGCTAAATGTTGATGTTAGAGGGGAGGAAGAATCAGATGAAGACGAAGAGTTTGAATCTGATGAGACTATTATGGATGACGAAGATGATGAAGATGAGCTAGAGATATCAACATGAGGGAGGCATGTTTTGATAATTTAGTAAGATGATTCTTACTTTTAAGCATAATTTTAAATAACATTTGTCTAGCCTTATATAATTATGGATTAATATGTATTAATTGTTTTGTTATTAATAAGGAAATGGTGCGAGGAGGTCGTACTAGGAGTGGGAGGAGACCTGGCAGTGAGAGGGGCGCTACTCCCTCCTCGCTACCATCTTCTTCAGACACAGGTATATTTGATCAATAAGTTAGCTATATAAATATTTTAATTATTTACAAACTTAAAAGAATTTATTTATAGGTGCAAGTGTCGGCTCACCACCACTTGTACAGACGCCACCACCACTACTTACAGGTCCTAGTGCCCTCCCACCACCTCCCGCTACAGGTATGTCTATTTTAATTTTCAGTAACATGTTGCATTTACTTATGAAAATTAATGCAGGTCCCACCTCGGCGTATCTTTGAATTTCTAGCAAAATATTCATTTACCTAATGTGAATTACTACTTATAGGTCCTAGTGCCCTCCCACCACCTCCCGCTACAGGTATGTCTATTTTAATTTTCAGTAACATGTTACATTTACTTATGAAAATTAAATCTTGTCCCACCTCGGCGTATCTTTGAATTTCTAGCAAAATATTCATTTACCTAATGTGAATTACTACTTACAGGTCCTAGTGCCCTCCCACCACCTCCCGCTACAGGTATATCTATTTTAATTTTCAATAACATGTTGCATTTACTTATGAAAATTAAATCTTGCAGGTGTCAGTGGCCTCCCACCTATTGTGCAGATGTCACCCCGACCACCTCCCGCTGCAGGTATGTACATTTTAATTATAAGTTCGCAATATTTGTATCACTCCACATGACAATAAATTCTTGCAAGTGTCAGTGGCCTCCCACCTCGAGGATCATGTATGTATATTTTAATTTAAATTCTTCAATATTTGTTCTACTTATGAAAATTAACTCTTGCAGGTCTCAGTGGCCTCCCACCTGTTGTGCAGACGCCACCCCCACCACCTCCCGCTGCAGGTATGTATATTTTAATTATATGTTCGCAATATTTGTAACACTCCACATGAAAATTAATTCTTGCAGGTCTCAGTGGCCTCCCACCTGTTGTGCAGACGCCACCCCGACCACCTCGAGGATCAGGTATGTATATTTTAATTTAATTTCTTCAATATTTGTTCTACTTATGAAAATTAATTCTTGCAGGTCTCAGTGGCATCCCACCTGTTGTGCAGACCCCACCCTCACCACCTCGAGGATCAGGTATGTATATTTTAATTTAATTTCTTCAATATTTATTTTACTTATGAAAATTAATTCTTGCAGGTCTCAGTGGCCTCCCACCTGTTGTGCAGACCCCACCCCCACCACCTCTCGCTGCAGGTATGTATATTTTAATTATATGTTCACAATATTTGTATCACTCCACATAAAAATTAATTCTTGCAGGTCTCAGTGGCCTCCCACCTGTTGTGCACTTATGAAAATTAATTATGTTATTTCAAATATCTGTAATGTAATACACTTAGTTTTACTTGTGAAGATCTATTCTTACAGATCCCAGTGCCCTCCCACCACCTCCCACTTGTACAGGGCCCACCCCCACCAGTCAGCCACTTGACGATGCCCGCAGTTGTCACGAGGGAGGCACGGCCCATGATAGACGTCGCCCGTGTTGGATATCCGGGTAAATCTATAAGGTTATATTACATTAATTGGCCTTCAACTGTCTAATATGAATATTTTGACATTTGCAATTGCAGTACGAAATTTGAACCCCACACCGTTGTCCATCATTGCACCGAACTCATGTTGGCACATGTGCCCGGGGCAGCATCCACTTTCAGAGATTTTCCGATGTCCGTCCGCGATTCATTGTACAACATGTTCTTAGTAAGTAATTACGTCATTTAATTCAAGTATTTCCCAAACTCAATTTACAACTTTATCCTAAGTGTGAAAAGTAATTGATTTACAGCGGTCTTTTCAATTCACATGTGAACATGACGCGGCGAGATGTCGTCGTGCCTGGGAGTCTACTATGCTCTCAAGTTACAAGAGGAAAATACATGAGGCCCGAGCACACGCTAAAAAATTGAGTGGGGGGAGTGAAGACCGACAATTGTGGAAGGCGCACCGCCCTCTATGGATGAGGCAGGAGGATTGGGAGATATCTTGTGACCATTTTGCCGACCCCAAGTGGATAGAAAAGTCCGAAAAAGCCAAAGCAAACAGGGCGTCAAAACTAGGTTCAAATTTGCATACGAGTGGGTCCATCTCTTATGCGGCTCATAAAAAAATGGTAAGTAATATAACAATTTATCTTCTTACAATTTATCCCAATATTTGACTTTTTTTACTATGAATTGTATAACATGCTGTGGAGCTTAATCGACCTCCGTCGTTCCTCGAGGTGTTCGACAGAACACATAAAAAGAAGGGGACTAATGTTTTTGTGAGTGAGACAGCTAAGTCAGCAGCGGTAAGTTTATCTACATATGTAACTTGTACCGTTCTTTTAAATCGGCATGTAATTCATTTGAAATTGACTAGTTATTTTATTCAATTTGTAGGAAACATATAGCAAAGCAGTGACAGAGAAGTACGGGGAGGGAGACACGCAGCACCCGGAGTTCGATCCGGTGGAGTGGGTGGCAGCAGCTGGCGTACCGAAGAAAGGCCGACTATATGGTTTTGGGGAGAGCCTAGACGCTAGCGCGGTGATATCATCGTGTGTGAGTTCTAGCTATGCCCAAACCAGTAGCAGTGCCTTCACTATACCTTCCGTTGCCCCGAGTGCTTCTGCCAGCGACATGATAGACATGGTCCGATCGCAGATTTCTGATATGCAGCGGCAGCAGCAGCATTTCCAACATGAGATCTCTAGCCAGGTGTCAGTGGTTTTACAGGCAATCAGTGGCCTCCTCTCCCAGAGGGGAATGGTCCCTCAGCAATCCACCACCACCACAGCACAGGCCGCACAGGTGAGTGTTTACTATGTTTTTATTTTTATGGAATTACTCAATTATGTTGATTATTAATTTTAAAACTCATTTACTTTAGAAGAATTAAGAAAATCCGGGATCCGGGGGTCTAAAATTTGAAATACCGATCGGATGGCCATGCCGATCGTTCCAACACGACCGGGGAGATGAAAGTGACTTGTCAGAACTGACGGAATCCAAATCGGATGCCCGGTTTGAGCTCGGCGCTCAAAGTTCATCTTCCAAAATACACTTAGTTTAAATGAACTGCCAGGTCGGGTCCGGGGGTCTAAAACATGAAATACCGATCGGATGACCGTGCCGATCATTCCAACACGACCGGGGAGATGAAAGTGACTTGTCAGAACTGACAGAATCTAAATCGGATGCCCGGTTTGAGCTCGGCGCTCAAAGTTCATCTTCCAAAATACACTTAGTTTTAATGAACTGCCAGGTCGGGTCCGGGGGTCTAAAACTTGAAATACTGGTCGGATGGCCATGCCAATCATTCCAACACGACCGAGGAGATGAAAGTGACTTGTCAGAACTGACGGAATACAAATCGGATGCTCGGTTTGAGCTCGGCGCTCAAAGTTCATTTCTAAAATACACTTAGTTTAAATGAACTACCAGGTCGGGTCCGGGGGTCTAAAACTTGAAATACCGGTCGGATGGCCATGCCGATCATTCCAACACGACTGGGGAGATGAAAGTGACGTATCAGAACTGACGGAATCCAAATCGGATGCCCGGTTTGAGCTCGGCGCTCAAAGTTCATCTTCCAAAATACACATAGTTTAAAAGAACTGCCAGGTCGGGTCCGGGGGTCTAAAACTTGAAATATCGGTCGGATGGCCGTGACGATCATTCCATCACGATCGGGGAGATGAAAGTGACTTGTCATAACTGACGGAATCCAAATCGGATGACCGGTTTGAGCTCGGCGCTCAAAGTTCATTTCGAAAATACACTTAGTTTAAATGAACTGCCAGGTCGGGTCCGGGGGTCTAAAACCCGAAATACCTGTCGGATTGCTGTGCCGATCATTCAAACATGATCGGGGAGATGAAAGTGACTTGTCAGAACTGACGGAATCCAAATCGGATGCCCGGTTTGAGCTCGGCGCTCAAAGTTCATCTTCCAAAATACACTTAGTTTAAATGAACTGCCAGGTCGGGTCCGGGGGTCTAAAACTTGAAATACCGGTCGGATGGCCGTGCCGATCATTCCAACACGACCGGGGAGATGAAAGTGACTTGTCAGAACTGACGGAATCCAAATCGGATGCCCGGTTTGAGCTCGGCGCTCAAAGTTCATTTCTAAAATACACTTAGTTTAAATGAACTGCCAGGTCGGGTCCGGGGGTCTAAAACTTGAAATACCGGTCGGATGGCCATGCCGATCGTTCCAACACGACCGGGGAGATGAAAGTGACTTGTCAGAACTGACGGAATCCAAATCGGATGCCCGGTTTGAGCTCGGCGCTCAAAGTTCATCTTCCAAAATACACTTAGTTTAAATGAACTGCCAGGTCGGGTCGGGGGTCTAAAACTTGAAATACCGGTCGGATGGCCGTGCCGATCATTCCAACACGACCGGGGAGATGAAAGTGACTTGTCAGAACTGACGAAATCCAAATCGGATGCCCGGTTTGAGCTCGGCGCTCAAAGTTCATTTCTAAAATACACTTAGTTTTAATGAACTGCCAGGTCGGGTCCGGGGGTCTAAAACTTGAAATACCGGTCGGATGGCCGTGCCGATCGTTCCAACACGACCGGGGAGATGAAAGTGACTTGTCAGAACTGACGGAATCCAAATCGGATGCCCGGTTTGAGCTCGGCGCTCAAAGTTCATTTCTAAAATACACTTAGTTTAAATGAACTGCCAGGTCGGGTCCGGGGGTCTAAAACTTGAAATACCGGTCGGATGGCCATGCCGATCATTCCAACACGACCGAGGAGATGAAAGTGACTTGTCAGAACTGACGGAATCCAAATCGGATGCCCGGTTTGAGCTCGGCGCTCAAAGTTCATTTCTAAAATACACTTAGTTTAAATGAACTGCCAGGTCGGGTCCGGGGGTCTAAAACTTGAAATACCGGTCGGATGGCCATGCCGATCATTCCAACACGACCGGGGAGATGAAAGTGACTTGTCAGAACTGACGGAATCCAAATCGGATGCCCGGTTTGAGCTCGGCGCTCAAAGTTCATCTTCCAAAATACACTTAGTTTAAATGAACTGCCAGGTCGGGTCCGGGGGTCTAAAACTTGAAATACCGGTCGGATGGCCGTGCCGATCATTCCAACACGACCGGGGAGATGAAAGTGACTTGTCAGAACTGACGGAATCCAAATCGGATGCCCGGTTTGAGCTCGGCGCTCAAAGTTCATTTCTAAAATACACTTAGTTTTAATGAACTGCCAGGTCGGGTCCGGGGGTCTAAAACTTGAAATACCGGTCGGATGGCCATGCCGATCATTCCAACACGACCGGGGAGATGAAAGTGACTTGTCAGAACTGACGGAATCCAAATCGGATGCCCGGTTTGAGCTCGGCGCTCAAAGTTCATTTCTAAAATACACTTAGTTTAAATGAACTGCCAGGTCGGGTCCGGGGGTCTAAAACTTGAAATACCGGTCGGATGGCCATGCCGATCATTCCAACACGACCGGTGAGATGAAAGTGACTTGTCAGAACTGACGGAATCCAAATCGGATGCCCGGTTTGAGCTCGGCGCTCAAAGTTCATCTTCCAAAATACACTTAGTTTAAATGAACTGCCAGGTCGGGTCCGGGGGTCTAAAACTTGAAATACCGGTCGGATGGCCATGCCGATCGTTCCAACACGACCGGGAGATGAAAGTGACTTGTCAGAACTGACGGAATCCAAATCGGATGCCCGGTTTGAGCTCGGCGCTCAAAGTTCATTTCTAAAATACACTTAGTTTTAATGAACTGCCAGGTCGGGTCCGGGGGTCTAAAACTTGAAATACCGGTCGGATGGCCATGCCGATCTTTCCAACACGACCGGGGAGATGAAAGTGACTTGTCAGAACTGACGGAATCCAAATCGGATGCCCGGTTTGAGCTCGGCGCTCAAAGTTCATTTCTAAAATACACTTAGTTTAAATGAACTGCCAGGTCGGGTCCGGGGGTCTAAAACTTGAAATACCGGTCGGATGGCCGTGCCGATCGTTCCAACACGACCGGGAGATGAAAGTGACTTGTCAGAACTGACGGAATCCAAATCGGATGCCCGGTTTGAGCTCGGCGCTCAAAGTTCATTTCTAAAATACACTTAGTTTAAATGAACTGCCAGGTCGGGTCCGGGGGTCTAAAACTTGAAATACCGGTCGGATGGCCATGCCGATCATTCCAACACGACCGGGGAGATGAAAGTGACTTGTCAGAACTGACGGAATCCAAATCGGATGCCCGGTTTGAGCTCGGCGCTCAAAGTTCATTTCTAAAATACACTTAGTTTTAATGAACTGCCAGGTCGGGTCCGGGGGTCTAAAACTTGAAATACCGGTCGGATGGCCGTGCTGATTGTTCCAACACGACTGAGGAGATGAAAGTGACTTGTCATATCTGACGGAATCCAAATCGGATGCCCGGTTTGAGCTCGGCGCTCAAAGTTCATCTTCCAAAATACACTTAGTTTAAATGAACTGCCAGGTCGGGTCCGGGGGTCTAAAACTTGAAATACCGGTCAGATGGCCATGCCGATCGTTCCAACACGACCGGGGAGATGAAAGTGACTTGTCAGAACTGACGGAATCCAAATCGGATGCTCGGTTTGAGCTCGGCGCTCAAAGTTCATTTCTAAAATACACTTAGTTTTAATGAACTGCTAGGTCGGGTCCGGGAGTCTAAAACTTGAAATACCGGTCGGATGGCCGTGCCGATCATTCCAACACGACCGAGGAGATGAAAGTGACTTGTCAGAACTGACGGAATCCAAATCGGATGCCCGGTTTGAGCTCGGCGCTCAAAGTTCATTTCTAAAATACACTTAGTTTTAATGAACTGCCAGGTCAGGTCCGGGGGTCTAAAACTTGAAATATCGGTCGGATGGCCGTGCCGATCATTCCAACACGACCGGGGAGATGAAAGTGACTTGTCAGAACTGACGGAATCCAAATCGGATGCCCGGTTTGAGCTCGGCGCTCAAAGTTCATCTTCCAAAATACACTTAGTTTAAATGAACTGCCAGGTCGGGTCCGGGGGTCTAAAACTTGAAATACCGGTCGGATGGCCATGCCGATCGTTCCAACACGACCGAGGAGATGAAAGTGACTTGTCAGAACTGACGGAATCCAAATCGGATGCCCGGTTTGAGCTCGGCGCTCAAAGTTCATTTCTAAAATACACTTAGTTTTAATGAACTGCCAGGTCGGGTCCGGGGGTCTAAAACTTGAAATACCAGTCGGATGGCTGTGCCGATCATTCCAACACGACCGGGGAGATGAAAGTGACTTGTCAGAACTGACGGAATCCAAATCGGATGCCCGGTTTGAGCTCGGCGCTCAAAGTTCATCTTCCAAAATACACTTAGTTTAAATGAACTGCCAGGTCGGGTCCGGGGGTCTAAAACTTGAAATACCGGTCGGATGGCCATGCCGATCATTCCAACACGACCGGGGAGATGAAAGTGACTTGTCAGAACTGACGGAATCCAAATCGGATGCCCGGTTTGAGCTCGGCGCTCAAAGTTCATTTCTAAAATACACTTAGTTTTAATGAACTGCCAGGTCGGGTCCGGGGGTCTAAAACTTGAAATACCGGTCGGATGGCCATGCCGATCATTCCAACACGACCGGGGAGATGAAAGTGACTTGTCAGAACTGACGGAATCCAAATCGGATGCCCGATTTGAGCTCGGCGCTCAAAGTTCATCTTCCAAAATACACTTAGTTTTAATGAACTGCCAGGTCGGGTCCGGGGGTCTAAAACTTGAAATACCGGTCGGATGGCCGTGCCGATCGTTCCAACACGACCGGGGAGATGAAAGTGACTTGTCAGAACTGACGGAATCAAATCGGATGCCCGGTTTGAGCTCGGCGCTCAAAGTTCATTTCTAAAATACACTTAGTTTTAATGAACTGCCAGGTCGGGTCCGGGGGTCTAAAACTTGAAATACCGGTCGGATGGCCATGCCGATCATTCCAACACGACCGGGGAGATGAAAGTGACTTGTCAGAACTGACGGAATCCAAATCGGATGCCCGGTTTGAGCTCGGCGCTCAAAGTTCATTTCTAAAATACACTTAGTTTAAATGAACTGCCAGGTCGGGTCCGGGGGTCTAAAACTTGAAATACCGTCGGATGGCCGTGCCGATCGTTCCAACACGACCGGGGAGATGAAAGTGACTTGTCAGAACTGACGGAATCCAAATCGGATGCCCGGTTTGAGCTCGGCGCTCAAAGTTCATTTCTAAAATACACTTAGTTTAAATGAACTGCCAGGTCGGGTCCGGGGGTCTAAAACTTGAAATACCGGTCGGATGGCCATGCCGATCATTCCAACACGACCGAGGAGATGAAAGTGACTTGTCAGAACTGACGGAATCCAAATCGGATGCCCGGTTTGAGCTCGGCGCTCAAAGTTCATTTCTAAAATACACTTAGTTTAAATGAACTGCCAGGTCGGGTCCGGGGGTCTAAAACTTGAAATACCGGTCGGATGGCCATGCCGATCATTCCAACACGACCGGGGAGATGAAAGTGACTTGTCAGAACTGACGGAATCCAAATCGGATGCCCGGTTTGAGCTCGGCGCTCAAAGTTCATCTTCCAAAATACACTTAGTTTAAATGAACTGCCAGGTCGGGTCCGGGGGTCTAAAACTTGAAATACCGGTCGGATGGCCGTGCCGATCATTCCAACACGACCGGGGAGATGAAAGTGACTTGTCAGAACTGACGGAATCCAAATCGGATGCCCGGTTTGAGCTCGGCGCTCAAAGTTCATTTCTAAAATACACTTAGTTTTAATGAACTGCCAGGTCGGGTCCGGGGGTCTAAAACTTGAAATACCGGTCGGATGGCCATGCCGATCATTCCAACACGACCGGGGAGATGAAAGTGACTTGTCAGAACTGACGGAATCCAAATCGGATGCCCGGTTTGAGCTCGGCGCTCAAAGTTCATTTCTAAAATACACTTAGTTTAAATGAACTGCCAGGTCGGGTCCGGGGGTCTAAAACTTGAAATACCGGTCGGATGGCCATGCCGATCATTCCAACACGACCGGGAGATAAAAGTGACTTGTCAGAACTGACGGAATCCAAATCGGATGCCCGGTTTGAGCTCGGCGCTCAAAGTTCATCTTCCAAAATACACTTAGTTTAAATGAACTGCCAGGTCGGGTCCGGGGGTCTAAAACTTGAAATACCGGTCGGATGGCCATGCCGATCGTTCCAACACGACCGGAGAGATGAAAGTGACTTGTCAGAACTGACGGAATCCAAATCGGATGCCCGGTTTGAGCTCGGCGCTCAAAGTTCATTTCTAAAATACACTTAGTTTTAATGAACTGCCAGGTCGGGTCCGGGGGTCTAAAACTTGAAATACCGGTCGGATGGCCATGCCGATCGTTCCAACACGACCGGGGAGATGAAAGTGACTTGTCAGAACTGACGGAATCCAAATCGGATGCCGGTTTGAGCTCGGCGCTCAAAGTTCATTTCTAAAATACACTTAGTTTAAATGAACTGCCAGGTCGGGTCCGGGGGTCTAAAACTTGAAATACCGGTCGGATGGCCATGCGATCGTTCCAACACGACCGGGAGATGAAAGTGACTTGTCAGAACTGACGGAATCCAAATCGGATGCCCGGTTTGAGCTCGGCGCTCAAAGTTCATTTCTAAAATACACTTAGTTTAAATGAACTGCCAGGTCGGGTCCGGGGGTCTAAAACTTGAAATACCGGTCGGATGGCCATGCCGATCATTCCAACACGACCGGGGAGATGAAAGTGACTTGTCAGAACTGACGGAATCCAAATCGGATGCCCGGTTTGAGCTCGGCGCTCAAAGTTCATTTCTAAAATACACTTAGTTTTAATGAACTGCCAGGTCGGGTCCGGGGGTCTAAAACTTGAAATACCGGTCGGATGGCCGTGCCGATCGTTCCAACACGACTGAGGAGATGAAAGTGACTTGTCAGAACTGACGGAATCCAAATCGGATGCCCGGTTTGAGCTCGGCGCTCAAAGTTCATCTTCCAAAATACACTTAGTTTAAATGAACTGCCAGGTCGGGTCCGGGGGTCTAAAACTTGAAATACCGGTCGGATGGCCATGCCGATCGTTCCAACACGACCGGGGAGATGAAAGTGACTTGTCAGAACTGACGGAATCCAAATCGGATGCCGGTTTGAGCTCGGCGCTCAAAGTTCATTTCTAAAATACACTTAGTTTTAATGAACTGCCAGGTCGGGTCCGGGGGTCTAAAACTTGAAATACCGGTCGGATGGCCGTGCCGATCATTCCAACACGACCGAGGAGATGAAAGTGACTTGTCAGAACTGACGGAATCCAAATCGGATGCCCGGTTTGAGCTCGGCGCTCAAAGTTCATTTCTAAAATACACTTAGTTTTAATGAACTGCCAGGTCGGGTCCGGGGGTCTAAAACTTGAAATACGGTGGATGGCCGTGCCGATCATTCCAACACGACCGGGGAGATGAAAGTGACTTGTCAGAACTGACGGAATCCAAATCGGATGCCCGGTTTGAGCTCGGCGCTCAAAGTTCATCTTCCAAAATACACTTAGTTTAAATGAACTGCCAGGTCGGGTCCGGGGGTCTAAAACTTGAAATACCGATCGGATGGCCATTCCGATCGTTCCAACACGACCGAAGAGATGAAAGTGACTTTTCAGAACTGACGGAATCCAAATCGGATGCCCGGTTTGAGCTCGGCGCTCAAAGTTCATTTCTAAAATACACTTAGTTTTACTGAACTGCCAGGTCGGGTCCGGGGGTCTAAAACTTGAAATACCAGTCGGATGGCTGTGTCGATCATTCCAACACGACCGGGGAGATGAAAGTGACTTGTCAGAACTGACAGAATCCAAATCGGATGCCCGGTTAGAGCTCGGCGCTCAAAGTTCATCTTCCAAAATACACTTAGTTTAAATGAACTGCCAGGTCGGGTCCGGGGGTCTAAAACTTGAAATACCGGTCGGATGGCCGTGCCGATCGTTCCAACACGACCGGGGAGATGAAAGTGACTTGTCAGAACTGACGGAATCCAAATCGGATGCCCGGTTTGAGCTCGGCGCTCAAAGTTCATTTCTAAAATACACTTAGTTTTAATGAACTGCCAGGTCGGGTCCGGGGGTCTAAAACTTGAAATACCGGTCGGATGGCCATGCCGATCGTTCCAACACGACCGGGGAGATGAAAGTGACTTGTCAGAACTGACGGAATCCAAATCGGATGCCCGGTTTGAGCTCGGCGCTCAAAGTTCATCTTCCAAAATACACTTAGTTTTAATGAACTGCCAGGTCGGGTCCGGGGGTCTAAAACTTGAAATACCGGTCGGATGGCCGTGTCGATCGTTCCAACACGACTGGGAGATGAAAGTGACTTGTCAGAACTGACGGAATCCAAATCGGATGCCCGGTTTGAGCTCGGCGCTCAAAGTTCATTTCTAAAATACACTTAGTTTAAATGAACTGCCAGGTCGGGTCCGGGGGTCTAAAACTTGAAATACCGGTCGGATGGCCGTGCCGATCATTCCAACACGACCGGGAGATGAAAGTGACTTGTCAGAACTGACGGAATCCAAATCGGATGCCCGGTTTGAGCTCGGCGCTCAAAGTTCATTTCTAAAATACACTTAGTTTAAATGAACTGCCAGGTCGGGTCCGGGGGTCTAAAACTTGAAATACCGGTCGGATGGCCGTGCCGATCGTTCCAACACGACCGGGGAGATGAAAGTGACTTGTCAGAACTGACGGAATCCAAATCGGATGCCCGGTTTGAGCTCGGCGCTCAAAGTTCATCTTCCAAAATACACTTAGTTTAAATGAACTGCCAGGTCGGGTCCGGGGGTCTAAAACTTGAAATACCGGTCGGATGGCCATGCCGATCATTCCAACACGACCAGGGAGATGAAAGTGACTTGTCAGAACTGACGGAATCCAAATCGGATGCCCGGTTTGAGCTCGGCGCTCAAAGTTCATTTCTAAAATACACTTAGTTTAAATGAACTGCCAGGTCGGGTCCGGGGGTCTAAAACTTGAAATACCGGTCGGATGGCCATGCCGATCATTCCAACACGACCGAGGAGATGAAAGTGACTTGTCAGAACTGACGGAATCCAAATCGGATGCCCGGTTTGAGCTCGGCGCTCAAAGTTCATTTCTAAAATACACTTAGTTTAAATGAACTGCCAGGTCGGGTCCGGGGGTCTAAAACTTGAAATACCGGTCGGATGGCCATGCCGATCATTCCAACACGACCGGGGAGATGAAAGTGACTTGTCAGAACTGACGGAATCCAAATCGGATGCCCGGTTTGAGCTCGGCGCTCAAAGTTCATCTTCCAAAATACACTTAGTTTAAATGAACTGCCAGGTCGGGTCCGGGGGTCTAAAACTTGAAATACCGGTCGGATGGCCGTGCCGATCATTCCAACACGACCGGGGAGATGAAAGTGACTTGTCAGAACTGACGGAATCCAAATCGGATGCCCGGTTTGAGCTCGGCGCTCAAAGTTCATTTCTAAAATACACTTAGTTTAATGAACTGCCAGGTCGGGTCCGGGGGTCTAAAACTTGAAATACCGGTCGGATGGCCGTGCCGATCATTCCAACACGACCGGGGAGATGAAAGTGACTTGTCAGAACTGACGGAATCCAAATCGGATGCCCGGTTTGAGCTCGGCGCTCAAAGTTCATTTCTAAAATACACTTAGTTTTAATGAACTGCCAGGTCGGGTCCGGGGGTCTAAAACTTGAAATACCGGTCGGATGGCCGTGCCGATCGTTCCAACACGACCGGGGAGATGAAAGTGACTTGTCAGAACTGACGGAATCCAAATCGGATGCCCGGTTTGAGCTCGGCGCTCAAAGTTCATTTCTAAAATACACTTACTTTAAATGAACTGCCAGATCGGGTCCGGGGGTCTAAAACTTGAAATACTGGTCGGATGGCCGTGCCAATAATTCCAACACGACCGGAGAGATGAAAGTTACTTGTCAGAACTCACGGAATCCAAATCGGATGCCCGGTTTAAGCTCGGCGCTCAAAGTTCATTTCTAAAATACACTTAGTTTTAATGAACTGCCAGGTCGGGTCCGGGGGTCTAAAACTTGAAGTACCAGTCGGATGGCCATGCTGATCGTTCCAACAAGACCGAGGAGATGAAAGTGACTTGTTAGAACTGACGGAATCCAAATCGGATGCCTGGTTTGAGCTCGGCGCTCAAAGTTCATCTTCCAAAATACACTTAGTTTAAATGAACTGCCAGGTCAGGTCCGGGGGTCTAAAACTTGAAATACCAGTCAGATGGCCATGCCGATCATTTCAACATGACCGGGGAGATTAAAGTGACTTGTCAGAACTGATGGAATCCAAATCGGATGCCCGGTTTGAGCTCGGCGCTCAAAGTTCATTTCTAAAATACACTTAGTTTAAATGAACTGCCAGGTCGGGTCCGGGGGTCTAAAACTTGAAATACCGGTCGGATGGCCATGCCGATCGTTCCAACACGACCAGGGAGATGAAAGTGACTTGTCAGAACTGACGGAATCCAAATCGGATGCCCGATTTGAGCTCGGCGCTCAAAGTTCATCTTCCAAAATACACTTAGTTTAAATGAACTGCCAGGTCGGGTCCGGGGGTCTAAAACTTGAAATACCGGTCGGATGGCCGTGCCGATCGTTCCAACATGACCGGGAGATGAAAGTGACTTGTCAGAACTGACGGAATCCAAATCGGATGCCCGGTTTGAGCTCGGCGCTCAAAGTTCATTTCTAAAATACACTTAGTTTTAATGAACTGCCAGGTCGGGTCCGGGGGTCTAAAACTTGAAATACCGGTCGGATGGCCATGCCGATCATTCCAACACGACCGGGGAGATGAAAGTGACTTGTCAGAACTGACGGAATCCAAATCGGATGCCCGGTTTGAGCTCGGCGCTCAAAGTTCATTTCTAAAATACACTTAGTTTAAATGAACTGCCAGGTCGGGTCCGGGGGTCTAAAACTTGAAATACCGGTCGGATGGCCGTGCCGATCATTCCAACACGACCGGGGAGATGAAAGTGACTTGTCAGAACTGACGGAATCCAAATCGGATGCCCGGTTTGAGCTCGGCGCTCAAAGTTCATCTTCAAAATACACTTAGTTTAAATGAACTGCCAGGTCGGGTCCGGGGGTCTAAAACTTGAAATACCGGTCGGATGGCCGTGCCGATCATTCCAACACGACCGGGGAGATGAAAGTGACTTGTCAGAACTGACGGAATCCAAATCGGATGCCCGGTTTGAGCTCGGCGCTCAAAGTTCATTTCTAAAATACACTTAGTTTAAATGAACTGCCAGGTCGGGTCCGGGGGTCTAAAACTTGAAATACCGGTCGGATGGCCGTGCCGATCATTCCAACACGACCGGGGAGATGAAAGTGACTTGTCAGAACTGACGGAATCCAAATCGGATGCCCGGTTTGAGCTCGGCGCTCAAAGTTCATCTTCCAAAATACACTTAGTTTAAATGAACTGCCAGGTCGGGTCCGGGGGTCTAAAACTTGAAATACCGGTCGGATGGCCATGCCGATCGTTCCAACACGACCGGGGAGATGAAAGTGACTTGTCAGAACTGACGGAATCCAAATCGGATGCCCGGTTTGAGCTCGGCGCTCAAAGTTCATTTCTAAAATACACTTAGTTTAATGAACTGCCAGGTCGGGTCCGGGGGTCTAAAACTTGAAATACCGATCGGATGGCCATGCCGATCGTTCCAACACGACCGGGGAGATGAAAGTGACTTGTCAGAACTGACGGAATCCAAATCGGATGCCCGGTTTGAGCTCGGCGCTCAAAGTTCATCTTCCAAAATACACTTAGTTTAATGAACTGCCAGGTCGGGTCCGGGGGTCTAAAACTTGAAATACCGGTCGGATGGCCGTGCCGATCGTTCCAACACGACTGGGGAGATGAAAGTGACTTGTCAGAACTGACGGAATTCAAATCGGATGCCCGGTTTGAGCTCGGCGCTCAAAGTTCATTTCTAAAACACACTTAGTTTTAATGAACTGCCAAGTCAGGTTCGGGGGTCTAAAACTTGAAATACCGGTCGGAAGGCCGTGCCTATCATTCCAACACGACCGAGGAGATGAAAGTGACTTGTCAGAACTGACGGAATCCAAATCGGATGCCCGGTTTGAGCTCGGCGCTCAAAGTTCATTTCTAAAATACACTTAGTTTAAATGAACTGCCAGGTCGGGTCCGGGGGTCTAAAACTTGAAATACCGGTCGGATGGCCGTGCCGATCGTTCCAACACGACCGGGGAGATGAAAGTGACTTTTCAGAACTGACGGAATCCAAATCGGATGCCCGGTTTGAGCTCGGCGCTCAAAGTTCATCTTCCAAAATACACTTAGTTTAAATGAACTGCCAGGTCGGGTCCGGGGGTCTAAAACTTGAAATACCGGTCGGATGGCCATGCCGATCATTCCAACACGACCAGGGAGATGAAAGTGACTTGTCAGAACTGACGGAATCCAAATCGGATGCCCGGTTTGAGCTCGGCGCTCAAAGTTCATTTCTAAAATACACTTAGTTTAAATGAACTGCCAGGTCGGGTCCGGGGGTCTAAAACTTGAAATACCGGTCGGATGGCCATGCCGATCATTCCAACACGACCGAGGAGATGAAAGTGACTTGTCAGAACTGACGGAATCCAAATCGGATGCCCAGTTTGAGCTCGGCGCTCAAAGTTCATTTCTAAAATACACTTAATTTAAATGAACTGACAGGTCGGGTCCGGGGGTCTAAAACTTGAAATACCGGTCGGATGGCCATGCCGATCATTCCAACACGACCGGGGAGATGAAAGTGACTTGTCAGAACTGACGGAATCCAAATCGGATGCCCGATTTGAGCTCGGCGCTCAAAGTTCATCTTCCAAAGTACACTTATTTTAAATGAACTGCCAGGTCGGGTCCGGGGGTCTAAAACTTGAAATACCAGTCGGATGGCCGTGCCAATCATTCCAACACGACTGGGGAGATGAAAGTGACTTGTCAGAACTGACGGAATCCAAATCGGATGCCCGGTTTGAGCTCGGCGCTTAAAGCTCATTTCTAAAATACACTTAGTTTTAATGAACTGCCAGGTCGGGTCCGGGGGTCTAAAACTTGAAATACCGGTCGGATGGCCGTGCCGATCATTCCAACACGACCGGGGAGATGAAAGTGACTCGTCAGAACTGACGGAATCCAAATCGGATGTCCGGTTTGAGCTCGGCGCTCAAAGTTCATTTCTAAAATACACTTAGTTTTAATGAACTGCCAGGTCGGGTCCGGGGGTCTAAAACTTGAAATACCGGGCGGATGACCGTGTCGATCGTTCCAACACGACCGGGGAGATGAAAGTGACTTGTCAGAACTGACGAAATCCAAATCGGATGCCCGGTTTGAGCTCGGCGCTCAAAGTTCATTTCTAAAATACACTTAGTTTAAATGAACTGCCAGGTCGGGTCCGGGGGTCTAAAACTTGAAATACCGGTCGGATGGCCGTGCCGATCATTCCAACACGACCGGGGAGATGAAAGTGACTTGTCAGAACTGACGGAATCCAAATCGGATGCCCGGTTTGAGCTCGGCGCTCAAAGTTCATTTCTAAAATACACTTAGTTTTAATGAACTGCCAGGTCGGGTCCGGGGGTCTAAAACTTGAAATACCGGTCGGATGGCCATGCGATCGTTCCAACACGACCGAGGAGATGAAAGTGACTTGTCAGAACTGACGGAATCCAAATCGGATGCCCGGTTTGAGCTCGGCGCTCAAAGTTCATCTTCCAAAATACACTTAGTTTAAATGAACTGCCAGGTCGGGTCCGGGGGTCTAAAACTTGAAATACCGGTCGGATGGCCATGCCGATCATTCCAACACGACCGGGGAGATGAAAGTGACTTGTCAGAACTGACGGAATCCAAATCGGATGCCCGGTTTGAGCTCGGCGCTCAAAGTTCATTTCTAAAATACACTTAGTTTAAATGAACTGCCAGGTCGGGTCCGGGGGTCTAAAACTTGAAATACCAGTCGGATGGCCATGCCGATCGTTCCAACACGACCAGGGAGATGAAAGTGACTTGTCAGAACTGACGGAATCCAAATCGGATGCCCGATTTGAGCTCGGCGCTCAAAGTTCATCTTCCAAAGAACACTTAGTTTAAATGAACTGCCAGGTCGGGTCCGAGGGTCTAAAACTTGAAATACCAGTCAGATGGCCGTGCCGATCGTTCCAACACGACCGCGGAGATGAAAGTGACTTGTCAGAACTGACGGAATCTAAATCGGATGCCCGGTTTGAGCTCGGCGCTCAAAGTTCATATCTAAAATACACTTAGTTTTAATGAACTGCCAGGTCGGGTCCGGGGGTCTAAAACTTGAAATACCGGTCGATGGCCATGCCGATCATTCCAACACGACCGGGGAGATGAAAGTGACTTGTCAGAACTGACGGAATCCAAATCGGATGCCCGGTTTGAGCTCGGCGCTCAAAGTTCATTTCTAAAATACACTTAGTTTAAATGAACTGCCAGGTACCGGTCGGATGGCCGTGCCGATCATTCCAACACGACCGGGGAGATGAAAGTGACTTGTCAGAACTGACGGAATCCAAATCGGATGCCCGGTTTGAGCTCGGCGCTCAAAGTTCATCTTCCAAAATACACTTAGTTTAAATGAACTGCCAGGTCGGGTCCGGGGGTCTAAAACTTGAAATACCAGTCGGATGGCCTTGCCGATCGTTCCAACACGACCGGGGAGATGAAAGTGACTTGTCAGAACTGACGGAATCCAAATCGGATGCCCGGTTTGAGCTCGGCGCTCAAAGTTCATTTCTAAAATACACTTAGTTTTAATGAACTGCCAGGTCGGGTCCGGGGGTCTAAAACTTGAAATTCCGATCGGATGGTCATGCCGATTGTTCCAACACGATCGGGAAGATGAAAGTGACTTGTCAGAACTGACGGAATCCAAATCGGATGCCCGGTCTGAGCTCGGCGCTCAAAGTTATTCTTCCAAAATACACTTAGTTTAAATAAACTGCCTCGTCGGGTCCGGGGGTCTAACACTTGAAATATCGGTCGGATGGCCGTTCTGATCATTCCAACACGACCGGGGAGATGAAAGTGACTTGTCAGAACTGACGGAATCCAAATCGGATGCCCGGTTTGAGCTCGGCGCTCAAAGTTCATTTCTAAAATACACTTAGTTTTAATGAACTGCCAGGTCGGGTCCGGGGGTCTAAAACTTGAAATACTAGTCGGATGGCCATGTCAATCATTCCAACACAACCGGGGAGATGAAATTGACTTGTCAGAACTGACGGAATCCAAATCGGATGACCGGTTTGAGCTTGGCGCTCAAAGTTTATTTCTAAAATACACTTAGTTTTAATGAACTGCCAGGTCGGGTCCGGGGTCTAAAACATGGAATACCTATCGGATGGCCATGCTGATCGTTCCAACATGATCGGGGAGATGAAAGTGACTTGTCAGAACTGACGGAATCCAAATCGGATGCCCGGTTTGAGCTCGGCGCTCAAAGTTCATTTATAAAATACACTTAGTTTTAATGAACTGCCAGGTCGGGTCCGGGGGTCTAAAACTTGAAATACCGGTCGGATGGCTGTGTCGATCATTCCAACACGACCGGGGAGATGAAAGTGACTTGTCAGAATGGACGGAATCCAAATCAGATGCCCGGTTTGAGCTCGGCGCTCAAAGTTCATCTTCCAAAATATACTTAGTTTAAATGAACTGCCAGGTCGGGTCCGGGGGTCTAAAACTTGAAATACGAGTCGGATGGCCGTGCCGATCATTCCAACACGACCGGGGAGATGAAAGTGACTTGTCAGAACTGACGGAATCCAAATCGGATGCCCGGTTTGAGCTCGGCGCTCAAAGTTCATTTCTAAAATACACTTAGTTTTAATGAACTGCCAGGTCGGGTCCGGGGGTCTAAAACTTGAAATACCGATCGGATGGCCGTGCTGATCATTCCAACACGACCGGGGAGATGAAAGTGACTTGTCAGAACTGACGGAATCCAAATCGGATGCCCGGTTTGAGCTCGTCGCTCAAAGTTCATCTTCCAAAATACACTTAGTTTTAATGAACTGCCAGGTCGGGTCCGGGGGTCTAAAACTTGAAATACCGATCGGATAGCCTTGCCGATCATTCCAACACGACTGGGGAGATGAAAGTGACTTGTCAGAACTGACGGAATCCAAATCGGATGCCCGGTTTGAGCTCGGCGCTCAGAGTTCATTTCTAAAATACACTTAGTTTTAATGAACTGCCAGGTCGGGTCCGGGGGTCTAAAACTTGAAATACCGGTCGGATGGTCGTGTCGATCATTCCAACACGACCGAAAAGATGAAAGTGACTTGTCAGAACTGACGGAATCCAAATCGGATGCCCGGTTTGAGCTCCGCGCTCAAAGTTCATTTCTAAAATACACTTTGTTTTAATGAACTGTCAGGTCGGGTCCGGCGGTCTAAAACCTGAAATACTGGGCGGATGACCGTGCCGATCATTCCAACACGACCGGGGAGATGAAAGTGACTTGTCAGAACAGACGGAATCCAAATCGGATGCCCGGTTTGAGCTCGGCGCTCAAAGTTCAATTCTAAAATACACTTAGTTTTAATGAACTGCCAAGTCGGGTCCGGGGGTCTAAAACTTGAAATAACGGTCGGATAGCCGTGCCGATCATTCCAACACGACCGAGGAGATGAAAGTGACTTGTCAAAACTGACGGAATCCAAATCGGATACCCGGTTTGAGCTCGGCGCTCAAAGTTCATTTCTAAAATACACTTAGTTTTAATGAACTGCCAGGTCGGGTCCGGGGGTCTAAAACTTGAAATACCGGTGGATGGCCATGCCGATCATTCCAACATGATCGGGGAGATGAAAGTGACTTGTCAGAACTGACGTAATCCAAATCGGATGCCCGGTTTGAGCTCGGTGCTCAAAGTTCATCTTCAAAAATACACTTAGTTTAAATGAACTGCCTGGTCGGGTCCGGGGGTCTAAAACTTGAAATACCAGTCGGATGGCCGTTCCGATCATTCCAACACGACCGGCTGTGAGCGACGTCACGCGGTTCGGGGGAGAGCGGTGAAGAGGAAGCGGAGAGCGCGTGGGCTCCTTCTTTTTTGTTTGTTTGGCTTTGTTGTTTTGCTGCAACACAGAGATGAGAGAGAAGAGAGAAGGGGCCACCACGGGAGATTGCTCCGGCGGGGCGAGCGGGACAAGTATAATATAGCAAGATATGGGGTTCAAACGGCCATAGCGGGAAGTGACTCGCCGCGACCTCGGGGGGACGGGAATGGTGCAGAAATTAAATAACAAGAATTGAAACGGCCATTGGGGAAGTGACTCACCGCGGCCTCGAGAATATGAGCAGAATATAGCAGAATATAAAAGAGAATATAAGAACAGAGATTTAAACGGCCATTGGGGAAGTGACTCTCCGCGGCCTCGAGAATATGAGCAGAATATAGCAGAATATAGAGAGAATATAAGAACAGAGATTTAAACGGCCATTGGGGAAGTGACTCTCCGCGGCCTCGATGATATGAGCAGAATATAACAGAATATAGAGAGAATATAAGAACGAAAATTTAAACGGCCATTGGGGAAGTGACTCGCCGCGGCCTCGATGATATGAGCAAAATATAATAGAATATAGAAAGAATATAGGAACGGAAATTTAAACGGCCATTGGGGAAGTGACTCGCCGCGGCCTCGATGATATGAGCAAAATATAACAGGATATAAAGAGAATATGAGAACAGAAATTTAAACGGCCATTGGGGAAGTGACTCGCCGCGGCCTCGATGAAAAGATGTGATCGCCAGGGGCCGAAAGACCCCAAAATAAGAAAGTGATCGCGCCTACCTCAAGAGCGGGAGATGGCGGGTTGCTTCTTCCTCTCCTTCCGGCCGGCCGACGGAGAGGGCTTTCCTCGGGTACCCTTGCAAAACAACGACAAATAAATGACAAGTGGATTAGAAAGATGGAGGTGTAGTATTCAAATCTTTGCGGTAAAAATAACGAAATGATGGCAAGACACACACCTGGTTGGTGTTATCTTTTAAACCCCTCTCGGACTCGAGTAGGAGGAAAATGAGATGATGGATGCAAGAAGTATAAGAGAAGAGGCGCCCTTGTGAAGGGGGATAGAGGATGCAATATGATGAATGTAAAGAACTATGGAGAAAAAGGGGAAGAAAAGGCTTATTGGATGAGCCGAGGGTGAAATTCGGCGGAGCTCCGGCAGCGTGGGGACGACGGGGAAGCGCGGTGGATGAAGACGGCCTTCCTCTCGCGAGCGTGAACACCCGAGAAGCCGGCAGAACCTCCACCTACAAAAGAACCCACGGGTTAGAAAATGACTCCGTAGCCTCTGGGCTTCGACAGCCTATCGGATCACTGCTTAGCTCCCCCAGAACTGAGGGGGTGGGGCTCTATTTATAGAGCTCCGGAGGGTGGAGGCGTCCAGGACTCTGGACACCTCCATCAGGGCCGAAATAATATTTTATTCTATTTTTATATATTTTTTTGGAATACTTTTGTGGAGGCGTCCAGGGCCCCGGACGCCTCAAACAGGTCCACCGAAAACCGACGACGGCCGCACGCGGTTTGGCACAACGCGTGGTTTTGTGAGCGGCGCCTCGTGATTCAGAAATGGGCGTGTCCAGCTGACCGGACGTCTCTATAATTTGGCTTTTTTCACACACGACAAACCGTCGTTCGGTGGGCGGCGCCCGTGAGGGAATTGATGGAAGCGTCCAGGGGGCTGGACGCCTCCAAAATTATATTATTTTTCTTTTATCTTTTATACCAGGCTTGGCATTATATATTTTTTTATATGTTTTTATGGTGGCGTCCAGGGGCCTAGACGCCTCCATTAATATATATTTTTATTTATTTATTTTTTTGTTTTTTGTATGCCAACTGGCATTTTATATTTTTTTTTATTTTTTGTTTTTATGGAGGCGTCCACGGGCCTGGACGCCTCCATTAATTTATTATTTTTTATTTAATTTTGGGCCCTGAAAAATAAAAATAAAATAAATTAAAAGATTGGGGGCATCCAGGGGCCTGGACGCCCCCATAAAGACCCACCCGGGTCCTCGGACAACGTGTTGGCGGCTGCCCGACAGATACCCTTCTTGGTTCCAGAACCTCTGATGCGTCTGACTGGTGTTGATGCCGTCCGAATGCCGTGACGAGATGATTCCGGATGCCGAAAAGGGCGGAAGAAGACTCAAGAAAAGGAAGCACTCAAGTGATTCAAAACGCGTAAGCCGTCGCGGGGCGTTGTATAGTAATATGAGACTTTCTCAGGAGACGTCAGGAATGGCGTGTCTACAGCTGCCCCGCCTTGGCGTCTGCTTTGCAAGGGAGCGATACGTAGTGGAATGGTATGGAGTGGGAGCGGACTGATAAGTTGATGCCAAGGTGTGATGAGACACGCTTTTGACGTTACTGTTTGGAATCTTTCCTAGAGTTTCAATGAGGCGACCTTGAAGAAGGTCTTTCAAATATTGACGATTGCTTGGACGGAGATCAAATAAGGGAGGGTGATATGTGTGCTCAGGCACGAAACAAAAGGAGACCAACTTCTCGGTGTGGAAGTACCTGGGTCATAAACCGGAGGTTTCACCTTTGGGGAGCGTTTACCAGCCAATGTGGAAGTGCTGCGGCCAAGGTGGGTCAAAAAAAGGTAAAGGAATATCTGAGGGTCTGTCCAAACAAGGGTCTCCTTTGGAAGAGCAGCGTCGGGGCTGTCTCAAGGAAACTCAGTATTTCATTCGGAGTGGAATATCTCATATTTGTGGGAATTAGAGCACAACGGCTTTCACAATCGAATCACTTGAATGATCTTCCGCAATAAATCAAAGTCCTATATGAATGCATGCTGGGTTCAAAGAAAAATTTAAAACAAACAAAATAGAAAATAGCCAAGGATAATATTGTCAACTTGTGAAGAATGGGTCAGAATACCGACCCGGTGAGCTGATACTGGGCTGGGGCCCGTTTATCCGCGCACCAACTCACTGAATGGAACCGTCGTCCCCATTCTATCACAAGTTGACGGCCTATCCGTACAACCCAAATTCCTCCGGGATCATCATCATTTTTGTTGAAGGGGAATTCAGATCCCAGATTCGTTCGAGCCGCAAGGTCCTTGACATGTTCTAGTAGCGTAAGTATCATATACTACTATGCATGACAAGGTGGGACCAACCTATGAAAGGTGGGACAGGAGATAGGACAAAGACGTCCGTTAGTAAAACCTGCACAGGCCAGCAAAGGTTAGCAACATCATAAAGTAGCAGAATGATAGCAGAAACGCACCACAGTTCAAAGGAAATCCAGACAAAATCCTGATAGCGACCGCTGATGTGACATGTTCTGTCCTGTAGCGATCTTCCCTTCCTATAAGAACTCCCCTTAGGCTAGTTCATTCAAATGCACCAAGGTGGGTTTTGAAAGCTCAGGAGAGGAAGGAGAGGAGAATCTAGAGATTTCAGCATGGAAGGAGAGTCTTCCCGCGTTATGAAGAAGAGCAGGCCTAGCAGCGAGATCAGGCGACTCTCTGACCTCGAGGGTCATCTGAGTGGGACGATCATGTCGCATATGGTAAGCTGACTCTTTTCAAATTTCTGCACATGAACCTTCTTCTTACTTCCTTCATTTCTTCTTTTTTTCTCTCCCAGCCATATCCACTCTTCGCAGGCCCGAGGAAGTTTTCCAAACTGCCATGGCTTTCAAAGCTAACTTCCAATATCTCCATTGGCATGAGGGCCATACTCTCAAAGTGGCATTTGCAGGGGCTCCTTATTCATGCCAAACATTACGAGAAGATTCGTATGGACTGGGCGGCTATGGGCGCACTAGTGGAGATCTGGCATCCCCAGACCCACACTTTTATTTTCCCGACCTTCGAGGTGACCATCCTCCTCGAGGAGGTGGAACTTCTGCTTGGTTTGAAGAAATTCAAGAGTGACGGGAAGGTGAAGGCTATGCGGATGCTGACACGGGGGACTTCTGAAAGCGTCCTTGGAAGCTTCATGCCGCCCGACGCAGCCAGAAAGGTCCGTACTCAAAAGGGGATCGATCTCCAAAAGCTTGCGAAGTGGGTCATGGACGCCCTGAGAGGGTCACCAGACGATGACTATTTGGAGGGAATCATGAAGGGGTTCACTATCTGTCTGGCGGGTGCTCTCTTGTTTCCTTATACCGACAACATAGTGGAGGAAGACCAACTGAGTGCTATCTGCGTGATTTGGCGTGGAAAGAGGGTGGGACCCGCTGTCCTCGCCTACCTGTATAGTGGCCTTACTGCCTCGAGCATGGGTAAGCCTCCATTTGGTTGTGCACTTGTCTTGAATTGCTGGCTGGATTTGCATTTCAAATTCGACCACCGCGAGGGAATGCCAACCGCTTCGAAGCTCTTCCAACAAAGCCCGCTTCACCACATAGCCGACGTGTTAGGCTTTGGTGGTACTGTAGTGAACCGCGTTCCGTGGCTGAAGAAACGTGAAGACTGGCGGTCTCACTTCCGCACCGTGACACAAGGCTTCTTTACTTGCGCACCGGCATGTTTGCTTTCGCTAGATCTCCTCATGAGGTCTTCCCCCGAAGTTGATCTTCAACTGATCGGCGCGACCGAGTTCGTCCTTTACAGTGCGCATCTGTGCTGTCTCCAGATTGGCATCCCACGTCATTCGTTCCCGCCACCGACTGGCATTGTTCCTTTGAAGAAAAGGGAGTTGGGCACTGAAGCGGACGCGAAGGAAGCGAAGGCCATTAAAGCTCCCTGGAAGACAAGTGTTGCGGGAAAGGCCTTAGCGCACGTGGTGGAGGAATGCGAGCCGTGGAGGGCTTATGTAACCGAACTGGGGAAGTTAAGGCCTAAAGCGCCTAAGCCCCTGATGTAGTTCACTCTGCTTTTCTGATGGAATAAAATTTGGCATTTGGATGTTTCGGACCCCCGTCCCCTTAATTATTATCTTTTTTTATGGTTTTTCTTTTTCTTTGTGTTTTTTTTTATTTTGTTTGGATTATATACATATTCTTATATAAATATATTTTTTTGAAAATTTTTTATTATTGGGGCATCCAGGCGCCTGGACGCCCCTAATTTTATTTTATTATTTTTTTATTTTTTTGACAATTTATTTTTGGGGGCGTCCAGGGTCCTGGACGCCCCTATTTTGATTTTTTTTATTTTTTTATTTATTTTATTTTTGGGGGCGTCCAGGCGCCTGGACGCCCCTATTTTTTTGAATTTTTGAAAATAAAAATAAAAATTGTGGGGGCGTCCAGGCGCCTGGACGCCCCAATAAAAGGTCATTCTATATATAGGGGGGCTCCCCCCTGTTCACTTATACTGTTCATTCCGACCGTCCAGCCACTCTAAACGACCCATTCTTAGTCCCAATGGAGCGAGGAGGATCGAGTCAGGGTCCAGAGAAGCGGAAACGACTGGCTCGTCGTGCGAGGAGGTTGAGGGATGATGCCGAGGAGGGTGATGGTGAGAGTTAGAGAGTTGTTTGTACACATCACCTTTCTCGCTGTATGATGTACTTTCGGCTATTATATGAAATGAAAATGGCTTTCTTGTGTTGTGTGTACTTTTCTCTCTCTCTCTCATACTTTCTTCTTTGCACTGAGTTATCCTTTGAGACATGCTTCGCGAGACCTTGCCCTGAACAGCGGGGAACTACGCTTTGCACGGGGAGATTTTGTTCCCTTTTCTCCCTTTTGGGCGCGTCCAGGCGCGAGGACGCGTCTTAATCCTTGATTTCAAATTTAAAGCGAGGGGTGGTCCTTCTTCTCCCGTGCCTTACCCGCAAACGAGCCCGCCTTCTGCCGAAACTCGCTTGCCCCCCTTTCCGTCTTCCTCTTCTTTTGATCGATGGAGTTCGGTGGGCCCGACCATGGTGAAGGTGGAGAGGGACGAGGAACTCCTCGCCCAAGGAGGGACGCGCCCGAGCACGGAACGGCGTCCATGGAGGAGGAAGGGCCGCTCCGGGCCCCCGAGCCGCGCGAGGAGGAAAGGGTTCGGCGAGTGTTGCACTCAAATGATGGACGCGTCCTAGACAGGGGACGCGTTCCTTTTGACTGATATGGGACCCCTTTCTTGGTGCAGGACATGGCAAGGACCCTGGGCCTGGCCGATGAGTGGGCGAGTGCGGACGAGCCGAGCTGCGTCAGGAGGGAGAGTCGCGGCAAGGCGAGGCTCGAGGACTGGCCCGTACGTCTCCCTGGACAGCAAGGGGGTGTACTGGTGCAGGACAGTGCCGACTTCCTACGGCGGCAGAGAGAGAGTTACGCGGGGCTTCCCCAAGCTGGGGACACGCGTGGCATTGGTGGTTCACGCGCCCAACTGTCAGAGAGTAGGCGGCAGCTGGCCGTCGCTCAACATGAGTTGTCGCTCCTGGTAAGTTATGTGCCGCACTTTTATCTTCAGATTTTGGGGTTTCACTGACGGCCGTTGTTTATTTCGTTCCAGCGTGCCCAGCAGACAGCGACGGTAGGAGTGGCTGGCGGATCTTCTAGTTCCCCGGCCCCTTTTCTCGAGATTGCCTCCCTCCGGGAGCAACTTGCCGGTGCGGTGGCCCGCGCGACCCGGGCGGAAGAGGAGCGTGACGCCTGGGTGGCGACTGTAGCGGAGCTGCGGCATCGTGGTGAGGAGAGACCTTCTCCAGACATCCTGGAGTTAAGGGTTCTTCTGCAGATGATGAGGAGAGAGGCAGAGAGAGAGAAAGTCGAGAGAAGGTCCGAGCGACAGCGGGATCTGACCGAGAGGAGGGCCTTGGAGGCCCAAGTGAGGGAGCTTCAGCTGGGCCTTCAGGCCGTCGTGCAGAGGCTAGGAGGGATGGAGACGCGCTACGAGAGAGCGCGAGAGTTCGGGGAGCAACTCCGCCAGTCCGGTCGCTTTGCTGCCAGTGGCTTCTTTGCTACGCCAGGGGAGGAGCAGCGAGTCACTGCTGCGGAGCAGGCGCCCAGAGGCGAGGCAGGTGCTGCTGCACGAGGATCCCAGAGGCTTTTGAGGGACCCGCACCTCAGGGGAGAGGAGAGGGACGCCTAGAGGGACGAGCATGAAAATAATGTCAAGAGTTGGCGAGCTAGTGGACCCGCCACCTCTCTATGATTGTAGTGTTCATGACAGCTTGTGTAGAATTATGAATGGGGTGATTTGATTTTCTGCTGCTTGTTTGTTCTCTTGTGCGTTCCTTCTTCCCTACGCTTCTCCTCCTTTGCACTGTTCCCATGTGATGGGTCTGCCGAGACTCCGCTCCAAGCGGAGAATCGTGTCTTGTTGTGACCATTTTCCACGGGAATCTGCCGTCGAAATCAATACTGACGGCCCTAGTTCCTTTTCCCGGATGTTATGTCAAATCTTGCGGACGTCCTCCAAAACATGATAGGGTATCCCTAGACAACATAGGGGGCTAGTCGTCATATTCTTCGTCCAATCAATCACCCTGTGTGTGCGGTGAAGTGACACATGGGACCGCATGGCTATCATTAACAGGTGATGGAGGCAATCTTGGCCTGCACTCCTTCCATTTCTATAAATTCGTGTCCCTTTTATCTTCCCAGGTATATCGAGGACTCACTCGAGGAGCGCAAGTTCTCACGGAGGAGTTCAAAATTCCGAGAGTTGGATGGAGGGCGAATCTTCCCACTCCTCGAAGAGAAGCAGGTCCAGTGGTAGTAGTTCCAGGAGGCTTTCAGACCTTGAAGGGCACTTCAGCGAAAGGGCCCAATCACAACTCGTAAGCCAAGTTTTCTTGCCCTTTTTTCCGTTCTTTCTCCTTCCTTTCTTTCTGACTAAACCTCCTCCCCATTCCCTGTATGCGTAGAGTGTGATGAAATCACAGATCTCATGGGAGTTGGTAGTGGCAGCGTACAGGGGCCTCCCAGATTTTCAGAAGGCGAGGCTAGACGTGATGGGATTTGGTACCTTCCTTCGGATCGAGCCGATCCAGCTTGACCTAGTCCTGATCCAAGCCTTGTGTGAGAGATGGGACCCAGTGAGTCGGGCATTCCTGATGCCCTGGGGGCACATGGTGCCCAGCTTGGAGGATGTGGTCCGGATCACAAGCCTGAAGGTAGAGGGCGAGGCAGTGACCGGAGTCACTTACGCGGACTACAGAGAAGGTGCCCAGAAGTTACTGGGTCTGGGCCTGGATGGTCAGAAAAATAGGTCGGTAGCTAGGGCGTCCCTCATGGATGCATTAGGGCTCACCGATACTCGTCGGCGGGACGATGAATCCTCAGAAGAGTTCATGGAAAGGATGGAAATAGGATGCCGTGCCGTGTACTGTACAGATTTCGGCGACTGGGAAAGATGCAACATAGATTTGAGGAGATTTCTCCTCTTCCTTTTGGGGAGATTGGTACTGAGCTCGAAAGGGGACGGTATCCAATGTTGCTTCCTGGAGCTGCTGTCAGACCTTGAAAGAGTAGGGTACTATGCCTGGGGAGCTGCCATGCTAGCGCACTTATTTGCAGGCCTATTCCAAGAAACGGATCGTGAGATGACTGTGAGTGGTTTCACACCATTCATCCAGGTATTTTTTTTGGTTTTGCTTGTTTTGAATTTTTTTTTGTTGTTTTCGCAAGGTGCTGATGACCTGCGCCGAGCAGTTATGGAGCTATTATTACCTCCCTATGGGGAGAGCTCGACATTGGCGACCCGTGATGGTGCCGCTAGCCAGGCGGTGGGAACCCGTCATGAGTGCGGCACCCCTAACCTACCAACTGATGGTGTTAAGGCGGGAGCTACAGGAGTTCCCTACAGCGATGGTAAACTGGAGACCCTACTCAGACATGGTCGATGCCAACCAGCCGTGGGTTCTAGCAAGTCGTGCCCGGTTCCGACGGGAACTATGGATGCACTGCCTGAATGAAATCGAGCCGCTTCGGCTACGATTAGTTATGAGGACTTTAGGACTGGCTCAAGAATGGGTGGATTCAGCTGCGCCACCTCGTGTCGGGAGAAAGACGCGGGGACCGGCGACTTGCATTGACTGGCGCATGCGATTCCCCGAACAGTATGAGGACTGGCAACGGGGTGGCACGATTGTAGAATCACAGGCGCGGGACAGCGAGGACTACTTGCGTCTATATAGGACAAAGTACGCAGAACGGTTCCAACTCCGGGGACTTGTGGAGGTAGGTTTCCCCTTTTTCTCTTCTCTTCTTTCTCCTTTTCTTGGTTTTTCTGGTAAAAATGCTGACTTGTAAGGCTGCAGGATGTCCGGGATACCATGATAGCGAATTTACGAACTCGCTTGGCAGAGATGGAACAACAGTTGGGTGATGACCGCGGAGCTACGAGCGCCTTGGTAGGTGTATAGTACATTCCTAATTAAATCCCCAGATTCCAGATGTTGGCTGTTAATTCACATGGTCGTAGCATGCCCAGATTGGCGCGGCCTCCCCAGCGATGGGAGTAGGTGGTGCCTCTTCCAGCTTGTGGATTCCCACCTCAGAACATGACTCGCTTCATGAGCAACTTGCTCACGTCACGCAGCGTGCTGCGGAGGTAGAAGGGATGCTCCGTATACAGGTAAAAGTTTCAGCGTTGAGTTCTCTTTGTTTACGCCTTATCGCGTATCTGAGATGGTACACTCGGCAGGAAAAGGAGACGGAAGAAGCGCTTGCCCAAGCTGCGCAGAAGGAGGCTAGGATAGCAGAACTGGAGAGGGAACTGCGGCGTCATCCTGATGACGACTCATCCAGGGATGCTATGGAACTGAGGATCACTCTCCAGTTAGAGAGGGAAGACCGTGAGAGGGAACGGGCAGAGAGGGAAAGAAACGCAGAGAGAGAAAGAGCCAACAGTTTGGCTGAAAGGGAGGAGCGAAGGGCCATAGAGGCCCAACTATTCGAACTTCGAATCGGCCTTGGTCTTGCTGAACAGTGGCTGAGAGATGGTGAGGAGCGCTACCGAAAAGAACGAGAGCGTGGCTTTCGTGTTGGTAGCTTCTCTGCTACTTCCGTGGATCAACGCCGGGATGTGGGAATAGGAAGAGGAGTACAGAGCGGCAGGAGTACCGCTTTTCGTAGTTGGGTAGCACCTTTGAGAGTGTTTTGCCCGGAGAGTAGTGGGACGAGTAATGCAGAGAGAGAGGACGGAACTTGATGTAAATTTTTTTGGTTTTTTGGAATAAAACACAAGGTTTGGTTTGTTTGTTTTTCACCTTTGCTTCAGTTACCTGAATCCCTGCACATATCACTGAAACAAACAAATCAGAATTTCTGTTCTGACTTGGCCCCTTGCTCAATAAGCAAATGGTCACTGTGACTGTCCTTGATAACTGGTCAAGGGGCCAAGCCTTTATTTAACGAAGGTAAGGGAAAGATGCGGTGATGATAAATGCGATAGGCAAGCACACGAATGCAAGCGGTATTTAAAAGTGAGATGCTGCATGCAAATGTAATCATGCAAAATTGATTTGTTTTCTTTTTTATATTTGATATTTTTTTTGTTTCATCATAAAAAGATTTTTTTTGTTTGCAAATATGTACATTTCTCTTTTCCATTTTTTTGTGCTTTTATCATTTCAATTTTTTTTATTGCTAACGCCCGGCAAGCACCCAAATGGCACCTAACCTACGTGAGACAGGGGTTTCTTACTAACCTCCCAGGTATCTTAAGTGCACATCTAGGTTGATTTGGGCATCTAGACCCCTCGAATGATGATCCCGCCGGCTAAGACTTACCCTGATGACAATACCGTCATGCCATGCTTAGGCTCCCAGTTGCTTCCGACCACAGGGATTCACCCAAAAGGTGTTTGAGGTAAATGATTTGCCCGGCCCGGGTCTGTTTCCTCACAACTCTAGATGGTATAAGATGGAACACCCTGGAACCCTAACGACCAACCGCGCGACGCTGACCCGGAATCAGACGCCGTCGCACCCATAGGTGACGCGCTTGCATTGGCCTAAGCCCGAGGTTAAACAAGAAGACATCAAGGTGGTAAACAGGGGTCTTGACCAGCCAGAAACACGGAGACTCCTTCGCAGCGATAGCTTTTACTTTTCAAAGTAGGCAACCAAAATGTGTATATTAAAATAAGGTCGCAGACCCTGGGCAGTTTTCACCTTTCAGAAACTCCATCGAACCTTCATCTTTAGAGGGAGAAGGAAGAGTGTAGGGGATAAACCTCCTGAGAGGACCGGCAAAGCCGTTAACCCGGCGAGCGAATAAGGGCCCATTAACTCTTTCCTTTCGGACAACTTCGGACCAAATCTCGAGCATTTACATTCCACGGCCCCCCTTTGTGGATTCAGACTTTTGCTTTGAGGGGTTCCGTTTATCGCACCAGGCACGGTCACGACCAGGCTTTTCTCTTGATTTTGACTTTGTATTTTTTTTTGTGAGGGAGATATAGTCGTTTGACGTTTGTGGGCTCCCTCTTCGTATGCCTGCGGGGACACTGCCCTCTTCTCGTGCTCTGATCGATGCTCGAGGAAATGGATCCTACTCTTGTCCTTGGGGATTGAGTTTCGGTTTCTCATGCTCAGCGTTTTAAGGGCGCCGACTGTCTCATTTGGTCGAAGAGAAAAGAATAAAGATTACAGCTTCCGGAGATCTTCTAGGTGTGGCCCTACCGTAGGTGATGCTACCAACTTTTTTTGAATAAAATACATAAGTGAACACATGTTAGCTTCCTTCGAGCGAGCATAGGCCGACGTGGCCGGACAGGGGTCTCCACGGTTCTGGCAAACCAAGACCCGGTGCCTAGCAAGCCTTAATGGGCCCTATCCTAACATGAAGGTTAGATGCAGGGACTTAACTACATGGTGCCTGCCAGGCATCGGCATTTTGAATTTTCCATATTTTTAGTGGTTTTCAATATTTCCTTATTTTTGATGTTTTTTATCTTTTCATCATTTTTTTGTTTTGTGCTAAGGGTAGTATTTCTTAAGATAAAGCCCATTCCAAGGGTGGGATAACTCGGTCCCTTCGGCGTTGACTAGCTTGTAGGCGTTGCCAGGGTACACGGCTTGAATTACAAATGGTCCTTCCCAATTGGGTTGGAGCTTAGAACGCGGCCCTCCAGGTTTGACAAAAATTCTTTTTACGACCATCTCACCGACTTTGAATTTTCTCTCAACGACTTTCTTTTGGTAAAAGCGAGCGAGTCTATTTTGATACACACGCGCGTGTTCGGCGGCGGCCAGCCGCTTCTCATCCAAGAGTTCCAACTGGGCGAGGAGTGAATTACGACGATCGTCGAGGGGAAATTCCTCATCCAATTGTACCCTGAGAGAAGGGATCAGAGTCTCGTACGGGACTACCGCTTCCATACCATAAGTGAGGGCAAATGGAGTCTGCCCGGTGGGGGTACGGATTGAAGTGCGATAGGCCCATAGGGCTTCGATAAGCTTTTCTGGCCAGTCTGAAAACTTACTAGACTCGCAGGTTTTTTTGATGATTTTGAGCAATGTTTTATTGGTGGCCTCCGCTTGGCCGTTACCTTGTGGGTAATAAGGCGATGAATGATGCAATGCAATTGCGTACCTTTTGCAGAGGTCCTGTAGGTCCTGAGAAATGAATTGTGGCCCATTGTCGGTGACGATCGTGCTTGGGACGCCGAATCTGGCGAGATGTTCTTCATGATGAACTTGCAGACTGTTGATGCCTTGATTTCCGCGTAAGCTTCGGCTTCGGCCCATTTGGTGAAGTATTCCGTTGCAGTAAGGATGAAGGATTTCTGCTTGGTGAGGGAATTGGGATCACCTAGGGGACCAATGATGTCGAATGCCCACATGGAGAAAGGCCATGGGGAGGATATTGGATGAAGTGAGGAAGATGGTGAATGGATTTATCGGCGTGAAGTTGACACTTGACACACCTACGGACATAGACAGCACAATCTTCTTCCATGGTGGGCCAATAAAAGCCTTGACGAATGATCTTCTTGGCGAGCATCTGACTATTCACGTGGCCACCGCACACACCCGAGTGCGTCTCTCTACACATTTCCAAACCTCATCGTCACCAAGACCTCTTAACAGAATACCAGTAAGGCTCCTCCTATAGAGTAGACCTCCAACCAATGTGTATTTCTGAGCCACCCTTCTTATGGTTTTTTTATCCTCTGTGGTGGCCCCTTCAGGATAAGACTGATCTTGGCAGTATTTGACAATTTCATAGAACCATGGTTTCTCTTCATCAGCAAGTTCTTCTTCGACCTCTGCCAACATGATTTCCCTCTTTTCAAGGATATCTTCCTGCAGGATCTTCCTTGCTATCCTATCTTTGATGTTTACGTAGGAAGCATCATCGATCGCAGGGGCGTGAAGTTTGTAGATGGAAATGGACTTAAACCATCTTCCTAGAGGGAACCTTATGGATGATGCCAATGAGGCGAGGGCATCGGCAAGAATATTCTGATGACGAGGGATATGAACAAAGATCAGTTTTGTGAACAGTTTGGCAAAGGCAGCAGTGAGTTCTTGGTATGGCTTGAGTTTGGGATCGCGAGTGCGATACTTAGTGAGCACCTGGCGAAGGATGAGTTGACTATCACCTACGACTCGCAACTCAGTGATACGAAAAGAATGAGCGAGTCTAGGCCAGCTAGAAGAGCTTCATATTCGGCTATATTGTTGGTGACTGGAAATTTGAGCTGGTATGCCAATGGGAATGTGAGGCCTTCAGGCGATAGGAGGGCGACGCCGATTCCTCTCCCTTGAGAATTCAGAGCTCCATCAAAATATAGTGTCCACATTGGCTCATCTGATTGGTTGATGGACATTAGTTCCTCATCTGGAAACTCTGATTGGACGGGATCGAACTTGGGAAGAGGATGGTGAGCGAGATGCTCGGCTATGGCATAGCCTTTAATCGCCTTTTGCTGGATGTAGGTGATGTCGAACTGAGAGAGAAAACTTTGCCAGCGTGCTAGCCTATTCGTAAGGACGGCTTTCTCCAGAAGGAATTTGATAGGATTCATCCGAGCAATCAAGTGGACCTCGTGAGCCAAGAAGTAGTGCTTCAATTTCTGCACTACCCAAACGAGGGCAGCACAGGTTTTCTCCATGACGGTGTACTTCTGCTCACAGGGATTGAGAAGTTTAGACAAGTAATAGGTTGCCCGTTCCTTGCCTTCTTCATCAGCTTGTGCGAGGACGGCTCCCACGGAGTCATCCAAGACTGAGACGTAAAGGATCAGAGGTTTTTCTGGTTTAGGTGGAATGAGAACAGGTGGACTAGCCAGATATTCCTTCAACCCTTCAAAAGCTTTCTGACATTTAGAATTCCAGTGGAATTCTACTCCTGGCTTGGTCAACTCGTAGAGAGGTCTACACCTTTGTGAATGTTGAGACACAAACCGACGAATAAACTGCAGCCTGCCGATTAAACCTCGACTTCCCTCAAATTCTTGGGAGGCGGCATATCCCTGATAGCCTTGGCTTTGTCGGGATCTATCTCGATCCCTCTTTTACTCACAATGAACCCCAGCAATTTACCCGACGACACACCAAACACACACTTTTTCGGGTTCATTTTCAATTGGAATTCTCTTGACCTTTGCAAGACCTTAGCCAAAACTTCTGGATGTTCCATCCTGGTCCTTGATTTCACCAATAAGTCATCCACATACACTTCCAGATATATGTGCATCATGTCATGAAATATGGCCATCATCGCTCTTTGGTAAGTAGCTCCAGCATTCTTTAACCCAAACGGCATGACCACGTAACAATATGTTCCCCAAGGGGTAGTGAATGACGTCTTTTCCTGATCCTCTTCTGCCAAACGAATTTGATTGTATCCTGAAAATCCATCCATGAAAGAGAGGGTTTCATAGCCTGCCGTGTTATCAATCAGCACATCAATGTGAGGTAAGGGAAAATCATCCTTTGGACACGCGCGGTTAAGGTCCCGGAAGTCGATGCAAATCCTGACTTTCCCATCTTTCTTCATGACCGGGACAATGTTCGCCACCCATTGAGGATAAAGAACGACTCTAATGAACCTGGCTTTGTGGAGCTTATCGACCTCTTCTTTCATTTTCAAAGCCATCTGAGGGTGGAAACGCCTTAACCTTTGTTTTACCGAGATGGACCCTGGTTTTAGGGTTAAACGGTGTTCGACCAAGGTTGAATCCAAACCCGGCATATCCTCGTAGCTCCATGCAAACGTGTCCTTATATTCCTTGAGGACCTCAATTAATACCTCTTCTTCAGAGGGTGGTAGGTTGTCACTTATGAGGACGATCCTAGGGTCTTCCTCAGTCTCCAAGTTGACTTCTTTGGTGGATTCTTCTACGGCAGTTGACGGCTCGTCGAATCTCCTTATTCCACTAGCGTATGCGCCCGCTGCATCCTCATATTCTTCACCCTCATCTTCAGTGGGGCATTCTTCATCCGTGATCTCGTAGACTCCATACCCTTCATCAAATTCACAGTCGCCCTCGCATTGTATTTCGGATAGCTGGATGGGATTTTCTAACAACTGGGGGATGGCAAGAAGGGCCTGACACCTGGCGGCCAAATCCAAAAGGAATCGACGAGGGATCTGCCTACCCTTGGATTTCTTCCTAGGTACTACCCTTGGCCTATCATTCCTAGATTGACTGACAATATTTACAGAAGAAGAGGAAGACGAAGAGGATGGTGTAGAATGTACAGGAGAAGACCCCCCAGAGGAGGGGTAGAAAAGGTCGCTCATCGGACCTTGGACGGGTGGTCCGCAAGGCGGTACGCACCCGTGGGAGATGTAGGAGGTTTCCTCAACGAAGATGTGTTGTTGGGGAGTTTGAAAATTGACTTTTTTTTTTCGTTTTCATTTTTAATGACAAAGCAGTGAAAAGAGATTGGAGGAGAGAGAAAGTGGTTATGGCTAGAGGATTGTGAGGCTCATAGAGCAGATCATGGTTGAAGACCTGACGCGGGTTGAAAAGCCCGCGTAGGTATGTAAGTAAAGAAGGGGACCTGGGAAGATCATCAGACAATTGTCTGGCCCAGGAAGAAGATATCAGCAAAGGCTGAGACGAGTGGATGGAGAGGATGGCGGCTAATGAGCCATCGACGGCAATGTTGAGGACGGATGAAGATCCGTCGATGACAGAGTCCTTCTGGCGAGGACGAGGATAGTTTGGAACCTTGGCAAGAGTGGTAATATTCTCTAGTATTTCGGAGATCAATGGTGGTCCTTCAAGCTGCGGAGATGAGAACATCCTTTCCAGTGCAACGGAAATGTCCCGTATGTCGAACCATTTGTCCCACTCGCATTCCGGATCTTTGATCTTGCCTCTTTTGGTGATCCTCGGACATTTTTCAGCCAAATATACAGCATGTGATCCCCCATATGCTTCTCGTGGGTGATCTCCCATCTGAACAACGGGTCCTCTGCTGAAGTGGTTTGATAGAGTCCATGTGAGGGGCTCCCAATCCGTCTTGAACGGTCCTTTGAAGCCTAGGCCAAACCTACGGTTCGGCCTAATTTCTTTTGGCGGCTTGAGCATACCCTGTAACTGTGCGCCCAGACCTTTTCCCTGTTGATAGCCGATGTTCCTCATAATCTCCCAACCTTTGGAGTGAAGAGGGAGACATGATGTTGCGGTTGCCCTGACCGGCTCCTTTGGTGCTAGTAGAACATGAGATGGATCACGTACGTCCAGCAGTGACAATATGGGCCGATGAGACGGCCAAACAGAAGGCAGAGAGGTGTTGATAGCATCCACTGTGTGAAGGACAGGTGTACTGACCACTTTAATAATTCTCCCATTGTAAGGAAACTTCATGCATTGATGGTTGGTGGAAGGCACAGCGTCCATGGCTTCGATGTAAGGGCGACCCAGTATAGCCTTGAATGTGGGGTCCATGTCGAGGACATGGAATTCCGTGGGAATTACCATGGGGCCTAGTTCTGCCTTCAGAATAATCATCCCCTGCGGCGGCCTTTTGCTATTGTCATAAGCCGTGACCGTGATCGAGGAAGGTCTTATTTGTTCCTCGTCAACCCCACAAAACTGAAGAGTGCTCATGGAGATCACATTTATGGATGCACCCGTGTCCACAAGACACGGGTTTATGGATACCCCATTAATTTTTATTGAAATGCACAATGCATATTTCTGAGCTTCCTTGGGAGCGAGCTCGTAGTTGTGAAACATGATGGCTGGTTGTGTGTCTGTTGGGGTCAGGACGGTCGAAATCTTCTCCACGGGGAGGTCTTCATTAACCATGACCTTTTGAAGATATTCCATCAAGGCCGCCTGGTGGGATGTGGATCTTTGAAGTAGCTCTAGGATGGAGATCCGGGCAGGCGTCTTGTCCAAGTGTTTCAGTAGATCATACTATGTTCCAGGGATAGCTCTTTCTAGTTGTTCTGCATCATCCTTCTCTGGCTGAGATTGCTCGGGATTCTGACTGTTGTGGGGGAAAACCCTGTGGAAAATCCTTCCACTCCGGAGCACCATTGCCTGCGGCTTTTGTACCTCTGTGGGGGTAGCAGTGGGTTTTAACAGGGGTTTGAGGGGTAGTAGTGGAGGAATGGTTGATGAAGCAGGGGTGATGACGGGAGCAGGGATTCTGATGAGGGGTTTGTTAGGTGGAGGCATGGCGGAGGTAGAGGGGATATCGCGCGGATTATGAAGGATAAGGGGTTTGGAAGGTGGAGGTGGAGGTAAGGTTTGAAACGGGTAAAGGTTTTGAGGTGGATGGTGGGTGATGAGTGGTTTTGAAGGCATTGGTGGTGATGTGGTGGAGAAAGACGGGGTTATGTATGGTTGACGGATGATAAGGGGTTTAGAAGGCGTAGGGGTAAATGTGGTAGAGGTGGATGGTAAAGTGGGGGAGTGGGAGAAGGTGAGAGGGTGTGAAGGCGTAGTAGAGAGTGTCGGTTGATAGGAGGTCGGGGTGCGGATGAGAGGGCGTAATGGTAGTGGAAATGGTGAAGGTGATACCGATGCGGGTTGATGAGAGAGAGGTGCTACCCGGGCAAGGTGAGGGGGTTGCATGACGATAGGGTTGGAGGTATAAAGAATGGAGGTACTTTCCTGGTGCCACACCTGCTCTCTCCCGACTTCCGGGAAGGAGGAGATGGGGTTAACCTGATGATTGGGCTGTTGGTGCTCCGGTAGTGGATTCTGGATTATGCCCATGTCGGGCTGTTGTTGTGGGGCCTACTGAGGCTGTTGTTGTTGTTGTGGTTGCTGCTGCTGCTGCTGTTGTAACTGCTGCTGTGGCCTCTGAGGAGGTCTCCTAGCCTTGAGAGCCGCGACGTACCGTCTCATCTCATCCCAATCTATTTGATGTTCATCATTCATATCATGGATGTAATCTTTGAAATGGAAGCAGTAATCCACTGTGTGTCCCGGCTGCCTGTGGTAGACGCAGTATTTAGAGGTATCAACATTGGGGGGCCAAGCGGGCCTTTCTCTGGGTAGGGCGAGTTGGTTTGATGCCATGAGGGCATTAAAAATGTCTGCTAAGGTTTCTGGCAATGGTGGATAGTAGGCTCTCTTGGGACCGAGGGGCCTCCTTTGTTGCTGCTGGGGACCATAGTTCCCCGGGGGTGGAACTTGGTTGTACTGAAGCGGTGGTTGTTGTTGCTGAGGTTGTGGTTGTTGTTGCTGGGGTTGGCGTAATGGAGGCATATTATCCTGGGGTGGATTATTTTGGGGTGGAGGACGAAGAGGAAAAGGACCCGGTTGAAGGGGAAGTCGGGGCATTTGTGGAGGCCTTGGGTTGACTGCATAGTTGGCATTGTTGACCGCACTGACTTGCTCATTTGTCACGACCCCTTCTGTGGCTCCGCCCGGGACACCAGCGCCTATCTTTCTAACCACTTTGGGCTTCGGTGACTCAAACATGTTCATAATGGGGGAGTCTTTTAACTGGGTTTGGATGTACCGGGCCCTTTCATAGAGTTCCTCCATCGTAGTAAGTTTATTCATGGCCAGGACGTGTCTGAACTGTGGGGTTGCATTAGACACAATCATCTTCACTTGTTCGGGCTCGGAGAGGGTATCCCTTATTCTTTCCGCCAGAGACCTCCATCTATCAGCATATCGGACAAAATCCTCGTCGGGTTTCATCTTTTCGGCCACTAGGTCGGTAATGGAGAGTGAGGGACCGACCCTATCCCTATATTTCTGCAAGAACCTTCTCTGGACTATTTCAAAATTCTCGGCCTCGCGGGGCTCCAGAGAATAGAACCACTCAAGCGCAGGACCATCCAATGATCTCCGAAAGAGGTATGCCAGGGACCTCTGATCGTTTTGCCAGTAAGAGGACTCATACATGAAATCCTTGAGATGAATGAAGGGGTTGCCGGTACCATTGTATCTGCGGTACGTGGGCATTTCGGAGGGAGGAAGATGAATGACAGGGAGGATTGGCAAAGCAACCTCCGGAGTGGCTTTCACGTCCACCATCCTTCTCAGATTTTGAAACTGCTCGTCCATGCGGTTGAACCTGTTGAGGAGCGATTGGGCGAGCTCCTCTGGGGGTGAAGGTGGCACTTGCCATTGGGGGAGAAACTGTCTCCCGGAGACTTGAGGGGGGAACCCAGAATGAGAGGGAACTGTCGGACCGCCGACAGTTGGCCCTGGCTGAAGCGGTGTGTGGGGAACAACGGGAGTTTGAGATTGTGACGGGAATTGGAATGAGGGTGGTTGTTGGCTCGCTTGACCTTGAAGCGAGGGAGACTGGATGGCTTACGCCAATGAAGGAGATGGAATGGCCTGCACAGACTCTTGGAGAGGTGCGATGGCCGGAGTTGATTCCTGGGGCGTGGGGGAAACAGATTTCCCCTTTAGAATGGCCTGGAAGGCCCGGAGCTGTTCAGAGGTAAGCTCCGTGTTGGCGAGGACGCCTAGTAAGGAAGTGATATCCTGTGGCGGGGACGTGTCCCCGGCAATAACCTGCACCTCATGCGAGGGGTCATGAGAAGGACCCGAGTCCATAGCATAGACTCGCGGGTCAGCTGTCAAACCACGACTAGGGTGGTTTTCCTCAGAAGACTCGTGAGACATGCTCACAGTTTTCCCAGAACGCAAAAACATACACTAGCAAGTAGGTAGCAGAGATTATCAAACAAGTGGATGCCTTTACGCCTTTTTTTTTGTTTTGATTTTGATGATTTTTTTGTATTTTTAGTGAGATCCGAAGTTCACACCAAATGGGGACCCTAGTTTGTTTTTGTTTCACCGCCGTGTCAGCTAGGGTCTCTCGTCTCACCACGAATGAAATGACTAACTCCGGAGAACTTCAATGGTACAACCATCCCAGTGAACGAAGAGGAAATTCTTTGATGTCGGGGACTTACGGAGGTCCCAGTGTAGGAGATTCTAGTCCGTTGAGAGGAATTCCCAAACGGAGAGTCCTTCCTTCACCGGGAAAGGGTGATCCTCAAAAAATGAAAAAAAGGATAGAAAAGAGGAATGGATGTATGCAATGGAATGCTGACAGATACATGGAGTGGGAAAACAACAGAAATAACAGACATATAATAAACAAAGAACCAATCAAAACTGACGGTGCTACCGTGAGCACAACGGGGGCGCGCGCGGGCGCCAAGATGGAGAGGCACGGATGGTGCCGAACTTGCAAGGGTAGCCGAGAGGAAGCAGTAGAAGTCCCACCGTGATCGCCAATCTGTGAGCGACGTCACGCGGTTCGGGGATATCGGGGAAGGGGAAGAAGCGGAGAGCGCGCGGGCTCCTTCTTTTTTGTTTGTTTGCTTTGCTGCAACACAGAAATAAGAGAGAAGAGAGAAGGGGCCACCACGGGAGATTGCTCCGGCGGGGCGAGCGGGACAAGTATAATATAGCAAGATATGGGGTTCAAACGGCCATAGCGGGAAGTGACTCGCCGCGACCTCGGGGGGACGGGAATGGTGCAGAAATTAAATAACAAGAATTGAAACGGCCATTGGGGAAGTGACTCGCCGCGGCCTCGAGAATATGAGCAGAATATAGCAGAATATAAAAGAGAATATAAGAACAGAGATTTAAACGGCCATTGGGGAAGTGACTCGCCGCGGCCTCGATGATATGAGCAGAATATAACAGAATATAGAGAGAATATAAGAACGGAAATTTAAACGGCCATTGGGGAAGTGACTCGCCGCAGCCTCGATGATATGAGCAAAATATAATAGAATATAGAAAGAATATAGGAACGGAAATTTAAACGGCCATTGGGGAAGTGACTCGCCGCGGCCTCGATGATATGAGCAAAATATAACAGGATATAAAGAGAATATGAGAACAGAAATTTAAACGGCCATTGGGGAAATGACTCGCCGCGGCCTCGATGAAAAGATGTGATCGCCAGGGGCCGAAAGACCCCAAAATAAGAAGGTGATCGCGCCTACCTCAAGAGCGGGAGATGGCGGGTTGCTTCTTCCTCTCCCTTCGGCCGGCCGACGGAGAGGGCTTTCCTCGGGTACCCTTGCAAAACAACGACAAATAAATGACAAGTGGATTATAAAGATAGAGGTGTAGTATTCAAATCCTTGCGATAAAAATAACGAAATGATGGCAAGACACACACCTGGTTGGTGTTATCTTTTAAACCCCTCTCAGACTCGAGTAGGAGGAAAATGAGATGATGGATGCAAGAAGTATAAGAGAAGAGGCGCCCTTGTGAAGGGGGATAGAGGATGCAATATGATGAATGTAAAGAACTATGGAGAAAAAAAGGGGAAGAAAAGGCTTATTGGATGAGCCGAGGGTGAAATCCGGCGGAGCTCCGGCAGCGTGGGGACGACGTGGAAGCGCGGTGGATGAAGACGGCCTTCCTCTCGCGAGCGTGAACACCCGAGAAGCCGGCAGAACCTCCACCTACAAAAGAACCCACGGGTTAGAAAATGACTCCGTAGCCTCTGGGCTTCGGCAGCCTATCGGATCACTTCTGAGCTCTCTTAGAACTGAGGGGGTGGGCCTCTATTTATAGAGCTCCGGAGGGTGGAGGCGTCCAGGACCCTGGACACCTCCATCAGGGCCGAAATAATATTTTATTATATTTATATATATATTTTTTTGGAATACTTTTGTGGAGGCGTCCAGGGTCCCGGACGCCTCAAACAGGTCCACCGAAAGCCGACGACGGCCGCACGCGGTTTGGCACAACGCGTGGTTTTGTGAGCGGCGCCTCGTGATTCAGAAATGGGCGCGTCCAGCTGACTGGACGTCTCTATATTTTGGATTTTTTCACACATGGCAACCGTTGTTCGGTGGCCGGCGCCCGTGACGGAGTTAATGGAGGCGTCCATGGGCCTGGACGCCTCCAAAAATATATTATTTTATTGTTTGTTTGTCTTTTTATGATAGGGCTGGCATTTTTGATTTTTTTATTTATTTTTATGGAGGCGTCCAAGGGCCTGGACGCCTCCATTAATATATATTATTATTTTTTTTGTTTTATTTTATGCCAACTGGCATTTTACAAACATATATATTTTTTTGTTTTTATGGAGGCGTCCAGGGGCCTGGATGCCTCCATTAAAATATATATATATTTTTTATTTAATTTGGGCCCTGAGAAAATAAATAAAATAAATTAAAAACATGGGGGCGTCCAGGGGCCTGGACGCCCCCATTAAGACCCACCCGGGTCCTCAAATCAGGCGTCGGCGGCCGCCCGGTAGACCCCCTTCTTGATTCCAGAACCTCTGATGCGTCTGACTGGTGTTGATGCCGTCCGAATGCCGTGACGAGACGATTCCGGATGCCGAAAAGGGCGGAAGAAGACTCAAGAAAAGGAAGTACTCAAGTGATTCGAAATGCGTAAGCCGTCGCGGGGCGTCGTATAGTAATATGAGACTTTCTCAGGAGACGTCAGGAATGGCGTGTCTACAATTGATAGAATAAAGTTTTAATGTACCGTATGACTTTATTGATAAAATGTCAACATCATGACTTATGTTCTATAAAATCGAAATTGGGTTAAATGCATTAATCTCATGTTGTTACCTATTTGAAAGTATGTTTAAGAATAACTTATAAAATGAAATACCGTAAATCACTTTGGATATGTTCATACATGTTATGACTGGAGACTATCCCTAGTCTCTTACTGCATCTATTCGTAGACTCACCCTGTTGAATATTTTCAGGGGAAGCGGTAGAAGAAAGCGAGGAGTGATCTCGTAGTGTTCTGACCGCGACTTGGATTTACTTCGTGCCATTATCTTAGGTAGTTATGTCTTAGAAAAAAAATGTGTGTGAAATTTGATTATGTAATAAATGACTTGTTAAATTGTTAATCTTTATTTCGACCTATGTGGATGAAGTCTTTTGACTGTAAGCTGACTGATTGAGTAATTTCATTTCCGCTGCAATGATATCTCAATGTTTATGTGGAAATATCTTATGTAATTGTACCGTTTGGGTTGTCCCACTGTGACGTTTCGATCGAAATCCAACGTAAGTCTTTATGAATGGATTGGGTTTACGAGTTGGGGCGTGACATGCATCCACTGGCATGCGAGTAGGCTGGCACGGCAACGTGCAGGAGCGATGGCGAGCAGCATGAGGCATGGCAGCGTGTGCATGACTGGGCTCTCCCGACTGGGCAGGCAGCTGCAGGCACGGCAGCGGCACGGCACGGCAGTAGCAGGATGATGGGGTGTAGGCCACGGTAGCGGCGTGGGCTCGGCACGACAGTAGCAAATGCAGGCGAACAGGAGGTCAGTCACATGATGGCAGGCACGCATGGAAGATCTCGCATGCAGGCGAGCAGGACAATGGCGTACTCCGGGACGGCAGGCAGCGCAGGCTAGGAGTGTGCAGGCGACAACCGTGGCCGGTAGGCTGTGGTAGGGTGACGAGGCGTGCAGACGGCAGGGGCATGCAAACATGGCAGCATGCGCCAGATGGGCCCCTATAAAACCCAGCGACCCCCCCTCTCTTGGGGGGACTTCTCCTCCTTTCTCCCCTTCGGCGCTCTCTCTAGAACTTCTTCTTCTTTCTCCTACTTCCCCTCCTCTCCTTTTCTTCTCTCTCCCCCCTTCTCTTTCTCATAGGCGGAACCCATGTTCCAAACAGGAGCACCGACGTCCCTTCTTCTCTCCTCCCTCTTCTCTTCTCAGCCCTCACTCTCCATCTTTCTCTCTTCTGCTCACACCCACACCCTCTCTGCAGCCGAGCTCTCCCTCCTCTCCTCTCCCCTCTCCCCTCTCACCGTCCTCTAGTCCTCTCTCCTTCATCCCTCCTTACCATTGCACCCCCTCTCTCTCTCTTTCCCTTCTCCTCTCCCGCCAGCTCTCATTCTCCTCCACTTTCTCCTCTCTGCTCCCACCACCGTCGCAGCCCTCTCTCTCACCTCCGCCAGCGTCGGCCAGCGCTTCATCCCCCCCTCTCTGTTATCTGCTCAGCCGGTGGCCCTTTCTTCTCTTCGCCCTCTCTCAACCCCCCCTACACAACTGTTGGCACCCAAAAAAAATTTTACGTCCCTTTACGAAGACGCCAATTCTTTAATTGGCGCCTTCGTAAGTGACGCTAATTTTTGTAGGTCAACTCAGCCTTCTTTTGGTTGACTCACATAAATGGGCATCCCTTCACATGGACGCCAATTCTTTAATTGGCGCCCTCATGAGGTGACGCCAATTTTCCCCTTTGGTCGCCTTCCATATTTTAAATTAGATTTTTAATCTGATGAACTAGCGCCTCTCCAGGAAGGCGTTATTTTCAATTAATGTCAAGGGCCTGGACGTGAATTTTGCTTCTTCCGTATAGGGTCCAAGAATTCGCGACGACCCTAGTGGACGCCAATTTCACGATTGAGAATTCGCGCCCATCCTTCTGGACGCTGATTTCGCATGTTCGGGAACTGTAGCACGGCGAGCATTGAATGCTCCCATGCTTCAACGGCGCAGGCCAAGCCTTCGAACGGCCGTCCCTCCTGTGTGGCTGACGGTGGGGAAGCCAGCTCTTCCGACCGAGAGGCCACCATGTCCGCTAGCGGCTCACCCTCTCTCCTGCTCCGCCGCGCCCTTGCGAGAAGCGATGCCATAGCAGCAACAACCACGGCAGCAGCAGCGGCGACAGCAGCAAAAAAAAAAAGAAGAAGAAGCACGGAGGTCCCCCCTTCGAACGGGACCCCTGTGTCCCTATAAATACTGGCCCTTGGCTGAAGAAAAAAGGGGGATGCTGGGAGAATTGCCGAAACTCTGCTGCAGGAGCTGAAGAGAGAGAAAATAGTAAGGGAGAGAAGAGAGGTGAGAGACGGGAGCAAGGAGCTCTCGCCCCTACCCCTTTCTTGTATCTTCTTTCTTCACTTTGTTTCTTCGATGTATCCTCTCCCCCCATGATATGAAATAAAAGAAAACATCTCCTTTGGGGAGATCTTTATGCGGCGATATTCATGATGTCTAGCCTTTGATGTCCATGGTTCATTTCCTTTCTTGCTTTCTCACTTGCGATGCTTTCCATTTGTTGGCTTTTACCAGTGATCAAGTTTTAGCAGGGGGCCCTTCTTTTTATCTCAAAGCCCCACATTGGGATTTGGTTGGTTGCATAGTCACGATGCCAGGGGGTGAGAGATAAGAGATTCAATGCTTGAATAGGAGTCCTATATTATTTTGCTTCTGATTCCTTTTTGGGGAAGAAGCACAGTGTGCTCCGCAGGGAAGGTCCTGGTTCTATCCCTCCTCATGGATATGTTTCGGGATTTTTTGCTCATCCGAGCTCCTGTAGGCTGCTCCTCGATTTTCTTTGACTTTCTCTCCGGGTCCTCTTCCGAAGTTTTTTGACCACTCTCGGATTTCTAGGGATTTGCTTTCTCATAGCATGATCCCGAGGACTATCTCCTTTGAAGAGTGAATATTTATGGCCATGTAATGTGGCGATAATCTAAAACCATGTCTTGGGATCGGGATTGTGGCGGCCCTCGGGTCATTGGAGCCTCTCGTAGGCTAGTCCTCGGGGTGTCCATACCCGATTCAGATTATAGGATGTTGTCGCTTCCGTGCGCATCCTTGGGTGTTGCCACTTCCGTGCGCACCTCTCTTATTTTGGGGCCATCTCGGAGTTTCTTCGTAGACGCGTACCTAATTAACCCCCCCAAAGCTCTGGGTCTAGGGGAGGTGTTGCCGGATTTTTGCCGGACAATTTGAAGATTGATGAACCGAATTAAAATCCTTATGACCTAGTGTGCAACAAACCTGAAGAGATAATACAAAAGATGAAATGAATGAAAGATAATGCGCCGAGGACCTGGACCAAAAGGGCTGCTAAAAAGCAGAATTTGAATATCCAAAGAGGGGGTAAGGTGCCATGATGAACATAATTTCTGCTGAAAATGAGGATGAACGAGAAAGTGCTAAAAATTTTGCACCCATGCATATACCACGGGCATTCTAATTCCCTGCACCAAGGAACCCAGTTTTTACTGAAACCCCATGCATGTGCATATCCGAGCATGAGTATAATTGGCTCAAAACCTTCTTCAACCTGAAATTGCATAGGCCGGCCTGCTGAAGAAAGAAAGAAAGATAAAAAAATGAATGAAGATAAGTTAAGAAGATAAAAAAAGGAAACACAAGAGGGCTCTATGTTGCTGTAGTGTGCATCGACGCACTCCTGTTACACAGATTCAAAAGCTGTTAAGGCACGAAAAGATTTGGCGTACAATGCGGACGTCGCTAATTTTAATAATTCACGTCCATCCATAAGACGCCATTTAATTAACGCCTTTTCAGAGAGGCGCCAATTCTCTGATTTAAAATTCAACTGAAAAAATAGAAAAAATAAGAATTATTGTCTGAACATAAAGACGCTGATTAATCAATGCCTTTCTGAAGAGGCGCCAATTCATCACTTTTAAAATTCAACTAAAAAAGAAGAGAGAGAAGAAAATCTATAATCAGCGTCCGTGAGATGGACACCAATTCTTAAATTGGCGTCCACCTGATGGACGCTAATTCTTATAATTTCAGGAAAAAATGGTAAATAATGAATTGCAACAAAAAAAATGCTAATATGATGACGACATTAATGATAAAAAAGGGGAAAACATGATAACCATGTAAAGAAGTCCACAAAAATATCCTCGTTAAGAGATTAAATGGCATTTCTCCAAGGTTCCTCCCCTTTGACTCTATGCGAAGGGAATATCAAAGATGCCCTTGCGAGGCACACTCGACCCTGGGGGTTATCCCCATTATGGTCATGCCATGGCTTTGCTCTGGGCCGATAACCCAGTAAATTTGAATCGTTTTGACCGGGATTTAACCACATTTCGTTATTTCTCAGCTATTAAATTTGCCATGCACTAGGCATACACTTGTCTTGGTATTGCATATATACTTGGGCGTCTTCAACTCGGACATTAGTCCGAACATGAAATGGTCAATATATGACTGACATGATTTCAAATACCCTTTTGTACCCTAGTATAGGGGATTTTAAAGCTCTTTAACATGCTTTTTAATCATTTCATAAAAATTGATTTTTTAGGCCATGAGGCCCCTTATCTTGACGATTAATCAAAGGTTTTCTACTCTCCGAGGAAATGTAATTAATGTTGTAACCTTTATGGTGCAGCGGGTCTCCAGTCCCAACCCGATATCCACTATCGTTTGATTAGTTTGACGACGTGCACCATTGGCTCCGGACCACTCCAGTCTCGGAGCCTGAGCATATTGTCACCTAGGTGACTGGCACGCCCTCGCACTTCATAAACCGATATAAAGATATAACGATACTTAAAGAATAAAAAGTACGTCCACAACAACACACGCACACACTGTCCTTCACCCCCCTCTCTCTTGTTCTTCTCTTCCCAGGTTCTCTCTCCATCTCAGTCTCTTCTACTCTCCTTCCTCTTCTCCCTGATCTCTCGCTCTCTGCACTCCGTCTCCCTCTTCACACACACACACGCACGGACACACACCACACACATTAATCCCATTTTTTCTTTCTTTTATTTTTATTAACTCTCTCCACCTCTATCTCATTCTCTCTCTACATCTCTCTCTAATTTCTCTCTCCTACATCCCCTCCTTAGTTTTTTAAGTTTCATTTTTAGTTATATTTTATTCAGAGTATTGTACTTTTTTATTTTCTAGAACATCTACGTATTGTAAGCATCTTATTTTGAGCATTAAAAAATAGCGGGTGTGATTATCTCTCTAGATCTTTTGTTCTCTCTCTCTCTCCCTATTTCTTCCCTTTACCCCTTCATACTTCTTTAAATAGATTTTACTCTTGTGCAATTTTAATTGTTTCACGTAAAAAAAATATCATTTCAACAACTTTGTTGTGTATGTGATTTTGATGATTACAAAACGCCCTTGTTGCTTGGCCTTGTGCGTGAATGGTTACTCATGTCTTCATGTGTATGAAGTATGAAATGATTGTGGAAAATGATTACAAACTGTTTCTTTTGGGATATCATCATGTGGATGCATCTGTGACTCTATAAGGCTCATACGTGCTTTGAGGTTAGCACATTGTATATACAAACTGTTTCTTTTGGGATATCATCATGTGGATGCATCTGTGACTCTATAAGTCTCATACGTGCTTTGAGGTTAGCACATTGCATATACATTCCATCTACACCTGGTGAGATTGCTCTATCTTCAATGTGAAAGGTCTTTGTGAAAAGCATACTCGAGCATCATGTCCTATTGAGCCACATGTCATGCATGTGTACCTTGGTAATGCTAAATGAATGATTGAGATGCAAATATCATGGCTTGCCCCCAAGGAAATGATGTGTGGTTTGAAAGTTTGAATGATGGTTCCTTGTTCTTCGGATCATATGGCTTAAATGGTTGGTGAAATGGCTTGTAGGAGAATTGGGTTGGAATTGGGATCTTGAGATTCGGTTTAATATCAACTTGCTTATGAGTTCATTGTCATATAGTGCAGGTTAATATTGCTTCAAGGTAAGAAGTTATATTGGAATCCATGGTGAGACTCTTCTAATCTTGAACTGGAAAATTGAGTTCTCTAATGCCTTGATACCGATCTATCATGGGAATGCTCATATGCCTCATGCTAATGAATTCACAATCACATTTCATGACTTTTGGATCTCGGTCTCAAAACGAGCGTCATATGTTAATGCATGACCCATATATTTTGATCTTGATCTAACATCTTCCTTTATCATATTTTTCAGGATGAAAAATCATGGTTGATCTTCATGGGATTATGGTAACATTTAATCAATTGTTTCCCATTGATTTGATGGAGGTTCTAGTTATTTTTTAAACTCAAACTATCTTACAGTCTTCACCATTTTCAATCCAACCGTTGGATCTCCCCTCTAAAAATTATATGTTGTAGCTCTGGGAGTCCTCTTTCCAATGCCTCCAGTCTTGCTTCGATCGGAGTTCGGAGCTAGGAGAATTAATTCATGTCGCCGAAGCGCGCAGAGCTGTTTTTTGTGTAATCTGCCTGAAAGGGTCGACCCCTGGGGTCGACCCATGTAACCCAGAACCAGCTGTTTGCGTTCTGGGAACGCGAGGGTTGACCCCTGTAAAACAGAACACAAAACATGTTCTGTTTGGTTTCTGGAAGCCCGAGGGTCGACCCCTGGGGTCGACCCCTGTAAAACAGAACACAAAATCAGTTCTGTTTGGCTTCTTTTTGCCCGAGGGTCGACCCCAAGGGTCGACCCAATCCGGTCGGACCTCGAGCCGCACTTTTTGACCGCTATTTTCTTGCTCCGAAAGTCCTACCAATCACATCCTAATGCCCTATATCACTCCCTAATTCGTGGATCTGGTCTCCAAGCTGTCCCTTGACCATTCTAAGCTTATAAAACATCCTATTGGAGTAAAAACCCTAGGGAGATGGCTGAAAACTATTCTTTGGTGTGCAGGTTCGGAGTTGAAGCTTCCAAGCCCTCTTCCACCTTGCTCTGAAGCTGAAATTGAAGGGAAGAAGCTTGAATCAAGGCCCAAGATCATATACAACTGAAGGCAGCATCTGAAATCAAGATCCAACCTCTGTTCGTGTTGCATCTCTTCAAAATTGCTTCAAGAACGTTCTTCATCCTGTAGAAGCATTTCATGAGGGAGTAATCTTGATCTTTCACTTCTATATCTTTTGTTTGAGATTGTTCAAGGTTTTGAATGGGCATCTAAGATGTGTAATAATCATTTACATGTTCTTTGTTCACTCTCTCTTGCATATATATATGAGCTACAATCTTTGTGATACAACATCTCTAATGCTCATGTATTCTTTTGTATAGGTGAAGAAGAGGGGAATCTCTAAACCATTCAAGTCTATATTCTTGTTTGAGATTAGCTTAAAGATTGAACTCATTATGTCTATCTACTCTTTCAGGTGAAGAGAGGAGATTGGAATAAGGAAAAGAGAAGCGGCTAGAGGAGAGGAAGAAGATGATGTCAAGATTATGATCATCCATCAACGAGCAAGGAGAATCAGATTTTGATGAAGAAGGGGAGCCTTATACTTGATGCATTCTTCTAGTTTACATCTATAGAATTTGTGTGGAAGGTCATAGCATATATTTGTGATTGTTACATATACATTTGACAGAATATTTTGTGTGGGTGTTCGGAGAAAGGGGTCTCCAAGTGTGTGTGTGGTCTCTTGTGTGTTGATCTGTGCGGAGTATATCCGCGTGTGTTGTTGGGAGTTTTCTCCCGTGTGGTTGTGTAGGCCTTGTCCTACGTGTGTGTGGACGGAGTTGTGTCTCCATGTGAAGTATTCTGTTCGGGGTGTGTTCCCCAACGTTGTGGGTGTGTGGGTGTGTGTGTGCTGCTGTGGCAGCAGTTTGAGGCAAGGCCTCGTGTGTGTGTGTTGCTGCGAAAGCAGCGTGTGTGTGTTGGGGTTCATCCCCGTGTTGCTACATTTTGTAGCGTGTAGTGAAGCCTCACCGATTTGGTGAGGGGTGGACGTAGGGAACCCGTCGTGGTCCCGAACCACCTTAAAAATCCCGTGTCCTGTTGTTTGATTCTTGTGATTGTGTGTTCACTATCATATCTGTTTGTGCTATCGTGTGAGCTCGGCGAGATTGAGTGAATCAAGTTTAAACTTGTTTAGATTAATTTCCTCAATCCTATCAATCTGGTAAATTCCGCTGTGTGCTAGTTTATGTTTTTAATTGGACATAGTTTTTAGCAGAATGATCTATTCACCCCCCCTCTAGATCCGTGTTCCTGCACTACGGGACCCAACAATTGGTATCAGAGCGAGGCTCTATTGTCCCTAGATCTTGCGATCTATAGAGTGATCCCAGTGCATTCCACAATCATGAATTTTTCTACTGAACATATATCAATGAACTGTTTGCCAATCTTCACTAGTTTGAATTTTAATTCATGGCTAGGTAAATTGTGTATGGTGATCAATTCTATTAATCCTAGTCTTTGAAAATTGATTTGTCATGGTCCACACATATTACCTCTAGATGAGACCAAGTGGTCTAATCAGGATAAAATGATGCATCATGATAATGTTACTGCTTTGAGTTTATTGAAAGCTTCCGTAAATACTAATAAGTATCTATTTGTATCTTCTTGTAGGACGGCAAAGGAGCTTATGGACAAGTTGATCAAAGCTCAAGAAAAGGAAAGACAAAAATATCTCATGGCCGATGATGCTGATCAACAAAGTGACAAAAATGCAGAAGAGGTAAATTCTGATTCTGAAGAATTTACTCTTGACGATCTTGTTGAAGCTTATGATGAGTTGGCAAAACAATATAAGAAAGTCAAGTCAGAAAATAGAAAATTGAAAAAGAAATCTGAAAACTTGGTCCATGAAAATGGTTCTTATGATAAGTGTTCTGAGCTTGATAAGTTGAATGAACTTTTAGAGCATGATGTTGAATGTCACAAAGAAAGCATTCCCTGTTTGAGAAATGAGAATGTTGCCCTCAAGAATAAAATCAATCAATTGGAGAAAGCTGAAAAAGATCTAAGAAACAAAATAGAATCAAACTCAATTGATCAGGATATTTGCAATGAATTGATTATGAATGATAAACTTGCTAATTCAGATCTCCCTGCTTGAAAGTAGATTGAAAAATCTTGAAAAGCTTGAAAAAGGGAAATCTGTGATTGTTGATGAATCTGACAAGATGCTTGTGTTAGAACAAAAGATGGAAAGCTATCAAACCATCAATGCTCAATTGAATGAAAAAGTCATTTCTTGTGAAAATGAGTTCATTTCCTATGAATTGTACATTTCATCACTTGAAAAAGAAATTCTTGATCTGAATGCTTCTTTGTGTAAGTTTGTGAATAGGGAAGAAAATCTGAACAAGATATTGGGGACTAAGGTGAATTTCCAAAAAGAGGGGCTGGGCTATAATCCTGTGAACAAAATGAACTTTGAAAATAAAGTCTACACATCATTTGTCCATAGTTCTAATATAGCCAACACATCAAATGGGTCTCCAAATCAATCTATTCCTCAAACAACAAAGCAATCAAATGAAAGTCTGAAAAAGAAACAAAACTTGCATAAAAAGGCTAAAAGTGTTATTGGTGTCACGATGAATGCCAAGAAAAATCATGTTGCACACACACATGCATCCACAAAGAAAATCTCATGTTTTTATTGTGGTGAACTTGGTCATATGATGCATGATTACTTTTTGATGAAATCTGATGATCTAGAAGCATGCAAGAAAATGAATGGCTTCACAAAGACAAGAAATCTTTTGAACACAAAAAGAACTCTTGATAACTCTCATGCTCATGAAAGAAGACCATTTGAGAGATTTACTACATTGAACTGTTTTCATTGTGGAAGGTTTGGTCACATGATAAACAATTACTTTGGTTTGAAAAATAAGAACATCTCTTCAAACCCACAAAAATTTCATGCTCATTCTTACAAGAAAAATCTGAAGTCTTTTGGTTGTTGTCATTATTGTGGTGAGTTTGGGCATACCATGTATGATTACTCTTTAATGCATTTTGATGATATGCATGTCTAAAAACTGTGGAAGGCACCCTCTAGAGGTGTAACTAACCATCCGGGACCCAAGAAGGTTTGGGTACCCAAAACAACCAAATGAGAACTTTGTTACAGGATTACCTTGAGGCCAAGGGGAAGGCTCTAAGTCGAATTGGCCAGTTCTGGTGTGATGCCTTGGTGAACTTGGGCTTGTCCCTGAGTTGATACTTGAAGCTCATCATTCATACTTGCATCTCATAAGAGATTATCTTGTGGAAGAAAAATATTGAAATTAGTTTTCTCACTTGTATTGAATTGAGATTGACATGAATTGAGCTCTTTACAGTGCATGTTTGATAATGACCATCAACCTTTGAAATCATGGAGAGAAAGAAAGGAGCTCAAGAGGACTTCAATGCAAGATTTGATCTGCTTCCATTTCTTTTGGCTAATATCATTCTATTTCTTGCAGGAGAGAAAGAAAGAAGCTTAAGAAGACTTCAATGCCAAAGTTGTTCTACTTCTGTTGAGATTAGGAGCATGTTGATGAAGATTACACAAGCAAAATAAAGCAAAGAATTTGAAGATGTCAATGAAGGTAAAGGTGAGAAAATAAAGTGTTTGGCTGAAGTTCTATAGTCTTGATGCTAGTGCTATCTCTTGACAGACAGTGATTTTGAAATCTTGAATACTCTTTGGTTGCTCTTGACCATGTGGAAAATGAATGTTTGGCTGAATGGTATTGAAACATCTGAGAAGTATATATGAGAGTGTAGCCATTGAATGCCTTTTGCTAAACCCCCGATGTCATATGGGAATGCATTGTATTTTTTTTTATCATCATTTCAATGATTACATGGTATATAAAATGGTGACATGTGGAAGGGCAGGTCAAGCCTGTCTGAAAGCAATCACCATGCGTGAGAATATGCCTCTGCCCGATACCATAAATCATTTATGCATATGGCATCCAACTTAAATGAATTTTCTGAAATCATACATTGATTATGGGGGAGTTTTGCATGATGAAAATTTTAAAAATGATGTTGTTCCATTCTCTCAGCATGATGATGTTGTTCTATGGCTAAACTTTTTGAGGACTGAAGTTGATCAATGTTCCATGGTCTTTACCAATGTGCCACTCATCTTTTTGGTTAAAAGCACAACTATTTTCAAGAAAAGTTCACATGTGATGGTTTTGATGCTCTGAATAAATTTTCTGAATTCTCTTTTCAGAATAAAGTGGTGTCATCACATTTTAACATTTGGTAATGCGTGTCATTTATTAGTTACATTAGGTGCATATAGAGTGTCATGTGAAATCTGGAATCGTGCATCACATTGCATATTTACAAATCACTCTCTACATATCATTCACATAGTGCTTTTGGAAGATGAAGCTCATCGTGTGTCTTGTTACATAGTTGGCATTTCTAACATGCATATAGTGCATATTTTGAAATGCATCATCTTGAACATTTCAAGTTGCACAAATGCCAAAAAGAATACTTCCAACATTGGTCATCATATCTGTGGAGCCAACATTTCAAGCATTGAAATTGCATACCTTTTCATTTTACATTGCATATGCATATCTCCATTGTATGCTTGCATGTTATTATATGCTATTCAACCCCTTCCTTTGAAACTTCTAAGACCAAATACTCCATTGTTAAATAATGTTGCATCTGAGTCTTAACAAGTGTGCTTCATGTCAAACTCTCAGGGGGAGCATTTCATGCTTATTGCATTTACATAGGGGGAGGTACACTATCCTGTTTTAAGTTAAATTTTCTCCATACATGTTAAATCAAATTCGTACACTTCATGCACTTTAATGTGAAATTGAGTGTTATTCATAAGGATATAGGAATTTCATTTCAACACTCTAAAGTAATTCAACTTGCTGCATGGATGATAAGAGACAGTTGAGGAAAAAGCTGCCTGCCTCCACATACAAAAGATGGCTGAAATGAAAGGCAGAGCAATGCTAAGTCTCACTGAGTAAACTGGACACATGTCACTTAAGACGTGATGTGGTTCATTTTTAAAAAGTGTTGACTAAAGTATCTCTGTTCAAATGAGGTGACAAGGTTCAGTACTCTGAGTAACCGGGGATTCTGGCATGAGCTCCATGTGTCTCCTCGCGTAAAAAGAATTATTTTGAACCTGATCCTTCTTAGAAAAATTCAATTGTCAGTATGAAAATTTCTGATGATATATTTGATTGAGGTAGAGCGAAGCCTCCAATACGCTGTTCTCTAGATTGAAATGCAGTTTGTACACTTACTATTGTTTTACTTGAAAATCTGGTTATCCATATGGCTAAACTTCATTCTCATGTTACTCACTTGCACATGGTAATTTGATTTGATATGTATTCTGAAAATTTGATTAATTGCAATGACCTGCTGTACGTCTTCTCCTATTTATCTGCATAATCCTCTAAGTGTAAACATGAGCATTCTGAACTTAATGACTCACTTGCACTTTTCCTACACCTATCCCCTCACTGTATATCAATTGGTATCACTTCTTGTGAAGAGTTATGTTGCATGTATCTATAGATATCTGCTTGATTACATTGTATGCAATTCATGTCTCATCATTTTCATACATCATGCTTCATGCATTTCACAAGAAAACTAAAAATCAAAAATTTGAAAATCAAAAACAGTCATCTAATGTGTCAATGTCAATGGGGGAGCTTTGCATGTGATCTTATCTGCTTAACTCATCAGGTCTTGCATGAGTCAATACCTTTCTATTGGTGTTTGAGTGCTTATTTGCTGGCTCATCATTGTTCATGCCATACGCCATTTCCAATTGCTGCAACTCATGTGCATTTGCATATCGTTTTGTCATCTTGCATGACCACATTATCCACATTTGCATTTCCACAATTGGTATCAGACACTTGGTATAAGAGTTTCATTTCAACAATTGGTTTCCAACAGCTCTGCAATTAGTTCATGCATAATTGTACACATTGGTTCTCTTCATAATCTGGTTGTCCATGGGTTTCTGCCCTTCTGAATTTTCCATCATGATCCCCATTTCTGATTATGTCAAAGGGGGAGAGAGCATTATAGCATAATATTTTATCATCATCAAAATGGGAGAGATTGTTGTGTATGTGATTTTGATGATTACAAAATGCCCTTGTTGCTTGGCCTTGTGCGTGAATGGTTACTCATGTCTTCATGTGTATGAAGTATGAAATGATTGTGGAAAATGATTACAAACTGTTTCTTTTGAGATATCATCATGTGGATGCATCTGTGACTCTATAAGGCTCATACGTGCTTTGAGGTTAGCACATTACATATACAAACTGTTTCTTTTGGGATATCATCATGTGGATGTATCTGTGACTCTATAAGTCTCATACGTGCTTTGAGGTTAGCACATTGCATATACATTCCATCTACACCTGGTGAGATTGCTCTATCTTCAATGTGAAAGGTCTTTGTGAAAAGCATACTCGAGCATCATGTCCTATTGAGCCACATGTCATGCATGTGTACCTTGGTAATGCTAAATGAATGATTGAGATGCAAATATCATGGCTTGCCCCCAAGGAAATGATGTGTGGTTTGAAAGTTTGAATGATGGTTCCTTGTTCTTCGGATCATATGGCTTAAATGGTTGGTGAAATGGCTTGTAGGAGAATTGGGTTGGAATTGGGATCTTGAGATTCGGTTTAATATCAACTTGCTTATGAGTTCATTGTCATATAGTGCAGGTTAATATTGCTTCAAGGTAAGAAGTTATATTGGAATCCATGGTGAGACTCTTCTAATCTTGAACTGGAAAATTGAGTTCTCTAATGCCTTGATACTGATCTATCATGGGAATGCTCATATGCCTCATGCTAATGAATTCGCAATCACATTTCATGACTTTTGGATCTCGATCTCAAAACGAGCGTCATATGTTAATGCATGACCCATATATTTTGATCTTGATCTAACATCTTGCTTTATCATATTTTTCAGGATGAAAAATCATGGTTGATCTTCATGGGATTATGGTAACATTTAATCAATTGTTTCCCATTGATTTTATGGAGGTTTTAGTTATTTTTCAAACTCAAACTATCTTACAGTCTTCACCATTTTCAATCCAACCATTGTATCTCCCCTCTAAAAATTATATGTTGTACCTCTGGGAGTCCTCTTTCCAACGCCTCCAGTCTTGCTTCGATCGGAGTTCGGAGCTAGGAGAATTAATTCCTGTTGCCGAAGCGCGCAGAGCTGTTTTTTGTGTAATCTGCCTGAAAGAGTCGACCCCTGGGGTCGACCCATGTAACCCAGAACCAGCTGTTTGCGTTCTGGGAACGCGAGGGTCGACCCTGGGTCGACCCCTATAAAACAGAACACAAAACATGTTCTGTTTGGTTTCTGGAAGCCCGAGGGTCGACCCCTGGGGTCGACCCCTGTAAAACAGAACACAAAATCAGTTCTGTTTGGCTTCTGTTTGCCCGAGGGTCGACCCCAAGGGTCGACCCATTCCGGTCGGACCTCGAGCCGCACTTTTTGACCGCCGTTTTCTTGCTCCGAAAGTCCTACCAATCACATCCTAATGCCCTATATCACTCCCTAATTCGTGGATCTGGTCTCCAAGCTGTCCCTTGACCATTCTAAGCTTATAAAACATCCTATTGGAGTGAAAACCCTAGGGAGATGGCTGAAAACTATTCTTTGGTGTGCAGGTTCGGAGTTGAAGCTTCCAAGCCCTCTTCCACCTTGCTCTGAAGCTGAAATTGAAGGGAAGAAGCTTGAATCAAGGCCCAAGATCATATACAACTGAAGGCAGCATCTGAAATCAAGATCCAACCTCTGTTCGTGTTGCATCTCTTCAAAATTGCTTCAAGAACGTTCTTCATCCTGTAGAAGCATTTCATGAGGGAGTAATCTTGATCTTTCACTTCTATATCTTTTGTTTGAGATTGTTCAAGGTTTTGAATGGGCATCTAAGATGTGTAATAATCATTTACATGTTCTTTGTTCACTCTCTCTTGCATATATATATGAGCTACAATCTTTGTGATACAACATCTCTAATGCTCATGTATTCTTTTGTATAGGTGAAGAAGAGGGGAATCTCTAAACCATTCAAGTCTATATTCTTGTTTGAGATTAGCTTAAAGATTGAACTCATTATGTCTATCTACTCTTTCAGGTGAAGAAAGGAGATTGGAATAAGGAAAAGAGAAGCGGCTAGAGGAGAGGAAGAAGATGATGTCAAGATTATGATCATCCATCAACGAGCAAGGAGAATCAGATTTTGATGAAGAAGGGGGAGCCTTATACTTGATGCATTCTTCTAGTTTACATCTATAGAATTTGTGTGGAAGGTCATAGCATATATTTGTGATTGTTACATATACATTTGACAGAATATTTTGTGTGGGTGTTCGGAGAAAGGGGTCTCCGAGTGTGTGTGTGTGTGTGTGTGCGTGCTGCTGTGGCAGCAGTTTGAGGCAAGGCCTCGTGTGTGTGTGTTGCTGCGAAAGTAGTGTGTGTGTGTTGGGGTTCGTCCCCGTGTTGCTACATTTTGTAGCGTGTAGTGAAGCCTCACCGGTTTGGTGAGGGGTGGATGTAGGGAAGTCGTCGTGGTCCCGAACCACCTTAAAAATACCCGTGTCCTGTGGTTTGATTCTTGTGATTGTGTGTTCACTATCATATCTATTTGTGCTATCGTGTGAGCTCGGCGAGATTTAGTGAATCAAGTTTAAACTTGTTTAGATTAATTTCCTCAATCCTATCAATCTGGTAAATTTCGCTGTGTGCTAGTTTGTGTTTTTAATTGGACATAGTTTTTAGCAGAAGGATCTATTCACCCCCCCTCTAGATCCGTGTTCCTGCACTACGGAACCCAACAACTTCTTCTTAAAAAAAAGATTCCCAACTACAAAATTTTAGCCTCCTCGTGAGATCGACCTGTATACATCACTACACTCAAAAATCTTAATTTTTATTGTGTGAGTACGAAATTTTTGAAATTGAGTGTGTAGTGCTTTTAACGACGAGCATTTGCGTGCCATCAGCCATCATCCACGATATGCAAGCGGGCCTCCTTGTCGATAAAACTTGACTGGCAGTCTATGAACTTCTGACGGGGGTCCTAAGAGGACCTTGTTGAGTTTCTCATTTAGGCCGACTACGATAGTTAGAGCCTTGAGAGAAACACACCGAGTTTCTCCCTGCAAGATAAAAGTTCTCACCAAGGTGGAGACATCCCAAGAGAACCCTTTAATACTTAAGTCAGTAAACGAGTGAGAGGAAGAAGAGAGAGCTCTCAAGAGTGATGGATGCACATGTGTGGATGCACTTAAATTTTGGTTTATTTATTTATTGATTTATTGATTTTGTTTATTTAGTACGTGGACTTGCCAGTCACAAAGTTACAGTTTATTCATGCTCCAAGGACCGTAGTGGCCTGGAGCCGTGGGTGTGTGATGTCTGACTAATCAAACGAAGATGGGTAGCGTGTCGGGACTAAAACACGTCGTGCCATAAAAGTCACAGTGTTAATTACATCTCCCCGAAAGGGGGAAAACTCTTGATTAGTCGTCAGGAAGAGGGGCCTTATGGCCTGAGATCTGTATTAATAAAAGAGAATGGACAATTTGAAAACACATCAAAAGTTCCCATGTTAGGGCCAAAGTGATTAAGCCCGTTCATTTGCTCATCACGTAGCTCGTGCTCGAAGATTATTCCGAGTCAGAAGCACAGCGAAAACATGAATGACATTCGAGAAAATGTTTGCTGGGAATATGACAAGTTTGATGTTTTAGTAAAAGAAGCGGGATGAATCTCAAGGAAAATAGATCTGATTCAAAGGGTTGTTGGCCCGAGGCAAAGTCAGGCCATGGCCATGACGGGGCGGCCCCCAAGGTCCAGGCCTGGCTTGCGAGGACGCCATTTATGTTCCCTTCACACATGTTCTAGGGGAGGCGAGGGCTCCGGAATAGACATTATTATATTTATATTTTTTATTTATTGTTTTAATTCCATTTGGATGCATGTGTACATCTTTTTTTAATCTAATTACATATTTTTGTTATCATTTTTTATCACTTTCATCCTTTGTTTCTTACTTTATTATCATTATTCTTTTATTGTTATCATTATCATTAATTATTATTATTCTTATTATATTTTTTAATTCTTTTCTCTTCTTTCTTTTTAATAGATGAGAGGGGGAAGAATTCGGTCAACTGACTCTGAAGTCGGTCGACCGAATTTGCACTAGGTCGAATGACTTCAAAGTCAATCGACCAAACTCGATCGACTGACTTTGAAGTCAGTCGACTGAGCATAGGCTCGGTCGACTGGCTTCAAAGCCAGTCGACTGACCTTGAGGTCAGTCAACTGACTTCACCACCCTCTCTTTTTTTCTCTTTTGTTTGTTTGTGTTGTTTGTTTGTTATCATTTTTCTTTGTTTTGTTGTTTGTTTTGTTGTTTGTTGTTTTGGTTTTTTGTTTGTTGACATCACTTATATGGTGACTAAATAAAGATCCGCAGGAGGTCAAAATTAGGCGTCTACAGGTGGCCGCCTAGTCCAGTGTATCCTAGACACCCCCATTGATACGGTTATGTGTTTTCGGGTGTCCATAGCTGATCTGGTTTCACAAAGGGTGTGCTGGCGTGATTCTGTGTACCCATGTAGGTTCTGTGTATTCGTGGAGGGTCATTCCTACGTGACTTGTGTATCCGTGGAGAGTCATTCCCGCATGGATGGGCATATTCGTGAAGGGTTATTCCCACGTGAGTTGTGCAGGCCAGTAATCGATGGTTCTATCATCCGACCTTGTGCCATGTTTTACCATAGTTTGGGTGCGTGTGTGGATAGTCTGGTGGTTTCAAGCGACTGCGAGGTTTAGAGTCCTCTCGGAGTAGTAACCCGCTAGCATAGCTTACTGGGTGCTTGCACGTACCGGCCGTGTGGCTGAGGGAAGTAGCTTACTTAGTGTAGACATCTACCGACTACAAAGTTGAGAGCTTTCCTGTAACACCCCGGGTTTTTTGGATATTTTTCAGATCATGATCCGTGGGCTTCGGATCGCTTTTGTGGATCCCAGATTGAGTTTTACAGTTTACGCGTGTTTTTATCTATCGGACCTTCGGAACCCTGTGCAGGGTGAACCGTTGCATTCTCTGACTCCGGGACATTACGACTGCGTTGTGCATTTTTTGAGGATCGTGGGGAGTATTTTTTACTATTTTTGATATTTTCTCGAAATTTCAGATTTTCTATATATAAAACCCATTTCTCTCTCCCCATCTCTCATTTCGCACTCTCACCCTCTCTCTTCTCACCCTCTCCTCTCCGGCGGCCGACGGAGAGAGGCGGGGTCGAGGCAGGGACGACGCGGGAGAGGAGCGGGCGTGGATGGGCGAGGATCGAGGGGTGGTGGCTCGCGGTGGAGCTCGTGGCCAGTTCATGAACTGGCAGAGCTCTAACGGTGTTTTCTTGGTGGATCGGCGTCCTCGGTGCGCGAAATCTTCGGTGGAGGTAGGGGGACGGATCCTTAACCCCTATACTTCCTTTCCCACAAGTTTTGTAGGCCGTGGTGAGCCGAGCGGGGTTATTTTCGTGTTTTGGGGAAAAGAGCATGTTTTGGGGAGTGAGCCGGTTTTTGCGATTCGACATGGTTTTTGGGGTTTAAATGGGTCCTCTCGGTGTTAGAGAGGTTGGGGATTAGTTTCCCCTTGTTTTCCCCTTCACATGGGTGTGAATGGGGCGTGAAATGGAATTTTTTGTGAGATTCGCCGTTTTCACGCTCGGGACGACCTAGCGGTCCTTCCAGGGACCGCCAAGTGACTTGGCGGTCATGTGGAGACCGCCAGGGGTCCCCTTATGTCTGTTCGAGCCTTGCAGTCACGCGATGGACCGCCACCGAGCTTAGCGGTCTCGGGGAGACCGCCAATCGGGGTTTAGCAGTCAGGGTATGACTATTTTTATGCCCTAGTTATTCGAGTGCTTCTGGGGTGTTGTGGTCCTGGTTGGACCGCTAGCCGAGGTTTTGCAGTCCATTGTGGACCGCCAGGCGGCCTAACGGTCTGGGTGATGACCGCCTAGGTCCTATGTGTTTTTGGGGCGTAGTGGTCCTGGCTGGACCGCTAGGTAGGGCTTAGCGGTCTAGGGGTAGACCGCTAGGCTTGGTTTGCCGGCCTGAGAGGGCCGCCAGTTGATTTGAGAGTCCAGAGAGGACCGCCACCCTGTTTTCCGTGCTAGTTATGTTCCGTTTGGGCCGTGTTGACCCCCAGTCGACCCGATTGTGACCCAGTGATTGACCTTCGGTCTCGTGGATGTCTCAGATACCGTGGGTTCTGTGTTCATGTTTTTGGGGTGTCTGAAGATACCGCATTACCTCGATTAGCGTGCCCATGGGTTGGAGGGTCCGAGTGACCCTATGTGTTCCGGGCTTTCGTGTTCTCGCTAGATCGAGTTGTCGTGTGTCAGCTTGCGTGTGGAGGGTTATTCCTACACGTCACAGACTTTTCGGGAAGTGTTTTCAGTGCGGGCCATGTGTGTGGCCTTGGACCGTGAGTCCAGTCGACCAGCCTGGGGCTGGAGATTTTCCGTGTGTCCCTTAGATGAGGGATTACCTCGGCGGCTTGTGAGCTATCTCGATATTTGTGCAACTGTGGTTTCAGACCTAGGGATTAGGCTAGATTGACAGCAATGTGCCGTCTTGTGCGACGGTCTTGATCCGAGTCGTGTGACTCAAGGACCGTTGGGTTTGTTAGGCCTAGTGGACTGTCCAGAGTCTGGTGGCTCTGAGCCACCTGGTTCTTCGTGTTACTCGCAATGGGTGCATGCATGGCTTTTCGTGTTCACGTTTAGTGACCCCTCACTAGTTGTAGCTTTCCTGCTCATGCGAGTGTGGACCCACCCGGGAGTGGTGGAGAGCTTTCCCTAGAGAGATGATTTTTAGGCTGGTTACCATAGGGCCCCTCGCCTTTGCAGCCTACGTCCGGACTGGGGGGAAAACTAGCTAGAGGACCCGACTTAGAGCGGATGATCTGTGTATGCACACGTGGTTAGGGACGTCGGACCCACGCTGACGAGCGTGACCCCAGCCAGTCCTTGTTCTGTGGTTACTGTACGGTGTCTCAGTTCCCGCTGGGCCGGAGGGGGACACCTGAGGCGCGAACTAAGTCTTCAGTGGACGCTTCTGAATTTGCTTCTAGTGGGCAGGTACTCTTGTCACGTGACGTGAGATTCTTATGACTTGAGGTTTTGTTTCTCGTCTGCGAGACGTGATTTTGCGTGTAGTTTTCGGGTGTGTTCCCAAGGTTGAGGTCTAGGGTTCCGATGAGCGTCACCGAGGGTTTTTCCCTAGGCAGTGTCTGGTCCACGATAGTGGTGTCGTGATGGGGTTTTCTCGCAGTGTAGTTAGAGGTCTTTTCATTAGATCGATGTTTCCCCGACTGTGAGATCGGGGTGTGTTTTTCGGTACAGTAGGAGTAGCTGTATCGCCGAGTTTTTATTGGCCACCGGGTTTGCTGTTCCTGTTGTTGCTGCTGCTCTCTGCTACCGCCGTTGTTTACGGTTGGGGTTCCGCGGGATCCCTACTGAGCAAGTGATAGGAGGCTCACCCATACTTTTCAGGTGCGGCTGTTCTTCCTCAAGGTTCGAGGGTGCTGCACGGAGGTTCTTGGTGTAAGGATTCGAACAGCCTGGTTCGGGCAATGCAACATATAATAAAATTTAAATCACGAACCCGGGCTTTATGGAATCCAAGAAACCGTGCTCTAATCGATGCAATAAAATTCACCCAACCCCAAAACGGGTTGTAGATCTATACCTTGCGCGGAACGACACTATCCACAGTGTCCAATGCAGATTTCCTCGAACGCAAAACCGCACAAGTGTACGACCTCTAGAGTTGATCCACACAGATCCTTGCACAGTGACGGAGTCCACCCGTTCTTTCCCCCGCGCATGAACCATCGATGCTCAAAACCCCTTTCTTCTTCCTTAAGCCTTTCTCCCTTTAGAGGAAGAGAGAGAGAGAGAGAGCAACAAGGGAGAGAGAGAGAGAGCAAGAGGGAGAGGAGGGGAAAGAAAGAAGGGGAGTGGAGTTTCTCCTCTTATGAATGCTTGGCTAAAAGAGAAGAAGCAGAAAGCCTTCCTACGTAGGATGCATATACATAAGGGTTGGGCTCTTTCTAAAAGAGCTCCTAAGAACCAATATTATATATATATATCATTTCATATTATTGTACATATGTATTAAGCCCTTCTTATATTCCTTTCCAAAAAGAATTTAAGGCTTTTAACATATACATTTGTACAATAATACCCCATCACCCGAGAACCCATTGTGTGTGATCCTCTAGGCCCATAGTCACTCTAGTTTAAGGCCCATTAACTTCTAATTCCTAATTAGAAGTAAATTAAACTTATTATTCGCTTCTACTAGAGTCAAATAATAGTTTAATTTATTCCGAACCTTTGATCATGTTGGGTCAAGCAAATCCGTGTGATCCCAGAGGACGTCGGGTTCAAACCACCCTATTTGGTACCTGTATGTCTACAGTTGTCGCATCGCTATAATATCTCGCTCCTTCTATGAGTCTGGTTCGATCGAGGGTATGGTAACTGTCAAATCTCATGATCATGCCATTTGATCACGACCTCCTTAAAATGTATGACGTCCGTTCTAAACGAACTCACATGACCCTGGCCAGGGATTTAACGGGGCGTTAGTGTCATGACCCATTAACTATCTGATATATACCCGACAGTGAGCGATCTCCTCTTGACCATTGATGATCTTCACATGTATCTTAAAATGGTTAATGACTTGGCAATTCATGACTTATGGTTAAAGTCACTTAGCCAAGCAATTAAACCATTCCAGTCCTTGTGTATGATCGATCAATGTCTCAGGTCAATAGACCAACAATGCTACTGAGACAATTGGATCTTCAGCTGACATTAGGTATAATCAACCATCTGAAGATCCAAGAGCGGATTAGTTCAATGTACATCCTCGCAGAACGTACACGTACACATATGTATTGGTGCCCCGCACCAGTGACCATGAGACTGCTCACCCATACATCATGTGTAATGGTTTAATAGGTAATCAAAGTCCCCGAGTGATTACTCTCCAACCATGAACATATTTAAGGTATGTGTCCATTTAAAGTCGGTCTCATAATCGAGATCCCATCTCGAATTGACTTTACAACCACATATCCTAAGGACATCGTAGAGTAATATACAATTACAAATTTATGCTCAAATACAACTTTATTAATGATGAACAAGATTGTACAACTATCGAGCCTACCAGACCAGAAATTGGCCTGCAGCACACTCAATACTAATAATCTCCCACTTGGACTACAGCCAATTGCCCACAACTTTGAGGCCCATCTTATCCCGATGGCGCTTAAACACAATCTGTGTCAAAGGCTTAGTCAGTGGATCTGCTATGTTGTCTTTTGACGGTACACGCTCTACCATCACATCTCTACGATCAACAATCTCCTAAATAAGGTGGAAGCGCCTCAGAATGTGCTTTGACCTTTGGTGAGACCTAGGTTCCTTTGCCTGGGCGATGGCCCCATTATTATCACAAAATAATGGGATGGGAGCTGATATCTGGGGAACTACGTCGAGTTCCAAGATGAATTTCTTCATCCATATGGCTTCCTTAGTAGCTTCAGCTACAACAATGTATTCTACCTCCGTCGTCGAGTCTGTAGTCGTATCTTGCTTGAAGCTTCTCCAGCTGACTGCCCCTCTATTCAATATGAATACAAATCCAGACATAGATTTGCAGTCATCTGGATCTGACTGGAAAGTAGAGTCTGTGAAAGCTCTAAGCTGTAGGTCCTCTCCTCCATAAAACAGAAAAAGATCCTTAGCCCTTCGCAAGTACTTAAGGATGCCATTTACTACCTTCCAGTGCTCTTCACCTAGATTTGCATGATATCTATTGACAATCCTCAAAGCATTGGCAACATCAGGCTGTGTACATAGCATTGCATACATGATTGACCCTATGGCCGAAGTATAGGGGACCGTATTCATATGTGCCACTTCCTCAGATGTCTTAGAGCTCATCCACTTACAAATTCTGTGTCTCATGGGAATGAGACCTCTCTTGGAATTTTCCATCCTGAACCTTCTGAGGATAGTGTCTATGTACATGGATTGGGATAATCCTATCATCCTATTGGATCTATCTCGGTAGATCTTTATGCCCAGCACATAGGATGCTTCTCCCAAATCCTTCATGGAGAATGTCTTGGACAACCAAGACTTAGTTGATGTCAACATCCCTACATCATTCCCAATGAGTAAGATGTCATCAACATAGAGGACTAAAAAGGTCACAGAGCTCCCACTGACCTTCTTGTAAACATAGGGTTCATCTTCATTCCGAATGAAGTTGAAAATTTTGATAGCCTCATCAAATCTGAAGTTCCAGCTCCGAGATTCTTGCTTCAATCCATAAATGGACCTCTGAAGTTTGTATACTTTATTAGGATGAAGCTTGGAAGTGAATCCTTCAGGTTGTACCATGTACACCTCTTCTAATAGATTTTCATTAAGAAAAGTTGTCTTCACATCCATATGCTAAATCTCATAATCCAGGTATGCAGCAATGGCAAGGAGGATTCTGATTGACTTAACTATGGCCATAGGTGAAAATGTTTTGTCATAGTCAATACCTTGTCTTTGACGATACCCTTTCGCCACTAATCTGACCTTGTATGTGTTAATGTATTCATCTGCACCGATCTTCTTTTTGAATATCCATTTGCAGTTGATATGGACTTTCCCTTCGGGTACATCAACCAAGTTCCAAACTTTATTGGTGTACATGGACTAGATCTCTGAATCCACTGCCTCTTGCCATTTCTCGGAGTATGTACTGTGGATCGCCTCCTGGTAGGATTGAGGATCTTCATCCTCATCGATGCATACCTTAGAAGACCTCTTTGAGACATTTCCAACATATCTCTCAGGTTGTCTTGGAAGTTGTTGTACCCGGACAATTTATCCGGTAAAATCTTAAAGAATAAGGGTTCGGGAATTTCCCCGAACAGCTTTAAGGCACGGACTACCCAGCCTCTCCTACAACTTGCCGACCCTACCAATGGTCCCAACAAGCTAGCCGTGACATACGGCGACATCAATAATTGGTCGGGACTACCCCCGATCACTCGGTGGCGGGTTCTTTCCACATTCTATACGGCCACCCGGGTCAACCCGGGGGCACCCCGACTATAAGTCGTGCCACACGGCACCTAGCAACAAGGCCGAGACCCACCCCGAGATGCCTTCCTCCAGCCCTCCAAGGTCAAAGGGAAACTTAATTAAGTCAACCATAGGCATTGGAGCCCCGCAGCACGTGTATACAGCTCACACACGGGTGTCTGGCATGTCCCCGAACACCTCGTGGGCGCGTATGTCCCAACCCTTCTACAACAAACAGTGGATCAACCCACGGACCTAGTACACAAGTCAGGTTCTACAACAACCCTCCAGTAAGCCGGGCCCGCCCCTGACCTGCAGACACGTGGCGATGAGCGGCTTATCTTTACCTCTCGGGCCAACCTGAGGCTACCCTGCCGACTAGCCGTGCAAAGCGGCAAACGACTCAAGGCCGGGCCCAAGTGCCGAAGGTGCCTCCTCTTAGCTCCCACGAGCTCATATCCCCAGCCCAAGGCCCATTCCAAGGCCCCTCAGCCAGTTATCTAGGCTGTTCGACAATCCGGGGTGTGTCGGGTATTTACCCGAACACTTGGCAAGCGGCAACTACGACTTCACAATAACAAGCCCCCATAGGCTAACCCCAGCATCCTAGAGCCCTCTGTCCTTCAAAGGACAACCCCAGATAACAAAACAAGACCCCCGAGGGCCATTCCTCAGGGCCGCGACTCTCCCGAGGGGGAGTTCGCCCCGGGCACGGTAACGCCCGAGGAGGGCGAACTCCCTCGGGGAGCGTGCCCCTCCCATCCCAGTGGCTATGTAATGCCCCAGGTTTTTTTTTCGGATCTTTTAGTGGGTCTCGGAGTGTATTTTGTGCTTTACACGTGTTTTTCCCTGATGTGCCTTCGAAACTCTGTGCAGGGCAAACCGTGGCGTTCTCCGACTCCGGGACTGTACCGGTGCGTTGTGTTCCTCCTGAGGATCGCGGAGGTAATTTTTCATAATTTTCCGAATTTCTGGAATTTTTGGATTTTTCTATATATTAACCTCCATTCGCTCTCTTCCCTCTCATTTCTCACTCTCTCTCCCTCTCTCTTCTCTCACGCTCTCTTTCTCCCCTCTCTTCTCCGAGCGGCCGACGGACCGAGGAGGGGGCGAGGCGGAGGCAGCGCGGGCGAGGATGCGGGCGGGGATGGGCGAGGATCGAGGCGGAGGCGGGCGCGATCCCTTGGTGGATTCCGAGTCGGTGGCGATCGTGTTCCTGGCGGTTTTCGGCGCGCGGTTTTTTCGGTGGAGGTAAGGTGACTGAACACCATTGCGTTGGGCTCGTTTTCCCTGCCATTGCACGTCGTTCGGTGCAGAAATGAGGGCGTTTGGGCATGTTTAGCAAAATCGCGTTTTTGTGGAGTTCGTAGAGTTCGTCCGGAAATGGCGACGGTTTTCAGATCGGTTACTGTCAATAGACTCCCTGCGACAAGGGCGTTCCATAGTCACCGATCTCGTCTCGATTGGTGGTCCCATTTGGCCGGTAGGGCTCCGGGAGGTCATGACACCCTTTTTGGGCGACCATGGTAGAATCGTCCGTTTCTTGCGATTCATGCGTCGTTTTGACCGCGGTCGGAGTCTAGATGATTGCTAGGGGGTTTACCGTCGTTTCCCCTTCGTTTCGGCACGAATGGGGCATGGGGAGGCCACCGTTGGGCCAACCCCACGGTTTGCTCACCGTGATGGTTGGGCGGTCGAACCAGGGCCCGTCCATCCCCATGGGCGGCCCCGTCTTGACCATTCATCTGCTCGGCACGTAGCGTTCGGCTTGGCGTGTAGTGAGGGTTACGCGGTCTATCGTGTGACCGCATAACCCAGGTGCGGCCAGGGTTGAGCCGTCTTTTCCCTCCGGTTTTGACCGTTGCTGGGCTGTGCGGCCAGGGTCTGGCCGCATAACCCTTTTGTACGGCTAGGAGCTGGCCGTACATCCCCTCGTGCCGTGGGCTGTTGTGCGTCCAGAGGTTGACCGCCCAGGCCTTGCTCGGTGAGGTCCTAGCCCCCCGTTCCCCCGTGCGGCTAGGGGCTATCCGCACATGTGTTTCTCGTTTGGAGGATGAACGACCGCGTTGGACCGTTCATCCCCTAGTTGCGGCTGAGGGTCAGCCGTTCGACCTTGGTGCGGCTGGAGACCAGCCGCTTGTGTCTCGTTTGAGCCAGGAGAAAAACGGCCTGCTGTTGGCCATATATCCCCTGGTGCGGCCCCTTCGTGGCCGTACGTCCCTGAGCGGCCCAGAGTGGACCGCCCAAGGGGCTGGTCTAGCCGGCATTTCCGTTTTGACCGGTTCGAGTCCCGGGTGTGTAGGTCTCAATCCACGTGCTGACCCGTGGCCTGACGGATGCTGTGCACTTCGTCGGGGCCAGGCGTCACGGTACGGTGTGGTCCCGGGTTGCCGTGCTCTCGACTTGTGTCACCGTACGTCGGTGTGAGTGCGGCGAGGGTTCCCCGCACGCCATGAGTTTCTCTGGGAAGAAGTTTCTGAGTGGGCCATGTATGTGGCCTTGGACTGCGAGTCTAGTTGCCAGCCTGGGGCTGGAGGGTTCCCGCCTTTCCCTGAGAGTGGGATTTGGTTTGGCGGCCTGTGAGCTGCTTTGGGAACCATGTTTCCGCATTTTTTGCGTGGCCGAGCGTGCGGCCCGTGGACTTTGAGTCCCGTTTCTTCTCCGACTGTGGTCACCGTGCGACGGTGTTGGTACGTGGGACGGTCCCCGTACTTCGTCGGGTTCGGACGTTGTTTTTCGTTGACTTGATAGTCTATTCCGTAGTGACCCTCCACTAGTCGTAGCATGCTTACACGCGTGTGGTCCCACCAGGGAGTGGCGGAGAGGCTACCCTTAGAGACGGTTTGTGGACCGGTTTTCGTCGGGCCCCACGTCTACCAGCCAGAGTCCGGCTGAGGGGAAAACCGGCCAGAGGGCCAGACCAGGGACGCACGGTCTGTGTGTGCACATGTGGTTGGGGGCGGTTGGACCCACGCTGACGGGCGTGACCCCAGCTAGTCACTTGTTTGAGGTTACTTGTTCGGTGTCTTAGTTCCCGCTTGGCCGGAGGGAGACACCTGAGACGCGGACTAAGTCGTCAATGGACGCATCCGGTCTTGCTTCTAGTGGGAGGTACTCCTGTCGAGTCGGGAGTGTCAGACTGTCAGTCTCTGTGACTTTGACCTTCGGGTTTTGGTCGTGTTGACCGTTGAGTTTTGGTTGTCTCGTCGTGGCACGTGTGTCGGTTCTCGTGCTGTGAGACTAGTGCTAGTAGCTTTACCGAGGTTGCGTCTTACTGTGCGGTACCCGTGACCAGGTGGTCGGGGTTGCACCTTGGACAGCGTGTCCGGGGAGACAGGCCTCTACGACGCAGTTGCCGTGGGTTTTTACTTCTGTAGGTGGTACTAATATGGTTCGGTAGCCACAGACCGTGAGTCCGGGGTGTGTTTCTGGTACAGTAGGAGTAGCTATAGTGCCAAGTTTTGACTGGCCACCGATTCGTTGTTCCTGCTGTAGTTGTAGCTCTCCTTTCCGCTACCGCCATTGTTTCCGGTTGGGGTTCCGCGGGATCCCTGCTGAGTCTCTGTTTTGGAGACTCATTCCCTGCTTTTCAGGTGAGGCGATTCTTCTTCCTCGAGGTTCGAGGGCGCGGTGCGGAGGTTCTCAGTTGCCAGCTCGTCGGGCCGAGTGTTCACTCGGCATGTGGTACGTTTTTACTGCTTTAGACTGTACTTTCTGTTGGACTGGACTCTGTTGTAGCTGTAGTTGTTTATTTATTTCTGTTAATTGTTGAATTGTCCTGCTTTATTTCCTATTTCTTTGTGCCTCCACACTCCTTTTAGCCCTTCCGAGCCCTCCCGACTCGTGGGCGGCGGTTCGAGTCTCGGGTTATCGGGTCTCTCCCGGTAATCAGATTCTCGGGTCGTTACAGCTGGTATCAGAGCCAGATTGTGGACGTACATAGGAATTCGAAATATTGCAGTGATCAGAGTCCGTAAGGTCCAGTACAGTCGGCAGCTGGCTTAGGGTTTTATTTCGATTTCCGCCTTGTTTCTCGCTTGAGAGCTTGAGTGCGCTGCGTGGCGCTGTGAAGGTGGTTGTTGTCCGCGGCTTTCGTGCCAGCATGGGGTCGAAGGATCGAGGTCGAGAGCCTTCTCCCTCATCGTGGTGGCCCTATTTGTGCTACGTTGGGCAGAGGTTGCTAGCAGGCGTGAACTCGCGGTGCTGTGTTCGAGGAATATGCAGCGTGGTCAGGTGGCTGGAGAGGATTGTTCGTGGATGAGTGGCCGTAAGCGTGCTCTGAGGGAGCTGCTATCGGTTCTGGACACTCTAGCTTGAGGTCTATCCAGCCCCTGAGCTGTTCAGGTCGTGGTTTGAGTTGGCAGAGCGGGTGCTCTGGTCGAGAAGTGTGCTCGGGTGGGTGGAGGATCTTCTCGGTGAGCTGTTGTTTCGTCGAGCCTGATGTTCTTGTCGTGCTCTGTGGCGTCAGAAATGATGTGTCGGTCCCAATTGTTCTTGCGGATTTCGAGGCAGGATTGGGCTGTGGTGTCCCAGTAAGTCTTTGCTCCTGCGTTTCTGTCAGCGGATGGGTGGTGTCCGCCTTGGAGTTGGCTTGAGATGTGAAGGTTCCACGGCGAGTTCGGGACTCGAGGATGAGGGTCGACGGTTGTCGTTATGGCTCGTGTTGCGGCTCTTGGCGTGGTGTGTTGCATTTTGAGGAATTACAGCGGTGGTGCATCGAGAGATGTTGTGATTGTGGTCCGACGTGACACTCACCGAGTGTGTCGGAGGTGATGACCTGATGAAAGCGATGGTTTTCCTTGATGCTGGATGGTGCTGTTTCCAGGGTGCGCGAGGTTTGAGGGCAGGTCAAGCGTGGAGTTCTTCCGTTGGTCGGAAGTGCATTTGGTCTCCCCATTGGTTGGAGAGATTATGTTTGGCTAGGTTCGTCGTCTTGCATCATGTGTTCGGATTGGTTGGCCTTGGGTGCCATGAAGTCCGTGAGAGACGTGCTCTTTGTCTTGGCCAGGTGGTTGCCTGTGAGAAGCTGTGCCCATTCCCTTGTCGTGTGAGGGTGTGATGGCGCTGTTCCGGAAGGACGAGTGCCGGTTGGGCGGTGTTTGCTTTCTCGGCTCTGCACGCGTGCATCAGAGTGCGCAGCGGAAGCCTAGTGGGCTTGTGACCCACTGGTTCAGGATCGTAGCATTGGTTGCTACGGGAGGATTCCTGAGTTTACGTTGAGCATTGAAGGATTGGTTCCTCTATGTGAAATGTGTTGTTGCCGTGCCGTTACCCGAGAAGTCGTGATTCTTGGCACTGGCAGGATGGAGCGTTGGGGAATGTGCTGGCTAGTGTGCTGCATGAGTACCTTGTTCCTATGGTAGAATCCGCGTCAGGCGTCGGTTGGACCCGGATGGGGTTGTTGAGGATGTCGCCTGATGGGTCGAGGACATGTTAGTCAGAGTCGGTGGCTTGGTGCCCGACTTGTGTTCCTAGTCGTGTCCTCAGATGAGATCATTTTTGGAGAAGTGATCTCTAGCAAGCTGTGGGTTCCTGTTGGTAGCTGCGAGTGACTGGTAAGGCTAGTCTCGTAGCCGACCACGGTGAGGTGTATGTTGCTTGGGGACCCATGAGCACTGTTCAGGTGGTGTCCCGTGGCTCTGTGGTAAGGGCGGAATCGGGATTGGACGGTGTCCACTTGGATTGATCGAAGGATGTGATGAGACCAGACAAATGAGTGACGCCTGTGGGCGGAGGCCTTTTGTGAGATTGGAGTCGAAGGGTGGTCCTTGACGAGACGTTGGTGTCGCAATAGTTATCCCTGGTTTGGCGACCAGCATGGGATGGTTCCCCTGTAAGTCTGAGTCGAGTGAGGTGATGCCTGAAGACACAAGGATCTTGTCGTTTGGCTTTATTGTGCTCCCCTGAGAGGGTCGAGTTGGCGCGATGATCGAGCTCGGATGTGGAGTCCGAGAGGAGTGCGGCTCGAGATGTGATAATTATCTGTGTGAGTCAGCGGATGGCCTGTCGTGAGTTGGATCGTGCCTGCGGGGCCGGCGGGAGGGTTCCCGTTGACGCATATCTGGCGACCAGTGGATGGTCTCTCACAGACAGAAGATACTGGTTGTCGGGGCTCGAGCGTGGTGAGTGCCGTGTGCCAGCGAGACCTTTTGGTGGCTGATTCTGTGATGTGCCTTTCTGGACGGGATCTAGGCTTTGTCGAAGTTTGTCCTTTAACAGAGTTGGCTCAGTGATATGTCTGGCTTTCAGCTTGCCAGGTGTGAGGTGATTCTTGGTGCTGAGCCGATGTCCTGGTTGCGGTCTGTCGAGATTGCTGCGTGAGTCGATGGAGGCTCTGTGTTGATTGTTCCCTTGCGAAGGGTGTGCGACCTATCAGCTGGTTGTGAAGCTGATGTATGTTTTGTCTGCCGACCATAGGATGGATCGGTAGCTGTTTCTCGTGTCGAGGGTGTGTTTCCTCGGTGGGCGAGATGGTGGCAGCGGTGCCATGTTGGTTTTCGTGGTGTCTGAGGTGATGTCGGACTGTGTCCTCTGGTATATGCCTGCCCTGATGGCCGGTGTGCACGGCGCGCGGAGCGAGGTGTTGTTTGTTATTGTAAGTCTGGATGTGTCTCTCAGGATTGGTGTTTTTGCAAGAATCGAGGTTTTCTGTGCTGGGGCTCTAACATCGTTGTCAGTTGGTTCAGTGTTCCTCCCCTGTAACTTCGTGCTAGGTCCTGAATTTCGAGGATGAAATTCCTTTAAGGGGGGAGGGCTGTAATGCCCCAGGTTTTTTTTTCCGGATCTTTTAGTGGGTCTTGGAGTGTATTTTGTGATTTACACGTGTTTTTCCCTGATGTACCTTCGGAACTCTGTGCAGGGCAAACCGTGGTGTTCTCTGACTCCGAGACTGTACCAGCGCGTTGTGTTCCTCCGGAGGATCGCGGAGGTAATTTTTCATAATTTTCAAAATTTTTGGAATTTTCCGATTTTTCTATATATTAACCTCCATTCTCTCTCTCCCCTCTCATTTCTCACTCTCTCTGCCTCTCTCTTCTCTCATGCTCTCTTTCTCCCCTCTCTTCTCCGGGCGGTTGACGGAGCGAGGTGGGAGTGAGGCGGAGGCGGCGCGGGCGAGGATGCGGGCGGGGATGGGCGAGGATCGAGGTGGAGGCGGGCACGATCCCTCCGTGGATTCCGAGTCGGTGGTGATCGTGTTCCCGACGATTTTTGGCGTGGATTAGTCACTTCGGCGTGCGGTTTCTTCAGTGGAGGTAGGGTGACTGAACACCACTGCGTCCGGCTCGTTTTCCCTGCCATTACACGTCGTTCGGCACAGAAACGAGGGCATTTGGGCTCGTTTAGCGAAATCGCATTTTTGTGGAGTTCGTAGGGTTCATTTGGAAACGGCGATGGTTTTCGGATCGGTTACTGTCAATTGACTCCCTGCGACGAGGGCGTTCCATAGTCACCGATCTAGTCTCGATTGGTGGTCCCGTTTGGCCGGTAGGGCTCCGGGAGGTCGTGACACCCTTTTTCGGCGACCGTGGTAGAATCGTCAGTTTCTTGCGATTCATGCGTCATTTTGACCCTGGTCTGAGTCTAGATGATTGCTAGGGGGTTTACTGTCGTTTCCGCTTCGTTTCGGCACGAATGGGGCGTGGGGAGGCCACCGTTGGGCCAACCCCACGGTTTGCTCGCTGTGATGGTTGGGCGATCGAACTAGGGCCCGTACATCCCCATGGGCGGCCCCGTCTTGACCATTCATCTGCTCGGCGCGCAGCGTTCGGCTTGGCGCACAGTGAGGGTTATGCAGTCTATCGTGCGACCGCATAACCCAGGTGCGGCCAGGGTTGAGCCATCTTTTCCCTCCGATTTTGACCGTTGCTGGGCTGTGCGGCCAGGGTCTGGCCGCATAACCCTTTTGTACGGCTAGGAGCTGGCCGTACATCCCCTGGTGCCGTGGGCTGTTATGCGGCTAGAGGTTGACCGCCCAAGCCTTGCGTAGTGAGGTCCTAGCCGCCCGTTCCCCCGTGCGGCTAGGGGCTAGCCGCACATGCGTTTCCCGTTTGGAGGACGAACGACCACGTTGGACCGTTCATCCCCCAGTTGCGGCTGAGGGTCAGCCGTTCAACCTTGGTGCGGCTAGAGACTAGCCGCTTGTGTCTCGTTTAAGCCAGGAGAAGAACGGCCTGCTGTTGGCCGTATATCCCCTGGTGCGGCCCCTTCGTGGCCGTACGTTCCTGAGCGGCCCAGAGTGGACCGCCCAAGGGGCTGGTCTAGCTGGCATTTCCGTTTTGACCGGTTCGAGTCCCGGGTGTATAGGTCTCGATCCACGTGTCGACCCGTGGCCTGACGGATGCTGTGCACTTCGTCGGGGCCAGGCGTCACGGTACGGTGTGGTCCCGGGTTGCCGTGCTCTCGACTTGTGTCACCGTATGTCGGTGTGAGTGCGGCGAGGGTTCCTCGCACGCCATGAGTTTCTCTGGGAAGAGGTTTCTGAGTGGGCCATGTATGTGTCCTTGGACTGCGAGTCCAGTTGCCAGCCTGGGGATGGAGGGTTCCTGCCTTTCGCTGAGAGTGGGATTTGGTTTGGCGGCCTGTGAGCTGCTTTGGGAACCGTGTTTCCGCATTTTCTACGTGGCTGAGCGTGCGGCTCGTGGACTGTGAGTCCTGTTTCTTCTCCGACTGTGGTCACCGTGCGACAGTGTTGGTACGTGGGACGGTCTCCGTACTTCATCGGGTTCGGACGTTGTTTCTGTTGACTTGAGAGTCTACTCCGTAGTGACCCTCCACTAGTCGTAGCCTACTTACACGCGTGTGGTCCCACCAGAGAGTGGTGGAGAGGCTACCCTTAGAGACGGTTTATGGACCAGTTTTCATCGGGCCTCGCGTCTACCAGCCAGAGTCCGGCTGAGGGGAAAACCGGCCAGAGGGCCAGACCAGGGACGTACGGTCTGTGTGTGCACACGTGGTTGGGGGCGGTTGGACCCACTTCGACGGGCGCGACCCCAGCCAGTCACTTGTTTGAGGTTACTTGTTCGGTGTCTCAGTTCCCGCTGGGCCGGAGGGAGACACCTGAGACGCGGACTAAGTCGTCAGTGGACGCATCCAGTCTTGCTTCTAGTGGGAGGTACTCCTTTCGAGTCGTGAGTGTCAGACTGTCAGTCTCTGTGACTTTGACCTTCAGGTTTTGGTCGTGTTGACCGTTGAGTTTCGGTTGTCTCGTCGTGGCACGTGTGTCGGTTCTCGTGCCGTGAGACTAGTGCTAGTAGCTTTACCGAGGTTGCATCTTGCTGTGCGGTACCCGTGACTAGGTGGTCAGGTTTACACCTTGGACAGCGTGTCCAGGTTGGCCGTGTCCTGGGAGACAGGCCTCTACGGCGCGGTTGCCGTGGGTTTTTACTTTGGTAGGTGGTACTAGTGTGGTACGGTAGCCCCCGACCGTTAGTCTGGGGTGTGTTTCTGGTACAGTAGGAGTACCTGTAGTGCCGAGTTTTGACCGGCCACCAGTTCGTTGTTCCTGTTGTAGTTGTAGCTCTCCTTTCCGCTACCGCCGTTGTTTCCGGTTGGGGTTCTGCGGGATCCCTGCTGAGTCTCTATTTTGGAGACTCATTCCCTACTTTTCAGGTGAGGCAATTCTTCTTCCTCGAGGTTCGAGGGCGCGGATTGGAGGTTCTTAGTTGCCAGCTCGCCGGGTCGAGTGTTCACTCGGCATGTGGTACGTTTTTACTGCTTTAGACTGTACTTTTTGTTGGACTGGACTCTATTGTAGATGTAGTTGTTTATTTATTTCTGTTAATTGTTGAATTATCTTGCTTTATTTCCTATTTCTTTGTGCCTCCACACTCCTTTTAGCCCTTCCGAGCCCTCCCGGCTCGTGGGCGGCGGTTCGAGTCTGGGGTTATCGGGTCTCTCCCGGTAATCCGATTCTCGGGTCGTTACAGGCCCCACAGCCATCCCCAGTCTTTGATGCTCTCAGTCCATATTCCCCGTTCGTGAGATTCATGCAAGGTTCGTTAGCGTACCGGTACGTGAAAAGGAGTCGCGAACAATGAAGCCCGATGTCACGCGGAAGCACGCAAGTCAACCTCCACAGTGTCCAGCCTACCAGTTCGAGCCAAGTGTCCTTTTTTCCCTTCTTCTTAACCAAATTAGGACAAAAAATAGCAAAATCTAGATTTTATAGGGGTGGGGCCGCCCCCTCTCTCTCCCCCTATCTGGTCTGCCTAAACCCACCCCGGGGGAGGGTTTAGGCGGACCAGCCTCACCCCCAAGGCTGGTCCGCCTAAACCCCTAGTGTAATAAAAAAAGTTTTTTTTTCAAAACTCCCAGCCCTAGCCCCAGTCCCCGGTCGCACCAACCCCCATGAGGTTTAGGCTGACCAGCCTAGAGGCCCATGCTAGTTTGCCTAAACCCCCCTCAGGGTAGTCCACCCAAACCCATTCCAAAATAAAAAAAAGATTTTTTAACAAAAAAAATCCCTCCATGGAGGGTTTAGGCGGACCAGACCAGCCGGGTCCGCCTAAACCCTCCCCCCCACTCCGTAACAAAAAAAATGTGTGTTTTGAGGGTTTACCCAGACCAAGTTGGACCCCCAACTTTGTCCGCCTAAACCCTCCCCCTGCCCCTTAAACTTCCTATAAATTCCACCTCTTACCAAGGCAAATAGGCATGAACATACAACAACAGAACAACCCGTGACCTAACTGCTGCACCCTCGGAGTTCCTCTGCAGGCATCCAGCAAGGGTCGAGGACGCGAGGAGCAAAGTGCGCGCGTGGGTGGCTTGCAGATCGGCTTGCACACGCCGAGGGTATGTCCGTACTCCCCTCTGTAGACACGCCAAAATTGACGCTATGTTGATCAAATCTCATGTCACCATGTTAACGCCCCAAAGTGAACTTCAATATTTCTATAATATAAAGTTTTTCTATTTTTGTGTGTTTTCTTCGCATTTTGTGCATTTTTTTGTGATTCACGACTTTGCCTAGGGCGTGTTTTAATTAACGGCCTTGCCTTAGGCGCGTTCTAAAGAAAGGATGACCAATTGTAAGGGCGTCAATTCCTGGTGTTTTACGAGTCCCACCCTGATTAAAATCAATGATTAACGTCCTTCCATAGGACGTGTTTTGTTTAACGCCTTTGCTTCAGGCGTCTCTTTGCAATTTTCAAATAGAGAAGGTTTTTATTACCAAAATTGAATCTAGGAAGTGACGCCTTAAGCCAGGTCGTGTCTTAAATTAACGTCCTTAGGCAGGTCGTCAATTCTGAATTGACGCCCTTTTGTAGGTCGTGTCTCACCCTTTCGTGTCCTGCTTAAACTCACCTTTCCTGAAGAGTTCCCTGCCTTTCTCGGTCACCTTGCTCGATCGGAGAACTAGAGTCCTTGCCGTTGATGACCACTACCTATTCTTATCTCCCCAAATCCGTGTCTATCTTTGATCGAAACCTTGTAAAAGGATTCCCTAGTCAATCTCGCGAGAGGTTAGAGGCAAGGGGCTGTTGTTACGGTGTTAGCAGAGAAGAGTTTCTCTTCATCCGTGTGATTTCTTCATCTTCCTCTGCTTCCTGTTGCTCCGGTGGTTCTCCCTTTACTGTTTATAGGAACAGCAGGGGTTTCTCTCTTTTGTTTGTATTTGTCTTCATCGTATCATTACGTCCATCATTTTTTTCTCCTTTTGCATTAGTATTGCATCTCCTCTCCTCTCCCTATTTCTCTAGGGGTTTTAAAACCAAACAAAAAGGTGTGCATGCTATATTCTTATTTCATCGTCATACTGTTTCTTGGATTGATACTACACTCACTCTCGGCTGATCCACTGTTCTTTTACTTGTTTGTTCTTTGTTTCGAGGTAATCAACAAGGAGAATCCCCTTCGTCGGTCGGCCGATAGAAGGTGGAGGAAGGAATCCACATCCATCCCGCATCCTATTATCACCAGGTATTCGCGATCATCTTTTCTTCTTATTGAGGTAATCCCTCTGGCGATCACACTCCTTAGTAGCACCACGTGCTCTTTTACTCCCTTTTTCATTATTCTTCTTATTATTCATCATATTCTTATACTACATATTTTCCTTTAAGCGTGGATTTTCCATGATCCACAAATTGGCGATCACGGTGGGACTTCCACTATTTTTCTTTTGATTACCATCTCCTTTTGACACCCACGTGTGCCCTTTCCCCTTTGGCACCCACGCGTGCCCTTTCCCTTTGGTACCCACGGTACCCCTCCCTTGTGCCCCACGGGCACCCTCCACTGTGCACACTGCACACTCCCCGGGATCAGCCAGCTTGTGATTAAGCCTACTGCTGTTGTTGAATTAACGCCTTCCACAAAGGCGCCTTTTTATTTAACGCCTTCATCCAGGGCGTCTTTTTTATGTTTAACGCCTCACATCAAGGCGTCTTTTATCATATCTACTGCTTCTGTGAATTTGCGCCCTTCTCTCGGGCGTCTTATTATTTGGCAGCGCCTTGCACCAAGGCGCGTTTTTCTTCGTTCGTGCGCACCACTTATATTTGACGCCCTCTGTTAGAGGCGTCTTTATCATATTTAGCGCCCAACATCAAGGCGCGTTTTTGCATTGCCTGTGAGCCCCTCACAGTGATTCACGACAGCTACGCTGTCGTCTCTTTTGTTGATAGCGACTGCCTCCAGGTCGCCTCTTTCCTGTGTGTTTACAGAACCTTACTGTTTCTATCTATTCATGCTGATTTCATGATTACATCGATCATTTGATTATATTGCTGTGATTGGCTTATCTTATACTACATTTTGTGGCATTTGGTTGAGAGACCTCCTCTCTCTACACTAGGATTCCACACACCTTTCTTGGAATCGGGACAACCCTCCATTGAGCATTCCATCTCTTTGGACCGGAAATCCCTTTTCCAAGATCTCCGTAAGTCCCCGCACCCGTGGATTCCCTCACGGACGCTGGGCTGGTTGTACCCTCGAAGTACCCGGAGTTTAGAGAACCTATCGTTGGTAAGAAGAGAGAGAACCTAGTTGACACGGAGGCTACACTTGGATCCAAACTAGGTTTCACTTTGCAAAGAGGAGTGAATTATTCTGCAATTTAACTCACTCTAATCTCAAACATAACACTAAAATCTTGCGTTCATCTCAACTTGTTTGCATAAACTTGGTTGGGTTGATTTGCTTAAGCTTGTTTCGATTGGGTGATTGATTGTGTGATAATTCCTTCATAAAGCTTTCTCTCTTTTAAGCATGCAACTCCGTTCAGGTAAGATTATCAACATGGCAAGCTACAGATATTCCTATGATGATGTGGAGGAGAACGTTTTCGGTCAATCATATGAGGTTCCCCAAGATTCTATCTATCATGAGGGAATTACCCTCCTCCTCATTCTCATTATCCTCAAGTTCATGTGGTTGATACCACTACTCAAGAGGTTGTGCCCTCTTCTCAGGCTTTACCCTCCAACACTTCGGGGAACCCTTCCCCATCTTTCAATGTTACCGACTTGATTAATGCTCTATCTCAATTAGATGACTCCCAGCGGCAGGCAGTTCAGGCCGCTTTGAAAGGGAAGTCCGTTCCCTCTTCATCCTCCAATCCCCCTCCGGCCGAGAGTGGTCATCACCTCACTAATGACCAAGCGGTCTTGCACAAACCCCCCTCTTGTCCACCAACGCCTGGTGCGGCCATGCCGGCCCAACAGGCGAGCTACTCAGCGGCTAGGCCCCAATTCTTTCAACCTCCCCAAATTCTAAGGACGCCTATGCCAAATACCTTCATTCCAAATTCGGCCCCGGTCGAGTCAGACACTAACGCTTTGCTCCTTCAGAAATTGGCTAGCATGGAAGAAAAACTCAACAAGGTTACTGCAGCCAAGAATGCCCCAGAAATCTCTCTGCCTACATTGCCAGTTTTTCACTTACCACCTTCTGAGATGCCGAACTTTCGGCGATACAATGGAACTGGTAATCCTTTTATCATCTGAAGGATTTTATGTATGAAACGTCCTTTTGGCAGGGCAACAAAGCCTCATTGGCTTATTTGTTTAGAAGATCTTTAGAGGGGCCAGCCCTCGAGTGGTTCTACTCCTTGGATCGGCAGATGCTAGTGATTTCGATGTAGTTCAAAAGAAATTCTTGCAGAAATATAGAGACCGGGTTGGACCCTCCCTTTCGGTTACAGATTTGGTTGCAGAGAAAATGAAGCCCGAGGAGGACTTCATCATATTTGCTGATAGATGGCGGTCAATGGCCGAGAAGTTGAAAGATACCTTATCAGAACCGGAACAGGTTAAGATGATTATATCCAATGCAACCCCTCAGTTCCGGCATATACTGGCTATGAACAGATTGACCACCATGGAGGAGCTTTATGAAAGAGCTCGTTATATTCAGACCCAAATGAAAGATTCGCCCATCATGGGCATGTTTGAGCCAAAACCAAGGTTGGTTAAGAAGAATACAAATGTCAACAATAGCGGGCCCACGACTGAGGGCACCGTCATAAATGAGCAAGTTGGCGCGGTCGGCAACCCCACACCTTTTCGCCAATCTAACCCACGACCCCCGCCACCTCCATCACAAGGCACCCTCTTTACTTCACCCCCACAACACCAATTTACTCCTCAACCTTCCTTCGCTCCACCACAAAACCAAGCGCCCCGCGCTGACCCTCCAGCACCGCAACAATACCACCAAGTACCGCCACCCACTAATTATGGACCGCAACAACAACAGCAAAGGAGACCACTTGGCCCCAAAAGGGCCCATTATCCGCCATTGCCAGAAAGTCTCCCGGATATTTTCAATGCCTTAATGGCCGCCAACTTGCTCATGCTACCAAAGGAAAGGGCAGCGTGGCCCGCTAATGTTGACACATCCCGCTACTGTGTCTTCCACCGCTCCCCTGGTCATAACATTGATCGTTGCTTCCACTTCAAGGACTACATTTATGATTTAAATGACCAGGGTGGCATCAATTGGGACGAGATGAGACAGTTTATCGCCACTATGAAAGAAAGAAGGCCTCCTCGGCAACAGCAGGCTCAGCAGCCACAGCAACCAGCTCCACAGCCGCAACAGCAAGCTCCAGCACCTCAGCAAGATATGGGGATTGTCCACAACCCACTGCCGGAGCACCCACCAAATCAGCACGTGAACCCTGTCACATCTCTCCGTGAGGTGGAGAGAGGACAGGGGTGGCACGAAGAGAACGCCTCTGTCGGGGCATTTAATCATAACCCAAATCAACCTCCGCGCCTCTTGCGCACGCTTCCTTCTTCTTCTACTCCCCAATTGAGCCGAGCTCTTCTACGCCCCGTTAATCCACCTGCTCCCGCCAATTCTCCATCAACCCGATCTCTCCTTACCCGCTTACCGCCCCCGCAGCCTACCACGCAGCAAACCCCGCCATCCACTACTAACCCTTCACCTTCGCCATCTAGACCACTCCTTATCCGCCCGTCGCCAACGCATGCTACACCCACCACCACTACTCCTCCATCGGCAAGGATCCCTCCACCATCAGTTCCTCCACCTTTTGTGCCCAGATCTCTCCTCATCCCACTCGCTAACTCTCGGGCACCCCTTCCTACTCCTATGCCTCCTACGGGGGCTTCTTTGTTGAACTCCTCACCGGTACTCCCTACGGGAACTTCCCCTTCTTCAAACGCCCCTCCACCACTTCTTAACACCAACGTACCTTCTTCTTCTTCCAATCCTCCCCCCACACTTGTCCCGACAGAGGCACGGCAAAATGTGGCGCCGCTCCGCAGTGGACGGATGTTCCACCGTATTTTTCCACAGAGGGAGCTAGAGCCCGTGCAGGGCCGCAAGAGCAAGAACAAGAACAAGAGTCAGTGCCAGGAACTCAGTATGATTTGCTAAAGCATCTTGACCGAACTCCAGCAAGAATTTCAATCCTAGAATTAATCAAAAGGTCCACCACTCATCAGCTAGCCCTGAAAGAGTATCTGCAAAAAGTTATGGTCAATGAAGACATCCTGTTGAGCAGATAACTACAGTATTAACGCCCGCTAGCAGTCAGCCGGCTATCACTTTTCATGAGCATGAACTGGCGCCACTCTCAGCAAGGAAATATGCTCTGTGCATCACGGTTGATATCAATAAGGTGGCGGTGAAACAATGTCTAGTGGACACTGGGGCATCTATCAATGTCTTGCCCCCTAGCACCTTGAAATTATGCGACATTCCTGAAAACCTGATTCGGCCATCTACTATAATAGTCACAGCATATGACAATACCAAGAAGCCTCCTCTAGGCATGATCACATTAAAAGTCAGTTTGGGTCCAGCTGCAATCACGGTCGATTTCCACATTTTGGACATGGATCCAACATTCAATGGCATTCTGGGCCGCCCCTACATTCAAAAGCTCGATGCAGTGCCCTCTACAAACCATCAATGCCTTAAGTTTCCACATAAGGGCCGCATTATCAAAGTTACCAGTATGCCTATTCTACCAGAGGAAGATATACACTTGGCTTCATCAGTTCCTTCTATTTGGCCTGCCAACAAGCCGTTGCTATCAATGCTAGACCTCCCTCACCCACGGCCAATGTCGCCCGAGACTGTCACGACAGCTGCTATGACACCTTTGCCTTCCAAGGGGAGGAAGAAGAAAAGCATGTTAAACACCCCTGGCTGGAAAATTCTAATGAAAATGGGGTATCAAAACGGCAAAGGTCTGGGTGCCAGTTCTCAAGGCAGGACTAGGCCTATTAAGCCTCAGAAATTGATTACACGAGGCGGCCTGGGCTACAAAGGGCCGGGCAAAAATGAAGATGAACCATGGGCAGTTATGACATCCACCTTGAAGACAGATCGTCAGCCGCTTACTTGGACATTGAAGACACATTTTGTCACGGGTGGCGTTCAGAATCATGAGCAGACTACAATAATCACCTCCATTTAGACTGTCAAGATGTTCATGCAAGACAGTTTGCTCGCCATATTGCACCATTGGCCACTTATAAAGCCCTGGAATCTCTAAGGCCTGATAAAAGAAGAAAGATGGATGATCCAGAGTGTGATTGGTACAGATGGTTCGATATGTATGATATTACTATTGCCTTGAGCCGTCTCTTTATGTCGACTGATCCAGAATGGCCGCCACTGATACATGAATTGATTGAAAAGCCGGCTGTGATCACGGATAAGAGACAGTTACTGAGTGACTACACTGACACTGGAGAGCCAGATGTTCCATATGAAGAAGGATTTACAACAGACAGGCTGTGGGCCGGCCTCTTTTCCCTCACTTCTATGCATCCGTCTCTTCTTGTTTCCCTACATTCTCAATTGTTCTCTCGCGTGCCGAGACCGCCGCCAATTATGGTCAGCTTTTCTCCAGATTCACTGCAGATTTCTCTCCCGATTCCTCCCTTGCTCCTCGAGCAATTCTCCAAACTCTCCATCACACCCCCACGCGGGTCATCTCTGATTCAATCTTTCTCCAAACTTTCAATCTCCACTCCTCCTGTTGTTCTCCCTTCACATTGCTTTCTTCTAGAAAAAGAAAATAAAAATGAAGATAACAATAAAAACGAAAAAAAACGTCAAAATTCCAACTCTTCAGTCCTCCATCTCCGTTGAGGAGACTTCTTATCTCTTTTCCGAGTGTGTCCCGATCCAGGGGCCACTCTTCCATGATTCATTGATAAATCCTTTCTTCCCCTCTGGTGAGGGGTCTCCTTCTGTATCTCCTCTGTATCCACTTTTTCACCTCCTCCTTTCCTTCAATCAAGCTAGTTGTTCTTCTTCCTCTAATGAAATTCATGGGGTAGATTTTCATAAGAAATCCAAGGGTAGGCAGATTCCGCGTAGATTTCTGTTGGAGATAGCCAGAAGATGCCAGGCTTGTTTAGCCCTTCCTGAATTCGTGGAGAATCCGATCATCCTGCCAGAGTTGGAATATGAGGATACTAATGTTTCTTATGAGGGTCTTGGTGTCTATGAAATCATGAATGACGAAGACCCTATTGAATAGGGGGATGAAAGTTATGAAGAATATGAGGACGAGGCTGATGCTTTTGCCAGTGGTATGAGAAGATTTGATGAACCATCAGCCTCTGTAGAAGAGCCTACCAAAGAAGTAAATTTGGGTACCGAAGAAGACCCTAGGATTGTCCTCATCAGCAAGAATTTGCCGCCCTCCGAAGAGGAGGCGCTTATTTTGGTACTTCAAGAATACAAGGACACGTTTGCGTGGAGTTATGAGGATATGCCTGGATTAGACCCTGCGCTCGTTGAACATCGACTTACACTTAAGCCAGGGTCTGTCCCGATCAAACAACGGTTGAGACGTTTCCACCCTAACATGGCTTTAAAGATGAAAGAAGAGGTCGACAAGCTCCATAAGGCTAGATTTGTTAGAGTTGTCCTCTATCCGAATTGGGTGGCCAACATCGTCCCAGTCATGAAGAAAGATGGAAAGGTTCGGATTTGTATAGACTTTCGGGACCTCAACCGTGCGTGTCCTAAGATGACTTCCCCCTCCCTCATATTGATGTTTTGATTGATAATACGGCAGGATTTGAGACTCTCTCTTTCATGGATGGTTTTTCCGGTTACAATCAGATTCGCCTGGCTGAAGAAGACCAAGAGAAAACATCATTCACTACACCATGGGGTACTTACTGCTATGTGGTCATGCCCTTTGGACTCAAGAATGCTGGAGCCACCTATCAGAGGGCAATGATGGCAATTTTTCATGACATGATTCATATTTATATTGAGGTGTATGTGGATGACCTGGTTGTGAAATCAAGGACAAGGATTGAGCATCCTGGGGTTCTAGCTAAAGTCTTGCAAAGATCACGAGAATATCAATTGAAGATGAACCCCAAGAAGTGTGTATTTGGCGTATCATCAGGGAAGTTGCTTGGATTCATTGTCAGCAAAAGAGGAATTGAAGTTGATCCCAACAAGGCGAAGGCCATCAGAGATATGCCTCCTCCCAAGAATTTGAAGGAAGTTCGAGGATTAATCGGGAGGTTACAATTTATTCGCCGCTTCCTCTCCCAGCATTCACAACGATGCAGGCCGTTTTACGAGCTTACTAAGCCGGGAGTCAAGTTTAATTGGGATGATAAGTGCCAGGCAGCCTTTGACGGATTGAAGGATTATTTGGCCAATCCTCCTGTCCTGAGGCCGCCGATCCCAGGCAAACCACTCATTCTCTATGTTTCTGTCCTGGATGACTCTGGGGGTGCTGTCCTAGCTCAAGTGGATGAAGAAGGAAAGGAGAGGGCAGCATACTACTTGTCTAAACTTCTAAACCCTTGTGAGCAGAGGTACTCAGCCATGGAGAAGACTTGCGCTGCTTTAGTCTGGGTAGTTCAGAAGTTAAAACACTATTTCTTAGCTCACGAGGTTCACCTCATTGCACGCATGAATCCGATTAAATTCCTTCTCGAAAAATCTGTTCTCACTGATCGATTAGCACGCTGGCAAAGCTTCCTTTCTCAGTTTGATATCACTTACATTCAATAGAAAGCTATCAAAGGTTACGCCATTGCCGAACATCTTGCTCACCACCCTCTACCCCGATTTGATCCTGTCAATTCGGAGTTTCCAGACGAAGAACTAATGTCCATTAATCGACCCCACGATTCTATGTGGACGTTACATTTTGATGGAGCTCTAAATTCCCAAGGAAGAGGGATCGGCATGGTTCTTTTAACACCGGAAGGGGTCACCATCCCATTTGCTGCTTGGCTTACTTTCCCTGTCACGAACAATATAGCTGAGTATGAGGCTCTTTTGGCCGGTCTTCAAACCGCTCATCAATATGGTGTTACTCACTTGCGAATTGTGGGTGATAGTCAGCTTATTCTGCGCCAGGTGCTTGTCAAGTGCCGCACTATCAATCCTAAGCTCAAGCCCTACCAGGAACTTGCTTCAGCTTATGCCAAACTCTTCACCAAGTTAATCTTTGTTCATGTCCCTCGTAGCCAGAACATCCTAGCCGATGCTCTTGCATCTTTAGCCTCTGCTCTAGTCTTCCCTCCTGAGCGTGATTTTCATGTTCCTCTGATTCATCAGCGTGACACTCCAGCTATTAAGGATCGTGCATTCCTCGATATTAGGGATAAGGTGCTCGAGAAGGTCAGGCAGAAGGAAGCTCTTAAAGGCAAAGAGGTCATGCTTTTGGATTGGCAAGAAGAATTGGCTGACGAAGAGAAACCTTGGTATTATGAGATTGCCAGATATTGCAATGATCAATCCTATCCCGATGAGGCCACTGTGGAAGAGAAGAAAGCAATTAGAAGAGTGGCTCAACGTTATGTTTTGGTTGGAGGTGTGCTCTACAGAAGAGGGCTCACAGGTGTTTTATTAAGATGCCTCGACGATGATGAGTCCTGGAAGGTTGGGGAAGAGGCGCATTCAGGAGTGTGTGGTGGTCATGTGAACAGCCAGATGTTAGCTAAGAAGATCCTTAGGCTAGGCTTCTATTGGCCAACCCTAGAAGAGGATTGCTCCATCTATGTTCGAAGGTGTGTTAAGTGCCAACTGCACGCCGACAAAATTCATTCTCTGCTTCTCACTCCATCCTATGTCCTCCCCATGGCCTTTCTCCATGTGGGCTTTTGATATCATTGGACCTCTTGGTGATTCGAACCTCCTGACCAAGCAAAAGTCGTTCATCCTGACGGCAACGGAATACTTCACCAAGTGGGCGGAAGCAGAAGCTTACGTGGAGATTAAAGCGTCAACAGTTTGCAAATTCATAATGAAGAACATCATCACGAGGTTCGGCATCCCGAGTACCATCGTCACCGACAATGGACCTCAATTTATCTCTCAAGAGCTCAAGGATCTCTGCAACAGGTATAACATTGCATTGCATCATTCTTCTCCCTATTATCCGCAGGGCAATGGCCAAGCAGAGGCAACTAATAAAACTTTGATCAAAATCGTTAAAAAGACGTGTGAGGCTAATAAATTCTCGGATTGGCCAGACAAGCTAGTCGAAGCTCTCTAGGCCTATCGCACTTCCATTCGTACCCCCACTGGGCAAACCCCTTTCGCCCTTACTTATGGAATGGAGGCGGTAGTCCCTTATGAGATTCTCATTCCATCTTTGCGAGTACAATTGGACAAGGAACTCCCTATTGATGAGCGTCACGATTCGCTCCTTGCTCAATTGGAACTCCTAGATGAGAAGCGTTTGGTCGTCGCTGAGCATGCGCACGTTTATCAAAACAGGCTGTTACGTTTTTATCAAAAGAAAGTAATTGAGAGAAAATTCAAAGTCGGTGAGATGGTAATCAAGAGAATCTTTGTAAAACCCGATGGGCCCCGTTCAAAACTCCAACCAAATTGGGAAGGACATTTTGTTATAAAAGTTGTTTATCCTGGCAACGCTTACAAATTAATTAATGCTGAGGGAGAAGAGCTAACTCACCCTTGGAATGGTTTGTATCTTAAGAAATACTACCCTTGATTCCAAAATTCAAAAAACACATATATTTCCAAAAATCCAAAAAAAAAAATAGAAATTCTCCAAAAACCAAAAAGAATGAAAGTTTTCCAGATGGTTGCCACGGTTGTAAGGACGCAAGGTCCGAAAGGTTAAAATTCAGAATTCATTCACCCGTCTTGTTAGCTTAAAATGGGGTTGACACCCGCACACACTAACACGCTTTATTCTTGAACTCAAGCGGTGCAAAATCCGACGGAAAGTCAAAACCTGACTAAAGGTGAAGACAATACCCGTTCTTTCTTCTTCGGCCCATAAGGGAGGAAGGGACGCCTCGAGGTAGATACGCCAAGCCTACTCGCCGCCCTAGTAGGTGGAAGTCAGGGCCCAAAAGGGAACAAATGCCACAAAAGCCCAAGTACAATTAGGTTTTTATTTATCAATGCAAATCAATTCCAAAGTGAAAGTCAAATGGTGAAAAGAAAAGCATGTCAAGAGGGCAAAGTCCCCGCAAGGAAAACCTTGGGCGTATGCATGCAATATAAAAGAGGCAAAAGGCAACAAAGTTTCCCTACGCCAAAGACCGAACCCCAACGGGCATAGGGCAGGGGAGGTAGCTTTGCTTCGGGCATCTCAGAATCCCTTATGGGCTTCCTTATATCTTCTTCCATCCCTTCCTTTGTGGTAAATCATAAACCAGCAAAATGGTCGAGACGAACCTAGGAGATTGCACCGTGCGAAATCTCGAATATAAGTTAATCATTATCACGTCAACTCCCTTTTAATTACTCAAGAAAGGTTCAAGAATTTTTTATGGTAACCGTGTAGGACCCATGGTCTGGGTAGCCTTGTTAACCCAATTTGGAAACCAAAAAAAAAAAAAAATTTAATTAACGCCTTCGTTTAAGGCGCTTTTTATTTAATTCACGCCTTTAATTTAGGTCGTCTCCTGCAAAATAACGTCCCCTCCCAGGTCGTCGCTTTCTCAAAATTCGAGAACATTTTAAAATTCACGCCGTTACCTTGGGCGTCTTTTATTTGAATAACGACCTGATCTAAGACGCGTCTTTTGAAAAATAAAAGAAAAAAATATAAAATATGAAAAAAAATGAAAAAAAAAGAAGAAGAAAAGAGGAAATAGGATTTATTCTTCATGTGCGTGCTTGCATTATTGCATAGGGCATCTTGATTATTGTTTGCATACGTGTGCTTGCGTGTTGCATCTCCCTTTATTGGTTATTTCATTTACCTTATTGATTAAAGGCTTGGCCCCTTGACCCGTTATCAAGGTCAAAAGTAAAGGCACCCCTTGCTTATTGAGCAAGGGGCCAAGTCGAACAGATGAATTAACCTGTTTATTCAAGTGTGAACCATAGCTGCAGGTACACGGCAAAGTAAGGTAAAACAAAGAACGTGGAAAAGAAGCAAAATACATAACCATAAGTACACAACGACACAAGTGCTCAAGTAACAAAGATGTCAATCTCATATATATATACATCATAAATATCTGAGTACAGGTGTGAGGGTGGAGGAGTACAAGTAAGTCTCTCAGCTCTCGCCTCCACCCTCCTCTCTCCTACTCTCTACCTCATCCTCGCCGTCCCGAGGAGGCGCTGGTGGAGGAGGCATGGGCCCCCGAGAAGAAGCTGGAACTCGAGCCTGGTCCCCTGCCTCGCTCCTCTCTCGAAGAGAAGAACCCCCCACAAAGGTGGAGCTGGTGAAGGAGTACCCTGCAGCACGAGCTCGCTCACGCCCTCGCTGGAGACGCTCCTCAGCAACTCGTAGCCGCTCCTGAAAAAGGACCAGCTGGGTCCTCGAGTCTGCCAGCTCACGCTCGTGTGCTACCACCAGCTCCTGGTACCGGGCACGCTCTGACTGTTGTAGCTCGTGGTGACGGGCACGGTCCGCCAGGTGCTCCTCTCGCTCTCGAGCACGCTCCCTCCGCTCCAGCTCAAGAGCAACCCGCAGCTCTGCCACGTCCTGAGGCAGCTCCTCTCGTCACCTCAAGGCCCGCTCCAGCTCTGTAATCCGCTGCTCGCGGATCCCCAACTCTGTCCCGGCCAGGGCAGCCTGGGTACGAGCCGCCTGTAACTGTCTGGTCTACAAACAGGTAAACAAATCATCAGTTCCATAGTTCAATAATTCATGAAATATGCAATGCATGACGGAAAGTAAATCACTCACCTGGGTAGTCATCGCCTGCTGTCCCTCGCAGACGCAAACAAGAGCGGCTCGAAGCTCCTCAGTCTGAAAAATGAATTTTATCAGTGTACATTGAAATATAATCAATAATTGAATGAGGTTTGAGTTTTGGAATTTACCCGTGAGGCGAGGTCGCGCTCTGCAGCCTCGGCCCGTGTGACCGCTCCCGCTAGCTGCTCTGCTAGTGCGGTCACCTCTGCACTGGGTCCCCTCGAGCTAGAGGTCTCCCCTGCATCTCTCCCTACAGCACCCTGCTGGGCACGCTACATTTATTAAAATTGTCAATGGCTAATCATCAATAATTCAACAAAAATTCATTTGCATAAAGAAATAATTTAAACACTTACCATGGTCTCTAGGTCGGCTTGTGTGGCAGCTAGCTGGTCCTCCAGGCTATGTAGATGGGCCTGGGCATCCATCGCCGCTATGTCCCGTGCATCCTGCATCCATCATATATTAGTCGCATAATAGAAACAATTGCATTTAATTTAGAAGCAACTGCATTCATACATACCCCTAAGACCCTCATCTGGGGTCGGCCGGCGTAAGCCTCCCAGTAGCGCCGGAGGTACTCGGAGCTGTCAGTCGCCTGGGAGGTGACTCGGGTCCCGCCTCGCCGCCAGTCGGCATACTGCTCCTCAAACCGCACCCTCCAGTCGATCACCTTCGTGCGACCGCGCGTCTTCTTCTCGATCCCTCGTGGCTCCCCGACCTCTATCCACTCCTGGTGTAGGCCCAGGGTCCTCATCACCAACTTAAGCCGTAACAGCTCGATCTCGCTCAGGCAATGAACCCAGAGCTCATGCCCAAAACGAGGTTGGTCCGCTACGACCCACGGCTGACCCTCATCTGTCATCTCTGCATAAGGCCTCCATCGCACCTGCATCCATGAACATGCATGTCATCTCATCATAATCATAATAAATTCAAAATAAACATAAAAAAATGCATCATTCATACCAGCGAGGGAGGGAAGTCACGGAACTCTCTCCGTAGCACCCACAACTCGTAGCCGAGTGGGGCTCCAAACACAACCGGCAGCCAGCGCCGTGCTAGAGGGAAAGCACCCTCACCTCCTGGCCATGGGTCGGCGCGCCCCATGGGCATGTACAGATGGCTCCAAACCTACATCCATGCATTGCATTAGTAAGGCATTCACATGCATACGTAAAAAAAGAAAAAAGAAAAAAGAAAAAAGAAGAGAATATATAAGTGCATACCTGAAGAAAAGGTGAGAAGCCACTGACAGTCGTCTCTTGTCCTATCCCCGTGGACAGGTCGGCCATCATGTGCGCCACCAGCGCCGCTCCCCAGGCGTATCTGCCAACTCCCTCTAAATCCTCGAGGATCCCTAGGAACCGGCAGTTGATGACGTCGCCCTTCGTCCCGAGCAATAGCCTCCCGAGCAGCAGCAGTAGGAACCTCCTCAAGTCTCGATCTGCTCTCTCCCTGTCAGCTGGGTCCTGGCAATAGACTGCCCTAGCCCCATCAATCAATCTCTGTGAGAACTGCTCTAAGGACTCCCCTGACCTATGCCTAGCATCCCCTAAGCCCATCACTGTAGTCAGGTCGGTGCGGAAGATAGTCCTACACTCGCTAGGTGTCTCGTAGACCATCTCTAGCCCTAGCAGCCTCTGGGCAAGCTCGATATAGTCTGGTAAGGTGATCCCGCTCACTGCCTCCCCGTCTACCCTAAGTCCAGTGATCCTAGCTACATCCTCTAGGGTAGGAACCATATGTCCCCAAGGCATCAGGAATGCCCGGCTAATCCTATCCCATCTCTCCCTCAGAACCTGGATAAGTGGTAGGTCGGGTCTAACTGGCTCTATGCTAAGGAAGGCCCCAAACCCCATAGCATCTACCCTGGCTCTCTGGAACTCGGGGAGGCCGTAATATGCTGCTCGGACCATGACCCAGGAGATTCGTGTCCTCATCAACCCCTGCATGCATAAGGAAAGAAATTTTAGTTTAATTGTTCAATTATTCTTGTTGAAATTCGCTTAATTACCTTGGTTTGAGATATTGATGTTTGATTTAATTAACGACCTACCCTAGGTCGTTGTTTTTCTAAGAAACGCCCCGGTGAGAGGCGTGGTTCTGTGGTTAATTTCTAAAATTCCTAAAGGATTTTCAATTGACGCCCGTCCCAGGGTCGTCCTTTCATTAAGTAATGCCCCTGTGTAGAGCGTTTTCTGTTGAAATGATTTTTGGGTGTAATAATTTATTTTGGAATTAATGAAATGGACGACCATCCTTGTGGTCGTTATCTGTTGATTTGACGCCCCGATGGAGGGCGTTGTTTTCCAGGGTTGTGAAAATAAAATAAAAATAGCATGCGATATAAATCATGGAAAATATATATAATTGAACAAATGCACGGAATTAACAGCATGATTGATATGGAAAAATGATAATTTAAATGGACGACATGCTCTAGGGCGTGTTTTCATAATGTTAATTATTTTTCAGGAAATAAAATGAATTCACGACCGCAGGTATGGGCGTCTGTTCTTTAATTCACGACACCCCTGGGGGCGTCTTCTTTCTGAGTTGCAGGTTTTCTCGCCCGAGGGCTATGGCAATTGGGGTAAAAATAAAATAAATTTGAAAAAAAATGGAAATTGGGTTGGGGGCCTACCTTGTGGCGTTTGGGTTCTTCCCGTGGAGGGCGTGGCTGACGAGGCCGCCGGAGTTGACCGGGGCGAGGAGCGGCCACCGTCGTGGCCGGTGGCTCATCACCGTCTTCGTGATCGCCGTCACCATCTTCTTCCTCACCGCCGTCTTCTCCCTCTGCGTTGCCCTCTTCGTCTTCGCCATCATCATCATCTTCTTCTTCACCTTGTCCTCCGGCCTCGTCGCCGACTGTCGCCGTCGGATCTTCCTCGGCCGCCGCGGGGGGGGGGGGGCATCCTCGTGGGCATGTTCGCCCTCCAGATCCACGACCTTCGGGGCGGCCACCCTCTGCCGCTTAAGTCCACCGGCCATGGCTAGGGCTAGGGTGTAGAGGAGGGAGAGAGATAGAGAGAGAGAATGAGAAGGATGGGAGGTTTCGGTTAGGGTTGCAGTGGGGAGAAGAGAGAAAGAGGGAAAGAGGACGGAGGAAGAAGAAGAAAGGAGGGAAAGTTAAGTCGAACGGTCAAAAAGAATTAACGACTTAAGGAAGGCCGTGTCTTATGGAATTAACGACTAAAACAAGGGCGTTTCTTGATAATTGACGACATTGCTTAAGGCGTTATTTTTATTTGTATGGGGAATGATAACCGTCGTCAGACGCATTCAATGGGGATTGATTGATGTGATGGGAGTAATGATTATTGTTTTTGAGTAACGACTACGCTTGAGGCGTTATTTATATAAAACGTGGCTTTCCCAAAGGCGTTACTTTTGGAATTTCAACAAATACTTTTTGGAATATAAATCGAATTAACGCCTTGTCTTAAGACGTTATTCAGTTAACGCCCATATGTGAAGGCGTCAATTATGAGAGATCAATCATTGAAGACGACGTTGGCTGAGGCGTCACTTTGTGAATTCACGACATTGGCTGAGTCGTTATTTGCAACAGAACCGCAGGTTATTGGAAGATTTAATCAGAAACACTGTGTTATGGCTCAATCAGAATATTATCATTGATTTATTGGAAGAAAGATTACATTGCTTCAATGAGCTACTTTGGGCCTCAAGCTTCTTAAAGCTATTACATAAGACTTCCACTGTTCTCTGTCTTCTTCTAAGTTTTCCACAGGATGATGAGCCTTGTTGATTTTCCACAGAGCTTGGATAGTGGTGCATTCTTCTCCATCTTCATTGCTGCCAAGGTCCCGTGTCTTGATCGGAGGGAGATGAGATGGATCTTCAAATACTTGCCGTGGAAGCCCGAGTTGAGGAAGGCACCGATGTGAGTTATACAGAACAAATTCTGAAGCGCCTATGAGTCGAAGGTCCGTCCCGGGGGAAAATCTTGCACAGAGTTCTTGAGTCTTGAGTATTCCCGGAGCGCAAGTGAAGAGGTTCTTTGGCATTACTTTGAGGTGTTCTCTCCATTCCACTCTTTTCTTGATCTGAGGAATCCGGTTCGTCACCCTATTGCTTATCCCAAGTGAACCGGTCATGTAAGAAAGTGGGCTCCTTGAGAAGATTCTTGAGGATTGTTGGGCCTCATCACATGGATCGAACTTGAAGTGGAGATCTACCCAACTAGAGAGAGCTAGCATGCATCCGTAGATGGGTCTTCCCATCGCCGCCGAGGTAAGCCCACTATAGAGATAGGCTAGGATAGCCGGTCCAACTCTCTCTCCTTCCCATAAGCTCACTATTGCGCTTAATTGGGCCTCCTCTAGGAAATCCTCCGTGGATGGGAATAAGAGTGCTCCCGCTAAGCATACCACGAAGGCCTTCGTCACCCGTTCGATCTCTTCTTCTTCTTTAGCTTGATCCGCTCTCTTGTACACCCATGAGGCAAGTTTTAGAAGATTAATTCCTTTAGTGACCTTGATTTGGTTCACTAAGTTTTGGCTAGGTATCAATGTGGTTAATAGTTCATGTGAGGAGATTGGTTTTGACATGATGGTCATCTTCTCTTCATCCGCTTGATTCATCCTCTTCAAGCCTAAGATCAACTCTAATTCTGCCAATAGGATGGTGGCTTCAAAGGTTGAGAATAGAAAGGTGTGAGTGGAAGGGTGCCATATTTCAGTTAGAGCTCCTATGGCAGCCCAATTTAAGTGGATTTGGTCATAGTGTTTGGCATGGGTAACTAGACCTAGAAGGTGCCATCTTGCTAAGTACACCCTCATATCTGAAGAAAATTTGGAGAGGAGAAGGGGCATCCACTTAATCTTTGTGAATCTCCTAGCACCTGGGACATTTGGGTAGTCCTGAGGAAGAAGGAAAAGAAAAAATAGAGACAGACATGAGCATACAGAAGAAATATGAAGAAGCAGTTAGAAAGAGCAGTAGTTCGGGGAAGATATAAAAGAAGGAACAGAGAATCAATCTTTACCTGATTTAATGCAATGCGGTTGCTGATGTGCCCGTTGATCTCAGATAAGCTGGGAGTTGAAATCTTGGATCTTTTGATGGCTCTCTCCATTTTCGGTCGGCAGGAGGAGTTGAGCGATTGCAGTGCCTGCAGAAGAACACGAGCAGTAGCAGAAACAGAAGAAGCAAGATTTGATGGATTTGTTTTGATTGATTTAGAGAGGTTCCTTCCTTTTTATGGAGGTCTGAAGGGTCTTAAGGCTGTTCGGAGTTGGAAGTTTGATTTCCATTAGGATTGGGTTTCGCTTTCGATTTGGAAACGGAAGCATGTTGTTAATTAACGTCTTCTGTTGGGGCGTCAATTGTTAAATTGACGACTCAACAGAGATCGTGTTTTATTTAGCGCCCCTGGATGGGTCGTCTTCTTCTTGAACGCTCGGTGCATTTAATGTCTTAATGAAGGGCGTGTTTTATGTTTTGATGCCCTGATGTCAGGCGCCTTTCATGCTTTTGATGCCTTTCCCTCCAGTCGTGATTTTATTTGCTCACATGTTTGACTCCTCTATATGCTTTAATGAACTTAAGTGCTATTCTTTGGTTGGAATTGCTTTTTAATTAAGCACTTATGATCATATCTTGAGGGTTATTTCTGATCATTGTTATGAGGGCTAATGAGTTTTCAAGTGCAGAAGAGTGCAGGTTTTGAGATGCTTGGATCATTCGTGGGGGTAACATCATTCTTTTCTTGTATTTCTTTTCTGTAAGCATTGTTACTATATGATATTCTTACGCTATTATAACATATCAAGGACCTTGTGGTTTTGATGAACCTGGAATTTGAGTTCCCATTCATCAAAAACAGTGATAGTTCCAGGAGAGTCTTGATCACACGGATAGGCCGTTGAGTCATTAAAGGTCTGGGACGATGGTTCCACTTTCTGAGTTGATGCGCGGACAAACGGACTTCGGCTTAGTGTCAGCTCAGAGATCTGGATTCTTGACCAAATCTAGATGGCTTAGCAATATTATCCTTGATTATTTTCTATTTTTTAGTTTGTTTTATCTTTTCCTTTTAGCCCAGCATGCATCATGTAGGACTTTGAGCTTCGTGCTGAAAATCTTCATATTATGGTAATAATGAAGGTCACTCACTCTTAATTGAGTTGACATGAGATATTCCACTCCAAATTGAGTACTTTATTCTCTCTGAAGCCGCTCAGGCTATTTCCTTGAAACTGTTCCTTTGCTGGGTCCTCATCTCAATTCTCTTTATTTTCCTGTAAATCCACTTTGGTTGTAGCACGTTCACATTGGCTGGTAACCGCTCTCCAATGGTGTCTCCCTGTCGTGCCCACGTGCACATTTTTCTTACTTAGTTTAGTCTCCTTTATCCAGCAAATCGATGCTTCCTTGGAATTACTCGGAGTTGTTTCACTTTGAATCTGGGAAAGATTTCCAATGTTTAGTGTCTGAGGCATGTCACATCACACCTTGGCATCTACTTATCAGTTTGTTCCACTTCATTCCGCTTGTTGCACTTTCACCTTCATTCCGTCTCACTCCCTTCCAAAGCAGACGCCAAGGCGGGGCAGCTGTAGACACGCCAAAATTGACGCTATGTTGATCAAATCTCATGTCACCATGTTAACGCCCCAAAGTGAACTTCAATATTTCTATAATATAAAGTTTCTCTATTTTTGTGTGTTTTCTTCGCATTTTGTGCATTTTTTTGTGATTCATGACTTTGTCTAGGGCGTGTTTTAATTAACGGCCTTGCCTTAGGCGCGTTCTAAAGAAAGGACGACCAATTGTAAGGGCGTCAATTCCTGGTGTTTTACGAGTCCCACCCTGATTAAAATCAATGATTAACATCCTTCCATAGGACGTGTTTTGTTTAACGCCTTTGCTTCAGGCGTTTCTTTACAATTTTCAAATAGAGAAGGTTTTTATTACCAAAATTGAATCCAGGAAGTGACGCCTTAAGCCAGGTCGTGTCTTAAATTAACGTCCTTGGGCAGGTCGTCAATTCTGAATTGACGCCCTTTTGTAGGTCGTGTCTCATCCTTTCGTGTCCTGCTAAACTCACCTTTCCTGAAGAGTTCCCTGCCTTTCTCGGTCACCTTGCTCGATCGGAGAACTAGAGTCCTTGCCGTTGATGACCACTACCTATTCTTATCTCCCCAAATCCGTGTCTATCTTTGATCGAAACCTTATAAAAGGATTCCCTAGTCAATCTCGTGAGAGGTTAGAGGCAAGGGGCTGTTGTTACGGTGTTAGCAGAGAAGAGTTTCTCTTCATCCGTGTGATTTCTTCATCTTCCTCTGCTTCCTGCTGCTCCGGTGGTTCTCCCTTTACTGTTTACAGGAACAGCATGGGTTTCTCTCTTTTGTTTGTATTTGTCTTCATCGTATCATTACGTCCATCATTTTTTTCTCCTTTTGCATTAGTATTGCATCTCCTCTCCTCTCCTTATTTCTCTAGGGGTTTTAAAACCAAACAAAAAGATGCGCATGCTATATTCTTATTTCATCGTCATACTGTTTCTTGGATTGATACTACACTCACTCTCGGCTGATCCACTGTTCTTTTACTTGTTTGTTCTTTATTTCGAGGTAATCAACAAGGAGAATCCCCTTCGTCGGCCGGCCGATAGAAGGTGGAGGAAGGAATCCACATCCATCCCGCATCCTATTATCACCAGGTATTCGCGATCATCTTTTCTTCTTATTGAGGTAATCCCTCTGGCGATCACACTCCTTAGTAGCACCACGTGCTCTTTTACTCCCCTTTTTCATTATTCTTCTTATTATTCATCATATTCTTATTACTACACATATTTCCCTTTAAGCGTGGATTTTCCATGATCCACACCCTCACGCGGCGTCTAGCCATCGCACCCATGTCCACCCCCATCGCACGTAAGGCGTTATGATAACGGCGAACACACCCGCATCCCGGGTCTTCCCGTACGTGACAACCCACACTGGCCACGCACACGACACGATGCCGCACCTATGACCGATACGGAACCGCGTGACTATCACTCGCCCCGAGCTAGCCGCCGACCGCTCTAATCGATGACTCGAGTTAGCCGAACCCTGGCCCGTAAGTCACACTCCCGGGGCCGACCTCGACTCCCCAGCACGACGACATTCGCCTCCGAGGCCCGGACCCGACCGCTCACCTTGAGCCATGTCCAATCTTCGTCAGGCGTCAGCCCACGACTGCCCCTGCCACCTAGGCAGTTGGGCTTGTCTCAATCTCCTCATGGGGAGCCCCTGTAATACACTCGGATATCCGCCATATTACGTATTGACTCGGGGACCGACTCACGCGTCGGAACTATCCCGCGGCTTGCATCCATTTTACTTCGGCCCCCTTGGCCCATTTGTAAAGCCCGTGTGGCTCTCATATAGCATCAAACCAGTTGAACACACGCGCCCGTATGTGGGCCCCGGTCTTTTACCTACGTCACTTGGCATGTATGCCTAATACCCTTGACTCCAGCAAACGCCTCCCAGTCAAAGCGCACCCACAGCTGCGGGATGCTCCCGGCCCTCCACCCATGGCTTCAGACACATACAGACTTCTCTTTAGCATAGAACGAAGGTGTTCAAATTCCATCCGATGTAAATAAACACCGATCACTTACGTTCGGTGGGGAAAGACGTCCAGTACATGATTCCCGCAATCGCCTGCGCACTCGCACCCGTGGAACCCCTTTATACACGTGTCGCCCGATCTCTTGAGCCACGTGTCGCGTCCTGACGACGCTTCCCCGGTCAATCCTTGGTTCCATGGGTGATTATCAAGAAATCGACTGGCACGCTCGCACCCTGTCCAGCTAACCTACACCCCGACACTTCGTGCCATTCGACCCTTTTCGACTTTCCGTAAAAGGAGAGTGTCCGGTACCGCCGTGAGGGACATACAACCGTAAGGAGGATACCCGAGATACATCAAACTCACGTATTTTTCTTCCTCGTTGTATTCCTACCTTCACCCCGGTCATCGGCATAAAAACTCGCGCAACAGAGAGGATGGCACGCCCGGTGGGATGTCTCCCGCCTTCTTTCTTTTGCTGAAGAAAAGCCTATGCCTACCCTGAAGCCTTGGTGCCCTTTTCCTATCCTTGCAAGAGAGGTAGAGGGGGGTACACGTGCGTGTTTCCTAGCGGCTCTCGGTTCATGCTCCGACTAACGGACCGCGGCCGACGACAGTCATCGACCGTCGCACCCCAGTCACCAGTGTTCCAGTGCTCTAGCAACCATCGCGGCCGTTACTTATGGCCCCATCGTCATCGCCACCCATGCGCGGGTGGATTATTTGGTGACGCCAATTACTTTCAGCAGCTTCGCCCCTATCATCGGATTGCCCTACTTCTTGGGCGTGATCACTGTTGCTACTTCTCAGCCGGTCTCAGTTCCTCTGCCGGCTCCTGTGGCCAATGCGCCACGCGCTTCTTCGGTACCGTTGCCCATCCGAGCACCAGGCTCAGAACCACCACCACTGGCCCCCGTAGGGGTCCCATATCATCTCCGGCCCGGACAGGCCTCAGGTCTTGGGCCTGCCTCCGACCGACCTCTGACACTGGCCTCACACCCCTGGTTTTGGTCGCTGCCTCCGCATCTTCCTCCGGCCTTCAACCCCGAGCCCCAGCAAGGCCGGCACCTGATGTGGGCTCTCAGCCCCGAGTCCCTGGCTCCTCAGCATTTTACCTGGGATCCCGGTCCCGAGCCCGAGCAGAACCGATTCTCCCCTTGGGTCTTCCACCTAGGGGATAAGGTTCCTCAGCATCTTTCTCGGGACTTTTGACCCGAGCCCAGACCACGCCGGCACTCAATACGGGTCCTCAATCTCGGATCGCCGGCACCTCAGCACTTCCGACGGCATTGTTTCTCGGTGCAAGAGCGTCATCTCGAGCATCGGCAACGCTTCTATCGGCGCGGGCAAGGGCTTATACCTGAGTCGCCCAGCCATTGACTCCCGATGTGGGTCTTGTACCCTGGGGGCCGGTCCCAGTACTTTCAACTGACAACTCCATGCTGCCAGTTACCGTAGGCCGAGTCTTCTCGGTCTACCATCTCGGGGTGGAGTCTTCCTTCGCTCCCTAGAAGAAGCGTTGCCACGGCCGTAAAGGCAGGCGGTCCGCAGTTGCAACCAGCAACTCAGGCAAGACTATTCTTATCGGTGACCTGCAGATTCATCTCAATGGGGGCGAACCAATTATACCTCAGGAACGGACCGTTCCCACGGTCCCCACCTCCAATCGTTTTGACCTCCTGCGGCAAACGCGAGAGGACAAGGGGAAGCTCAGAGGAGCAGGGGCCCCGGTAGCAGCCCAGGGGCAGCCACACCAGCCCGGTATACATACTCCTAGGTCTTGTCGACAGAACAACAACAAGGGAGACTAGTGACCCGACTTGAGAAGAATTTGGGTCACCTCGGAAGAAGCTCAAGCCGTTCGGAGGGCGCATATTAGAAACCCCCTGCGAGCGCTCAGACGTGGTATCAGGTAGGATGCGACTGGTCCCACAGTAGCGCCATCTGACGACACCCAGTCATCCAATGCCCCCCGCTCGGGCAAGCGGAGGCAAGGAAGGGCCCGTTCTTGGACCCGCCAGTAACCCATCCTGAGTGCTCCTCAGGCCGGCGCCGGGAGGGAGGCTCCTCTGCAATGCACCTCGGTCTTTGATAGACTGGGGGCACCGGTTTGCCCTGAGGAACACCCTCGGAGGAAGCGGACGGCCCAGTTCATCAACGACGCGGTTCAAGTGTTCGCGTGCTATACCACGAAACACCAACCCGACATCCAATCTGATGACCTGAACTAACCGCTGTCCCATTTCAGGAGGCCTCGTCATCATGCCCAACAGCCTGCCCCAACAGGTCACATTGGCACTTCTGCTGGACTGTAGGCACCGGAACGCGCATAAGAAGTCCCAGCTGAGGACCGTGACCCTCCTATCAACACGGAGCTGGTTAATAATGACCCTCCCGCAAACGAGGTTCAAGAAGTGACCCTCGAGACTCTCGTGAAAGAGAACCAGCATTTGAAGGCCCTCCTACAAGATCTCCTTCAAGAGCGGGACCTTCACACTCAGCAATCTGCCAGGCCTCCGGCCGAAGCAGCGGCACTCCCAGCTGGGCGCGATGGTGCCGACACCTCAGGGGCAGTTGTTCAAACCCCGACAACAGTCGGGTTTGGCACGCCCCCAGCCGAAGCTTAACCACGAGCCTCCAATACGCCAGTTCCGGAAAGTCTCATGGCACAGTGCCAGATAATCGAGCGGATTGTCGAGACAAAGCTCACCCAGTATGGAGAACGGGTCACCGCTATAGATCTCTACAGTGTGCCTTACTCGCTACCCCACCAGCTAAAAAAGCTTCCTCCAAAGTACGCCAAGCCCCCGAAGTTGCAAAAGTTTGACAGGCAAGGCTCTCCGCATGAACACATGGCCTACTATGTTACGGCTATGGGCAAGTTAGCGTTGGATGAATCATATCTCCTCCGCTACTTCGCTACTTCGCTTACGGGAACGGCATTCCAATGGTATTCCCGCCTGAAGCCCAACTCAGTCATCGACTGGGCGGATCTCCAGAAGAAGTTCCTCGACCGCTTCCAAACGGCCGAGGGAAAGATCTCCCTGGCAAAGCTCTGCTCTCTCCGATAAAAGAAGGGCGAGAGCGCCCTCGACTTCATCAAGAAATGGCGAGACCTCAGTATGAGGTGTGTCAACCTGCTAGTTCAGGAAGATGCCATCATCATATGCCATCGAGGCTTAGCAACCGAGGTCAGCGAAAAGCTTCTCGACACCAACGTCAAAGGCTTCGACCAGCTCAACTCGGCAGTCGCCGAAATAGAGATGTTCTTCGCTGATAACCCGAGCTACACTTCCGCGAAGGGTAAGCAAGCGCAAGAATGCCAGTCCGGTAAGGAGGTGAATATCGTCGAGTTCACCCCCGCCGTCAAAGCTAGCAAGAAGGTCGAGTCGAGCGGCTCTGACGAGAAGCCAACAGACAAGCCGACCGCTCCTTCCTTTTCAGAGCATATGAAGACGCCCTTATCCTTCAAAAAGGAACATACGAAGATGCTCTTCGACCTCTGCATGGCCAAGAAGATTGTCGAGCTGCCAGAAATCTACAAACCGGATGAGGCCCTGAAGACCGATGATCCCGGCTACTGCCCATATCATCGCATGCTGGGTCACCCAGTTGAAGATTGCTATGTCTTCAAGACTCAGGCATAGAAGCTGATACGAGACGGCCTCGTTAAAATGAAGAGTGGTCTCGTCGATCCTCTGCAACCACATACACGGTCTAGGCCCGCTAAAGCAGCGCGTGTGGTCCACTACTCGGCCGGCGTGATCCACATGATGGCCGCATTCTCCCTCTCCGACATTGAAGCAGGGGAGTCCAGCACCAGTCAGGGCGAGCGTTCGCTCTGGTATCCGGGGTGGAGACTAGGGCTGTCAATGGGCCTGGCCGGCCCGACAGGCCCGCGGGCCTGGCCCGATTTCGGGCCGGGCCGCAAGGTCTTTTTCGACCCGCGGGCTTTTAGTCGGGCCTAAAAGCCCGGCCCGACTAGACTCGCGGGCCGGGCTCGGGCTTTGAGTTCGGCCCGCGGGTCGGCCCGGCCCGATCCCTTTTTTTATTCTCACTTCAAATTTTAAAAATTATTTAGTCAAACTTATGTTATTTTACTTAATTAGAAATTTTAAATATCTCTTTTCACACAAATTATGTAATTAATATCAAAATTTTAATTTATTTAGTGAGATTATAAGTTTTATAGTATTAAATCTATTAATTTTTATTATTTTATTTAAGTAGTCGGGTCGGGCCGGGCCTTAGTCGGGCTTTTAATTTTTTACATAATGTCAGGCCCGGCCCGCCCCGACCCGACATAGGTTGGGCCCGGGCCGGGCTCGGGCCTTACTCTTGATAAGTCGGGCCCGGGCCGGGCCGACCTAAGCCCGTCCCGGGCCTGGCCCATTGACAGCCCTAGTGGAGACCCTGGCATGATCGCGTACCCCTCTACTTCCCCAAGGAGAGAACCCGATGACTTTTCGATGTCCTCGTCAAGAGGGGGCAAATCATGCCCCGCGATCCGTCGGTGGACTACTCTCACTGGGACCTTAGTCACCCCCAGTATTGCCCTTTCCATGCCCGAATTTGCCACATAATTGAGTCCTGTGAGGAAGTTCAATACCTCATCCAGGAACAGATCCGGTAGGAGTAGATCGATGAGGAGGGGAATTCCATGGCACTTGTGAGACTTCGGAAAGCTGTTGAAGAAACCCACCAGAGCGGCTAGATCCCCCTCAAGAAAATGGGCATGAGCTGCCTTACCAGTATACTCCAGAATGGCTCAAGTTTCGGGCCAACAACCGAGAAGCACTCGAGCGATTGTGAAGGCGTAGGGAGTAGGATGCCAGTCAAGAGACGGAGCCGAGCGACTTCTTGGTTAATATCATCCATCCCCCTGTTCCTCCGGCCCCTTCGGGCTCTCAGACACCACCAGCCACCCAACCGGCCCCTGCCACTTCGGCTGTGCAATGGCGGCCCTGGCGGGAGCTGGAATCTCTCCCTTTCTCCGAAGAAGACACCGCCAGGCTTCTCCGGGTCCTTCTTGGCAGAGAGAACGTTTTGGTGGGTGAGACGATGACGGGCTCCTCAGGCCCCTCTTGCTTTCCCCCCGCCCTATCTCCGCCTTCGACGTCCACGGATAGGAAGGGAAAGTAAAAGTAGAGTGAGGTCCCGGCCCAGCCGTGTCACGCCCCCTCAGTCGGTGGGCCGTCGGGTCCTCCCCGCTCATCCTCTAACACAGTCCAGATCGTGAAGAAGATGTCTTTGGAATCTTCAGCGACTTTGACTCGTACTATAGGTCCATTGCCACAGGGCCCAGTCGATGCACGGAGTCAAGGCAACTATCCAGAGTAGCAATATCCCACGGTACCTTTGGTCGCTGCGGGACCTCGCTCCCAACATGATCACGGAGGCGAGACTAAGGAGCGGGATAAGAAGCACATCTCCCAGCCCGCTTCTCAGCAAAAGCCATCGCCATCGAGGCTAAGGCATCAAACCGCGCATACATCTTCGGATGCCAGCACCAGTCTGTTGGTTCCTCGTAGACTCCTGTCGCCACCGTGGCTAAGGCATCAAACCCCACACACGCCTTCGGACGCCAGTCCCAGTATCCCAGCCTACCAGGAGTTAGCACTCGAGGTGATCGAGCAGGTGATCAATGCCACCTTCCAGATACAACAAGCGGAAGGAGCCTGGATTGAAATCCGGGCAAAGAAAGGTCATCGACCTCACCCTGCCAAGACACCAGCTCGGAGATATCCTCATGGGAATTTATCGACTCTGGCCCCAACACCTCTCCCTCCTACTCCCCTGGAGCTGTCCAACGCTAAGAAACATGAGAAAAATAGGAGGAAGAACCTCAAGAGGCGGCTCAAGAAACAGGCAGAGCAAGCAGTCGCCCTACAGGCTTCAACTAAGCCAATGCCCCTCCAAGGGCTCCAACGACTCATCGATGGCCTCGAGGAATATATTCCTCCTCGTCCAACCGGTGCTCTCCCACTCGATAGCTATATCCCGTGGGAAGAAATGCAGAAGCGAGCCCACCTCAGAAACTGTGTCCAAGAGATGATCCAGAAGCTCAAGAACGGCGAAAGACTCCTAATCCCAGATGAGCTCTCCTTGTGCTATAAGGACAAGGAGATCACGACAGAGCAGCTGGAAGAGATGCTTCAGGACTGTACTTGCAACATGGTGGCTGTGACGACCCAGGGTCCGGATATCGGGTAAACCTGATAACAATTGGATGCTGTGAGGCCTCCCAAGAGCGGTAAAGCTCCGAAGGGATAAAAGGTGTGACTGGGGTACATTGAAGTCCTAGATAAAGCAGTAAGCAATAATATTTCATTGATCAGGTTTGCTAAAGTGGCAATAAATAAAATTAAATTTTCAATTAATAGTTTAAATTAACAGAGTCCAATCCAAATAAAGATAAGTACAGCCCAACAGAAATTAAAACGTACACTGAAGTCGGGGGAAGCCCGACGTAGAGAACGTTGGCAGTGCTGGCAACAACGAACTGACGCACCGCGTCACGAACCACCAGGAAGAAGAAGACCACACCTGAAAAGCAGGGGTGAGCCTCATGTCACTGGCTCAGTAGAGGTCACGCGGATCCCCACTAGAAACAACGCAGTAACACGGTAAATAGCGCTAAATAGTAAAGCAAGAAAAAATAGGAAGAACAGGAGCAACAGCTGTACTAACTACAACAGCAAAGTTGTAAAAAGCAGGAGTAAGCAAAAGAAAGAACAGCTAAAGAGAGAGAGAGGAAAGCCGTACTAACCAGAAACACGGCCGCCGATCAAACCACGGTCCTCTACGCTACTCCCAACGGCAACAGAAAGGCAAACCCCGATCTCACCAAGTCGGGCATTACCGATCCGTCAACCGAGCACAAGCTCCAAAGCTGAACCCTACCAAAACAGGCAAAAGCCTATAAAAGACCAACACAGACAAAGGCACGAACATACACAACTAGATCATCGTGTATGGTGCATAAGACTGGACCTCGAGTAAAGCCACACCAGGCTACTCAGAAACCAATGACGTAAACACACGTCACGAGACACGAGAATCACTAGAGTCATGCGTCAAGTGACAAGAGCACCTCCTCACTAGAAGAACAGTCAGATGCGTCCACTGACGTCTTACACTGCACCACAAGTATCTCCCACACGTCTAGAACGACGGTAACTGAGACACTCATTGAACCAAGTACAAGGGACAATAGTAACGAGTGACTAGTAAGGGTCACGCTCGTCAGCGCTCGTCCAACTGCCCCTGACCACGTATGCACACACAAGCTCAATGCCTTGAGCCAGGCCTCTAGCTAGCTTTCTCCCCCAGTAGGACGCTACTGTAAGGCAAGGGAGCCCACGGAAACTAGCTTACAAATCGTATATCGAGAACTCGCCCCGCCACCCCTCCGAGGTGGGCCGACACACTTGAACGCGTGAGTCGTCAGGCTATGACTAGTGGAAGCTAACTAGACACACAGAGACTCCAAAACCTCAGTGCAGAAGTACGGTCAGGCTAGCACGCACTGTCACACGTACTACGAAGCACAAGACATGAGATAGCATACCAGACTGCCACCGGACTCAGGACAGGCAGCTAAACCTTCAAACACAACGATCCTGGAGTCAGGAGACTCAGGGTCAAGATCATCGCACATAGCGGTAACAAGCCGCCAATCAGTCTAATCCTTAAGCCACGTCACAAGAAAACACCGATAAAGGAAACAGTACAGGATCACCCGATCCATGCCTCCGCTTAACACGAATCACGGAGATCGGAGGGATCACCAAGACCCTCAAAGCAAATGGACACACAAACTGAGGTAAGACAATATCTCAAGATGACCAACACCATCTCTCGATCCATACAAGACCATCGAGACAACTACAAGATCACATGTCAACCACTAGATCACACAGGGTTTACCAGACACCAATAATGACTCCGAAATAGCACGGAACACCACGCAATACAATGGCACTCCTCGTCCACCTCACAACATGGTCATCGCCCTCATAGGACATCCAAGATATCCACGGGACCATGGGCAAACCACAGAGTAAGTCCAAGACAAATGGAGGCCAAATATTAGGAAAACAAAGCTCTGGGAAGGAAACAGTCACATGCCTGGCCGCTAGGTAAGCCAAGCAGTTAGGTAATGAACCGTTACCTTCACACAGAGGACTTAGACGTTGGGCGGTCAAGGAGGAGCCACACCAAGATAACTGGCCTATAACAAGCCGCCTCACTGAGCCAAGCAGTCCAGGACATGGCCACTTTACTCAGTGACTCAAGGGATGAATATCAAAACCAATAGGAGTAGGCGGTTTATCGCAGAACCACAAGGAGACAATAGCGGTCGCCCATATGACCACTAAACCCAGCCAACCCCCAACCGACATACACAACTCTATTAGCGGTCTATCATACGACCGCTGCCATGAAGTAGCGGTCATACACTGAACCGCTAGTAGGAAGAAACAGTCTATCACGTGATCGCGAAGACCCGAACCAACATGAGATTGACTTGACGCCCAACACAACCTAGAGGTCCACGATAGGGCCGCCAGAGTCAAGAAACGGTCTCTGAAACAACCGCGAAGGTGATACGGGGGGAAAACCAGGGGAATGGCCGATCCTAGCCATTCCACGCCCCAATCGCGTCTAAATGATGGGAGAACAACCCTAAAGAACATACAAGCCTTCCACAGACCGGAAGGGATCATTTTGACACCAAAAACACTAGAAACGGGCGATTCCCATGAATCGACCAAAAATGAATCACGGGAAGAGTCGGGCTCATACCGACTCCGATTCTCGGCTAAATACAATAAAACTAGCAGGGATGAATTCCCAACATGCCAGGGGTTCGAATGAAACTAACTAATTTGAAAACTAGTTTAAAAATCGTCGCCTGAAACGGTGAACTTGTCTCACACCCCCCGAACATGCCTTTGCCTAAAACGAGGTTAAACCCGCTCATTCTTGCATGGTTCGGCTCCAAATCATGAGGAAACACAGTACAGGAGTAGGGCGTCCATCTCCCTACCTCCACCGAAGTTCTCGCGCGCCGAAATGACTAAACCACACCGAAAATCGTCTCACGAGCCCATCACGCCGACTTTGAATCCATCGAACGGGATCGCGCCAACCACACTTCGATCCTCGCACCAGCACGCTCCGGACAACCTCCATGGCTTCTCCACAACATTCCCAAGCCTTCTCCATATGCAGCCACAGCAGAGGGGGAACAAGGAGAGAAAATGGGAGAGAGAGAGAGACGTGCGCGCGAATGAGGAGAGAGGAAAGAGAAAGGAAGAATAAAAAGAAAAGAAAAATAGAATTTTCATAATTTTCATAAATTCTGATTTTTGGCGATCCGAAACTCTCCAATAAGGATCCAAAAGACTCAGGGTCTTACAGTCCTCCCCCTCTTACAAGAATTTCATCCTCAAAATTAAAGGAGCAAGTAGGAAAAAGCAAGGAAGAACAACCCAAACATTGGCTACGCTCGCCAAGCATCAGCCAACACCAACACCTAGAACACGACAACATAAATCTCAAAAAATATAATTCAGAGGGACACTGCCAAACCACAATTGCAGGCACAAGCTCTGGATCTCAAGGCAAATCGATCCATAGAACGAGCACAACACCCAAGTGAACACACGTCCGACACCTTCGAAACAAGGCAACGTCGCTTACGTCTCACCGGGAAAGAAGACACGACTCATGCCCCGATAACAGCTATCAGGAAAACACTCAGCAAACGTAACAAGCATCAGCTTAAACAAGGAAACATAGTCCTCAGCTGACAGCTCGACAACATCAGCTTCGATGCCAAGAACAACAAGACTGGCACGCAGAACGCCAACCACAGCACTGGACCATGAGCACAATCAAGTCAGTCCTCACTCAGATATTAAATCTGATTCGAGTCGCATGCTAACTCCATCATAACAGAAGAGTACAACAAAACCAACTGATAAGACCTTGGTCCACACAATGCCAATTCAGACTCACAGAGAACTCCTCCCAAGCTGAACAGAACCACTAACGAATGACAACAACAACAACAGTAGCACCTGTAGAATCCTGACTCCATTCTGAACATAGAACCACGGGACACAACTGCAAGTTAGGTCACTTCAAGGCACAATTATAGCAGAACACACGACTAAAATGTACTAGCCATGTCACGAACAGCTTACCAACAAGGACCCACAACAACAATAAGAACACTCTTGGGAAACGAATCTCAAGGACCACGATCCGTCCGGAGAGCCCGACATCCAAGAAAGAAGTTACAGAGGAAGGAAAGGGTACTCGACCAACAATTACGCTGACAGATTCGACCTAATCCTCACACATGCCAGTGCCAACAACCATAATGTCTCCAACAAATGGCACGATAATCAACAACACCAAGGCACACATAGCCAAGACGACAATCACACCGAGGAAAATAACTTCTCGGCCAATCAGAATCTTCCAACTTCATAATCCTGAATCGTGGGTTATCAGCCCACTCGCTTTCGCTGCACTATCAACACACGCACACAGGCATCAAGGACAACTCGGCATCCGCATCTCAGCACACACTCGGCGGCATCGCAAAACATGAAACTGCAATATAACACACCTTGAGTACTAATCATGCAAACATCCGATCACAAGTCACCAAAGTGCAAACCAAGAAGAGTACCAGCAGCACAAAGGAACGTAAATCTCAGCATATCCTCACATCCTGAAACGGTTACTGAACCTTCATAGCACAACAACCGCTCAACACGGCACATCGAACACGGTGCACAACGGCTCCCAAACATAAAATATGGGTCCAAAGCCAAGCAACCGTCGAACAAAGGTAAATCAGGTTCAGAATTAACACAGCCCACACTTAAGTAGACACAGGACAAAGGCTTCACTAAGATAGCACTTCTAAGGCTTACCTCGAAAAGATGCCACCAACAGGGTGAGAAGAATCAAGCTCAACTAACAATAGCTTACCAGGAAAGAAAATCCTAGGTTCGCTCCTGAGTTTGCTCGGGCATTCTCCTAAACAAGGCATCTAATCGACCACCACGACACAAGCTTAACACATCAGGGGCTGCACAAATTTCAAGCTGGGACGACCAAAGCAACATAGGAATGTGCACATCCATCACACCAACGAGAAAATCACCAGTCACCTGAACAAATTACAGAAACATCTCGACCACCGCACTATATATTCACGCCTACCGGTAAAATCTGTCAAGCACAGCATAATCGAGACAGACACCATGGAAAAAGAAAAGCACTCCGTCACATCCTGACGAGAGCGAAACCATCTCGCACAGTGCCAACACAGCACGCACAAGACCATACGTGAAAATAAAATGACAAATAATCGCAAAACCATTGCCAACGCTAATGCCAACTGTCGACTGTACTGGACCTTAAGGACTCTGAATACTGCAATATCTCGAATTCCCATGTACCACATCCAATCACTGCTCTAATACCATCTGTGACGACCTAGGGTCCAGATACCGGGTAAACTCGATAACACTTGGATCCTGCTGTTCACACCCATTTTTTGCCTATGAGTTGAGTTTTTTTTTGATAGGTAATAGTGTAAAGCTTGTATTAGATGGTAAAACTGTACATCAAAGTCTGCAAAGCAGAACTGTAGTGCTTAGGACCACACAGGTTGTGGACTCAGAGCTTAAGAAGAATAAGAAGAATTTAAAATGAATCTATCAAAAACATTCTTTGTCCTTCTAGTTATTTTCTTTTTTCTTTGAAACTCCTTGCAGCTTCTTGCATCTTCCAGAATTTGGATGAGAATTGCAGATTTGGTAGTGGATGTATCTTCAAAAATTCTCATACATCTTTCTTTCCACAATTTCCATATGGCAATGCGGATCAGAATTCTTGCAAATTTGATTAACTCCCCTGAATTCTGAAATTGGTTTTGTAGGAGCTGAAATTCCTTGGACAATCCAATGCTCGGCCTTCTATGCAAGTCAAATCTTAGTAGAATCTGTCCCCATACCCAACTTGTATAAGTGCATTCAAAGAAAAGATGATCTTGAGTGTCTCTTCCCTGTTTGCAAAGAGTGCATTTGCTAGGTAAATAAAAGCCCTTTTTTTGAAGGTTCTCAGAAGTTGGTAACTTATCAATGATAGCTTGCCAAGAAATGTGAGAAGCTATATTTGAAGTTGGATTAGCCCAAATCCATTCATAGTAAGGGAAATTATCTCCTTTCTATCGTATCTCTTCCCAAATATGACTTACCTTATTTATTTGAATATTATTCTTCCATGTGATTGCATCAGATTGACCATTATGGATTTGAACTTGCTGTATAATTTCCCATAGATCTGCCATTTCCCTTGAAAGTGTTGTTGGTAGCTTCCATTTTCCTCCTGAGATGAATGTAGCCACAGTTGTATCCTTTGCCAGCTCCAGATCTTGTCTAATATGATCTCCAAACAGATTATTGATGCTAGTTCCATTTAGCCAAGGATCAGACCAAAGATTGGTGCCATGTCCATTTGAAATGGAATAAGTTAAGTGACTTCGGATCCAATTCCTAGCTTGTAATATTCCCTTCCAAGCTGAGGAGTGGTACGGCTTTATCTTGAAATCCCAAATGTTCCTATCTGCCAGATATTTGTCTTTCACCCATGAGTACCATAATGACCTCTTCTTCTGCAGAATATCCCATAGTAGTTTACACATGCATGCTTGATTCCATTCCTTGAGTTTCTTTATACCTAATCCTCCTTCAGATTTTGGTTTACAGATCTGATCCCATGAAACCATATGCACTACTGAATTTGTTGATTGTCCTTGCCAGTAGAAATTCCGAAGAATCCTTTCAACATCTTCAATAAGCCCTGCTAGGAGAATAAAAGCTGCTGACCAGTAGGAAGAATAAGAAGACAGAACAGATTTGATCAACTCTAATCTGCCTGTTCTTGAAAGTAGTCTATTCTTCCAAGCATCCAGTCTTCTCTTGATCTTTTCTATGATAATATAGCAGTTATCCTTCTTAACAGATTTAGAGAGGAGTGGAAGACCAAGATAATGGACTGGAAGTTCACCTGCACTTACTCCGAGTTGCCTAATGATCTGTGCATGGTCCTCTTACCATCATTTGTTGATATCTCGAGTTATCCAATACTCATTGGGCTATTTTCAGGCACATCTTTGGGCTTATTTTATGGGTATCTCCCTCCCTGGAAAGGTTTGCCCTCGGATTCGAGCTTAATGGGCCTCGATTTCATTTGGTTTTGGGTTAAATGGGCTTACTAATCTCATTTTATCAATTTCAAACGCCCAGGCTGTACGCGGTCTAGAGACCGACCGTTTAGTGACTAGGCGGTCTGATTGGAACCGTCTACTGATTTAATGGATATTTATTTAATTTTCTAAATTTCCACCGACAAGTCTTTGCGCGGTCCAAAGTCAACCGTTTACCTCCATTAAACGGTCAGGCGTTAGACCGTCTGGCTCCCAGAGTCCTCAGCCGGTTGGTTTTTCAGATAATTATCTATTTATCTAATTTTTCTAGATTTATCACCGACAGGTGTATACGGTCTAGTATTGGACCGTGCCACTATTGAGTAGTCTAGCAGTAGACCGTTTTATCCACAAGAGTCCAACGCCGTGATAGTCGATCAGTTCGATGGATAAGTGGATACTTTCTATTTTTATTTATTTATCACCGATAGCATTGGGCGATCTAGAGATGGATCGTGCAGTGTGCTGGGCGGTCTATCTCGAGACCATGTACATGTTCGAGAACTGAATTTCGTTTGGATTTTCTCTCTCCATCCGTGGCTAAACCTCCACCTTCCTCCACCATTTTCTCCGTGGTTTCTCAACCAATTGGGGTGCCGTTTGATTTGGGTGGAAGATAAAGGTATTATCTATGGATTTTGTTTTATCATCTCGGATTAATATTCATTGAAAAATCCAATTTCGAGATTGGACTTTCAAGGGTCTATAAATAGAACCTCTAGTCCAAGCTTGAAAGGGGGGAGATCAAACATCGACGGCGAAGCTCTGCTGAACTTTTGAACGAACTGTAGCTAGGGAGGGATGCTTTCTACATCCTCTTAAGCCTCCGATTCAGGGAGTAATCATTGTTTTGTGTTCTAGTCCAGACTTTTGAGTCCTCTTTTCATTCATTGCATGTTCCTTTCATCATCTCTTCTCCCACGTTTTTGCTCTTCTCACATCATTTCATACCCTCCCATTTGTTTTTGACACCCTTTAGGGGTTTAAAAACCCCCCAGGTATCACCCCTTCCAAGTCATTATGTCAATTTTTCATTTCGTTCTATAGTTACTACACTTCTTAAGGCTTATTTGGGTGTTTTTTGCTTGTCTTCCACATCATTTTACAGGTTAGCATCATCATAGCACGAGGCCCATTCCCTCTAGCCGACCGGAAGGGGTGGAGGATCAGGTCTCACAACTTTGAAGTCTGGCGCTTTGGACGGTCGTCTTCCGTCTGTTTGTGGAAAAGAGCGATCCTTTACGAGCCATTTAGATCCTGTAGGCGGCTGTTTGCGAACCATTATGTTGCCAGAATTGTCTTTGTCCCGCACCCTTTTCAGTGCTGTGAGCGGTTTGTCGAGCAACCGTTCTATACATTAGGCGGTTCTTCCAGGACCGTGTACTGCTGCAGCACTGCATCTTGGGTGAGTGCTTTCTCCCTCTTTCCAAGGTACGTCTTACCATCCAGTACCCATGTCTTGGTGGCGATCACGATCACACACACTTCTCCACCCTTTCTTTCTCCCTTCATCTCGCTTGTCTTTACATTTTGATTTTGGAAAAGGAAGGTAAGAAGGAGAAAAGGTGGGAAAACATGTCAACACCTGTGAGGCCTCCCAAGAGCGGTAAAGCTCCGAAGGGATAAAAGGTGTGACTGGGGTACATTGAAGTCCTAGATAAAGTAGTAGGCAATAATATTTCATTGATCAGGTTTGCTAAAGTAGAAAGAAATAAAATTACTTTTTCAATTAACAGTTTAAATTAACAGAGTCTAGTCCAAATAAAGACAAGTACAGCCCAACAGAAATTAAAACATACGCTGAAGTCGGGGGAAGCCCGACGCAGAGAACACTGGCAGTGTTGGCAACAACGAATTGACGCACCACGTCACGAACCACTAGGAAGAAGAAGACCACACTTGAAAAGTAGGGGTGAGCCTCGTGTCACTGGCTCAGTAGGGGTCACGCGGATCCCCACAGGAAACACCGCAGTAACACGCTAAACAACGCGAAACAATAAAGCAGGAAAAAATAGGAAGAACAGGAGCAACAACAGTACTAACTACAACAGCAAAGTTGTAAAAAGCAGGAGTAAGCAAAAGAAAGAACAGCTAAAGAGAGAGAGGAAAGCCGTACTAACCAGAAACACAGCCGCTGATCAAACCACGGTCCTCTACGCTACTCCAAACGGCAACAGAAAGGTGAACCCCGATCTTACCAAGTCGGGCATTACCGATCTGTCAACCGAGCACAAGCTCCAAAGCTGAAGCCTACCAAAACAGGCAAAAGCCTATAAAAGACCTACACAAACAAAGGCATGAACATACACAACTAGATCATCGTGCACGGTGCACAAGACTGGACCTCGAGTAAAGTCACACCAGGCTACTCGAAAACCAATGACGTAAACACACGTCACGAGACACGAGAATCACTAGAGTCTTGCGTCAAGTGACAAGAGCACCTCCTCACTAGAAGAACAGCCAGATGCGTCCACTGACGTCTTACACTGCGCCACAAGTATCTCCCACACGTCTGGAACGACGGTAACTGAGACACTCACTGAACCAAGTACAAGGGACAACATTAACGAGTGACCAGTCAGGGTCACACTCGTCAACGCTCGTCCAACCGCCCCTGACCACGTGTGCACACACAAGCTCAATGCCTTGAGCCATGCCTCTAGCTAGCTTTCTACCATAGTAGGACTCTACTGTAAGGCAAGGGAGCCCACATAAACTAGCTTATAAACCGTATATCGGGAACTCGCCCTGCCGCCACTCCGAGGTGGGCCGACACACTGGAACACGTCAGTCGTCAGGCTACGACTAGTGGAGGCTCACTAGACACATAAAGACTCCAAAACCTTAGTGCAGAAGTACGGACAGACTAGCACGCACTGTTACACGTGCTATGAAGCACAAGACACGAGGTAGCATACCAGACTGCCACCGGACTCAGGACAGACGACCAGACCTGCAAACACAACAATCCTTGAGTCAGGAGACTCGGGGTCAAGATCGTCGCACATAGCGGTAACAAGCTGCCAATCTGTCTAATCCTTAAGCCACGTCACGAGAAAACACCGATAAAGGAAACGGTACAGGATCACCCGATCCAAGCCACCGCTTAACACGAATCACGGAGACTGGAGGGATCACCTAGACCCTCAAAGCAAATGGACACGCAAACCAAGGTAAGACAATACCTCAAGGCGTCCAACACCTTCTCTTGATCCATACAGGACCATCGAGACAACTACAAGGTCACATGTCAACCACTAGATCACACTGGGTTGACCAGACACCAATAATGACTCCGAAACAGCACGGAACACCACGTAATACAATGGCACTCCTCGGCCACCTCACAACATGGTCATCGCCCTCATAGGACATCCAAGATATCCACGGGACCACGGGCAAACCACAGAGTAAGGCCAAGACAAACGGAGGCCAAATATCAGGAAAACAAAGCTCTGGGAAGGAAACAGTCATATGCCAGGCCGCTAGGTAAGCCAAGCAGTTAGGTAATGAACCGTTACCTTCACACATAGGACTTAGACACTGGGCGGTCAAGGAGGAGCCGCACCAAGATAACCGGCCTATAACAAGCAGCCTCACTGAGCCAAGCAGTCCAGGACATTGCCGCTTTGCTCAGTGACTCAAGGGATGAATATCAAAACCAATAGGAGTAGGTGGTTTATCGCAGAACCACGGGGAGACAATAGCGGTCGCCCATATGACCGCTAATTCCGGTCAACCCCCAACCGACATACACGACTCTATTAGCGGTCTATCATATGACCGCTGCCATGAAGTAACAGTCATACACTGAACCGCTAGCCAGAAGAAACAGTCTATCGCGTGACCGCGAAGACCCGAACCGACATGAGATGACTCGACGCCCAACGTAACCTAGCGGTCAACGATGGGGCCGCCAGAGTCAAGAAATGGTCTCTGAAATGACCGCGAAGGCGATACGGCGGGAAAACCAAGGGAATGGCCGATCCCAGCAGTTCTACGCCCCAATCGCGTCTAAACGACGGGGAAACAACCCTAAAGAACATACAAGCCTTCCACAGACCGGAAGGGATCATTTTGACACCAAAAACACTAGAAACGGGCGATTCCCATGGATCGACCCAAAATGAATCACGGGAAGAGTCGGTCTCATATTGACTACGATTCTCGGCCAAATACAATAAGACTGGCGGGGATGAATTCCCAACATGCCAGGGTTTCGAATGAAACTAACTAGTTTGAAAACTGTCGTCTGAAACGACGAACTCGTCTCATACCCCCCGAACATGCTTTCGCCCAAAACGACGTTAAACCCGCTCGTTCTTGCACGGTTCGGCTCCAAATCGTGAGGAAACGTAGTACATGAGTAGGGCATCCATCTCCCTACCTCCACCGAAGTTCTCGCACGTCGAAACGACTAAACCACACCGAAAACTGTCTCACGAGCCCGTCACGTCGGCTTTGAATCCACCGAACGGGATCGTGCCAACCGCACTCCGATCCTCGCACCAGCACGCTCCGGACCACCTCCACGGCTTCTCCACAACATTCCCAAGCCTCCTCCGTCTGCAGCCGGAGCATAGGGGGAACAAGGAGAGAATACGGGAGAGAGAGAGAGACTTGCGCGCGAATGAGGAGAGAGGAAAGAGAAAGGAAGAATAAAAAGAAAAGGAAAATAGAATTTACCTAATTTTTGTAAATTCTGATTTTTGACCCGAAAATGGACTAATTCAGAAAAATACGTGAAAATAGTCCACATGATCCTCAGAAAGAATGCAACGCAACTACAGCATCCTCGAGTCGATGAATTGAACAGTAAACTCACCACGGGGTCCCGTAACTAGTACGAGAGAAAAACCCACGCTGATCGTAAAACTAAATTGAGGATCCACAAAAGCGATCCGAAACTCTCCGATAAGGATCCAAAAGACTTATGGTCTTATAGTGGCCATCCCACCTCCTGATAACATCAACGCTTCTCGGCGAGGCGTGGCAAGCCAATGGCCTCCCGAACCAGACAAAGAACCACTACCCCGCTCGGGCTACAACCAGCTCTGGAACTCACAGGCCGTGGCCGAGGTCGTGGCCGGGGACGCGGTAGAGGCCGCGGGAGGATTCCCGAGCTACCCCTTCACCCGTCCACCTTCGACCCGGGGAGAATCATCCTCTTTCGAGGAGAGGAACCTGCCCCCATTCCGGAGGTAGAAATTTGGAAGGGACCGGGCATCTTCGATCCTTCCGGCATCAAAGAGATTGCTGCCAGCCCCCCAGTCCCTGCACCAGCTTGCTCCTCTTCCACGGAATAAGCATGACCGTCTGGCAAGGATGAGCCAGCCCACCAGACACTCCCAGAAGAGCCGTCATTGACACCCCTGTTCCAGGAGTCCACGGGTGATCAAGGTTAGTCTGATCCTGGTTGTAAAGGCAAGGTAGTACGACTCCCTGACGGGGAGTGTAGATTTGTTTAATGGACTATCGTGCCCCCTTCAACTAAGCATGTGTATATGCACATGAACAAGCATGAACCGGCATGAGAGTATACACAAAAGGGGGTTAAATAGACATAGAAACATACCGTGATCGCCACCAAAGTCACAACAACGCCAAAGGAATGAAGAGATGGAGGAAACGACGTTGAGTACCTTGGAAAAAGATGAGGACTTCATCGCGCTTGACAAAGGGGTGCGGGGAATGATGTGGATTCAAACCTCCTCATCTTCCAGCCGGCTAGAAGAAGAGGGCCTCACGTTTATATCATGCTCTCCTGTAAAATAAAGATAAAACACAAAGGAAAAATTCTATTAGATCATGAAGTGTAGAAATTTGCCCAAAGTGATAAAATAGGGGTAGAAATTGAGGGCAAACTCACTGGGGGGAGGTTTTTAACCCCTGTGGAAGGGTGGAAAAGATAGGTATGTGTGTTGTGCATGCATGAGATTTGAAATCATGAGATTTGATTGAGAGAATAGAGAGAAATCATTGATGCAAAACGTGCAAAAGTGCATGTGTAGCAGAAAAAAATAGTGTTTTGTGATGATTTGTGATTTTGAGGAGACTAGAACTAAGCGTATAGACAACCAAATCAAGCCCAGAATGATGGAATTAAAAGCTAATACTTCCCTCTTCAAGTCAGGGTCGAAGTTGTGAGTTGGAGTTGCAGCATGGCTTCACCCCACGTCCGGAAAGAGCCCCCCTTTGCAACTGCGAACTGGGCAGTTTATATAGAGGTTACAGAAAACCCAGAAAGTTCTCCCAAGATTTTAGAGGATAGAGTCCACCAAAATTCGTGTTCTATAGATCAATCTCGAGATAATACAACGGATAAGAGGTAGGAACAAGTGGGACTCAATTTGGTGGAAGGATCTGGAAGATATGGCTTCTGGAAGGGAGCCCCGGAGCTTAATCTGCAGAGTTTGTGTTGAACTAGGATGCATAAACCCCCAACTTTCATCCGCGTTTTTTAGCAAGATAGCCAATGAAAATCTGAGATCTATAGACCAAATTAAAGATAATATAAAGGAGAAACCATAGGAACAAACGGCGCTCAATTCGAAGTAGAATTCAAGAAGTTATGGGCTCTGCAAGAGGGCCACGGCACACAGAAACAGAGCAGAGTCCAGCACGAATTGTACTCTTGGTGTGCGTAGCGGTCTATCATAAGACCGTCAGAGTGATGTAACGGACTAGGGTAGCTCCGTCAGGCTCTGGGGGTCGAACGGGGCGATTTCGGGCAAGTTTGGGTGTAACGGTCTACTAATTGACCGTCACTTGGGCTCTGGCGGTCTTACGATAGACCGTCACAGGGGCTGTGACGCTCCACCAATAGACCTTCACATGGCTGTGACGCACCACCAATAGACCTTCACATGAATGGAGGAAGATTTTGGGCAGATTGCGCGCGACTTCAGAAATTGAAGTGCATATCTCAAACGGTGCAGAACTAGCGAAAGTGGTAGAAGAAGAAATTGTAGATAACTGAAAGAGAAACAACTGTCATGACGAGAGCAAGATGAGAAAATGATCATAAGAAGGAGAAAATGGGACTAGAACCGAGAGAGAAAATTCTGGGATGTAGGTGAACAGCATAGCCTACTGGAAAAACACGAATAGCTTACAATCGGGGCAAAACTGGACAATGGCGTAGAAGAAGAAATTGTAGATGTTTAAAAACTAAACAACTTTGGTGAAGGGAACATTTTGAATAGATGACTGGAGAAGGGTGAAAAGAATCACTTTCAGGACTGCACAGTGAGAGAGAGCCGATTGCTTGATGGAAGTCGACCTAAATGGGTCGTAAGTCGACTTAGAAGTCGGAAGTTGATAAGATAAGCTCCCGGGACTCTAAGAAATCACGATCTCTAGGGCTCAAAGGATAGAGAACAATGAAAATGGGCTCGAAATCTATCCAAGGAAGGCTCCAAAATAATGGGTAATTCGGGACATCAAAAATGATGAATAAGAGAAATAACGCAACTTGCGGGTTAAAAACGGGTGTCAACAGATGCCCCTCCTTGATGTCCGCTTTGCAAGGGAATGAGCGAATGCGACGCGGAGGTGAAATGGAAAGGAGATGGAGCGAAAGCGGAAGTGATGTGAAATGGAGATGAAGCGGAGAGAACTGAAAAGCGGGCATCAAGGCAAAAGACACCCGTCACAACCAACAAGCGATAGGAATTCTTCCGAAAACACTGAACTAACCACAAGGAATGATTGACAAGGATGGGACATGTCTGGAGAACTAAACTAAGGGAAATAAAACACGACCAGCCTCATTGGGGACACAATCCACGGACAATGAGTTGGTCGGCAGGAAACACAGCATAAGAGTTGGAAAATGAGAATAAGACTGAGATAAAATCCAGATAGGAATCACGCTCGCCAACCAGACCAAGCGGGAAGATCATAGAAATCGTTCAAATTTAGAGTGGAATGAAGAATCTCTTATCCAAGAAAACTGAGATGCAATTAACCATTACTGAGGATAATCTTGAGAGAATTTCGAGATGTGAGTGCTCAAAAAATGACATGATGCATGCTGGGCTAAAATAAAGAAATCATCAAAACGAATGTAAAGAAAGATAAAATAGAAAGTACTCAAGGATATTATTGCTAGACTGAGCCAGGACGGGGTCAAGAGTCTTCTTGCAACCACGGCGTGCGAGACAGAGTCCATCGTCCCCCACCCGACTCAACCGAGCGGCCTATCCAACGATTAACCGTACACTCTTAGATCATCATCATTTTTGTTAAAGGGGAACATCAGATCCTAGAATACACGGGCAACCAGCCGGTCCTTGAGAGGCTATAATAGTGTATATATCATATAGTAATGTAACAATGAGCAGGGATAGAGAGCCATACCTGACTTACCTGCCAAGCGAAGCGACATTTTTTTGGATTTTCCAGATTTTTCTGATTTTTGTGGATTTTCAAATAAGACAACCATGATGAACATAACGATCAACTGAACGACAGACAACATAACATAACATAATATAACGATCAAACGAATGGAAAATAACACAACAAGACGAACAAGCACATATGCGATGGTATGAACAAACCACACGTATGCATGAACACGGTAGACAAGACAATAATGCAGTGGGACAACACACGGTTGGGACAAGAACATGAGGGATGACCCCACGGTTGGGACAACACACGAGATATAGAAGGACAACTAACAACATATGCAAGACAACTAACAACACATAGTGAGGAACAAAATAACAAGCGTGAGATGACACAGAGGGACATAAACACGTGACAAGGACACGACAGGACAAAAGACATGACAAATACGCCCTTCAATCAAAAGCCCAAGATCAGACGAAGCAGAACCGTCAGGTTCATAGTCGTGAGGCAAAGCCCTCTCATTTAGATACAATCATTGCAAACAAAAGTTGAGAAGGGCACAAGCTTCAGAATAAATCGAGAGATATGATTGAAGAAGAGAACAGATCAGAAGATGTGGACATGAGACATAGCACAAAGATATAGCAAGGAAAGCTTGAGTACCTGTAACCTACACACTTAGCAAATAGATTACGTATCTGTTCTCAAAATAAAATGTAAAAGATAAATATTTTTAGATTTTTCAATTTTCTTGATTTTTTTGGATTTTGAAAATATTTATTTTTTTTGTTTTTTTGAACAATATTTCATTTTTTGGAATCTCATTTTTTTGAATTTTTGAAATATTTCATTTTTTGGATTTTTGACAATATCTCTCTTTTTTTAACAATGTCATCATTTTTTTGGATTTTTTGACAATAGCAATCCGCAGCACCCAAAGACAGGCTCGAACTACTGGCCAGGGATCGCCATCCCTCCCCTCTCATTAAAGACTTCCCTTGAGTAGGGCGTGCATGTGAGGGTGGCTTACCATAACCAACCGCTTCTAAAGAATGGTGCCCCTACTAAGGTCATACCCACGATACAACCCAGCCTAAGAGGGAGAAGCAGAAAAAAAATTGGAGACAAGCTTCTTGCAGGATGGGAGATATCAAGGCTCGAATTCCTTCCAGGGCATTACCCCTCAAAGATATAGTCTGTTGCGTCGGAGTTTTGTGTCCTTGATTTTAGGACCCTTTGGCACGCGTACGACCGGGCTCATGACGTCTCGTAGGGCTTTGCCACTCTTGCCATGCCTTTGATTTATAATTTTGCATTGATTGATTTTCTCATTTTGGTAGCCCTTATTGGCCAGATATCGCATGAAAGCTCCCTTTTGAGGGTGAAGACTGCCCCTATTTGAGACCTCTCTCGTATTAGGGAGCGCCTAGGTTAGTCATCTTATCCATCAATCTCTTGCCCCTGCACTTGGCCGAGCAAAGAAGAGAAAAGGGCTTCGTGCATACCCAAAGTATGGCCAAAGTAGCAACGGTGTGCCTTAGAAGAATCGGCTATGGCCCACCGTGTAGTGTGTGAAAAACCCATATTCAAAAGTCACCCTCAACAATCGGGGAAAGAACTCAGACTCCTACCGCGAAGTTATTACCAGCCTAAGGTAGCACGCAAAAGTGAACTCATTTTACTAAATTGACTAAGCAAACTAACTAAGACCTAAGCATGTTTTAAGGAAATAACATTATAAGCATGTGCATGAAGAAACGTAATCAATAATCATAGTAGCATGTTCTTTGCACAAAATAAATATACCTTTGCATATCCATAGCGTGAAAGTAGCATCCTGAAGCGAACATGATCAACGAGCTTTGTATTCCTTACTTGATAGGATAAAATGGAGAGGAAAGCAAAGTGTAGAGATTCCTTGACACGGAGGAGCGACAGACATCAAACTGGACGAAAAAGGATAAAAAGGAAGAGAGACGAGGGCTAGAACTCCCTCGTTAAGGCGTCAAGGCCCTGATAACAAGGAACCAAATATAGAAGAAACCAGATTAGCTGAGATCAAGGCGGACTAAAGCCTCGAAAATAGCAAGAGAAAGGGTGAAGACCCTGAAAGGGGGAAGAGGAGATAATTAAAACACAACGAGAGGATTGCTGTGAAGATGAGGAAGGAGGAGAATGATCATCTGACATGGGCGGAGAAGGAGAGTAGTAGTCATTCGGTAGGGCCAGAGAAGGAGAATTGTAATCACCTGACAAAGTCGGGGAAGAATCAAAAGCAACACCAGAAAGTCCCGGGGAAGAAGAATCAGGGAAAGTCCCAAGATCGGGATGGAAGGATGACATAGGCCTAGGGCGAGGCCTAGAATCGTGAGAGGAGGGATAATCTGGAGACTCCGGATGGAGAGGATAAGATGAAGAGTAGGGGCTTGCGGACCCCAGAAGAGAGGAGAAGATCACAGAAGCTGGATCTGAAGAGGGAAGATACACCACCCAAGGGTGGGAGCTGAGCAAAAGAAACGATGAATAGAAAGGAGAAGAAGAAGAAGTGGACCCCTGAATGCACAACCGACGGCCATTGAATTTGCGTCGCTGCCTCTTCTTGGCTGAATTCTCTTGAAAATGGACGTGCCTGGTGCGGACTTGGACCTTCGGGCTTCTTAATATGTAATACCTTCTCAAATAACGGGCCCACCTGGCAGATGGCCTGGCCCGGCTATGAACATGCAACTTCATCGGGGCGGTTGCCCCTAGACACCTGGTGTTAACAATATGCGGACATTCTTGAGCAAGTGACTCCCTAGAATGATGAATATCAGAAAACCATGGAGTTTAGTCTCACGTCAGAAGCAGCATGAGATTCGACAACTCCACTTGGAAATCAGGCCTGAAGCATAGCTCCCTTGATAAAAGAGCAGGATGAGACCAAGGGAGAATAATACATGGCGTTGACGTGGCCGGCGTACTGATAAATCGAGAGAGATTATATAGGATGTGTAGAATGTCCTTGGAAAGTGCAGAAGATACGGCAAACTGCCCCTTGAATATAGAACTCATCAATCTTCTGGCAGCCGTACGCATTAGCACAATGCAGGTAGAGAACCCTTCTTGACCAATGAATTGACCAACAATCGAGCAAGAGGAAATAACAGCATCAACGATAAACCCACCGGCGAGCAAGGAGATTGTCACCGGCCTTGCTTGTGAAGAAACTGGCACTAGTGCGAGGGAACTCTTCTTGACAACCATCTTCGGAAGTATAGGCTCATCAGTCCCAAAGTATCCCGAGACCAAGACCCGGATCGGCATGCGGTAGATGAAATCTTGAATCATGAATGGAACAACCGACACCGAACTACCCTGACTCGGCTCATTGTCTCCTTGGGGACCAGACCCGAGGGACACCAAAGAGAGCGCACACCCGCTCCGTGGGGTGGAAGTAGATGAAGAAATGGATGTAAAAGGCTTAGAGGGCATGGAAGGTTTAATGGGGATGGTGTGTTTAGGTGGAGGCAAAGGGGTTGTGGGTGAAGGTGAAGGCGGAGGTGGAGCCCCCTCAGGCTCATGTGAAGATGATGAAGGGGATGGCAAAGGCGGCGGAGATGGTGGAAGTGATGGAATAGTCAATAGAGGTGGTGATGGAGATGGAGGTGGAGAAGGTGATGTAGGCAAAGGGGAAGGTCGTGGTGTCCACCGTCGACGTATCGATACAACACGTCAAGCGGTGTTGGGAGTGGAAGCGGTGGTGGCAATGGAGGAAGCGTAGGCAGTGGAGGCACTAGCCTGAGCAAGAGCCTGGGTTGGTGGAGGTGACGGAGACGGTGTAGGAGGTGGCAAAGATGGGGTAGATAACGGAGCAGGCGATGGAGCGGGTGCATCGCTTGATAAAGAACCACAGGGGTGCCCCTGGCCTTGTAGGGATGGAGACGGCTGCGTTGCTTCTTGTTGTTGCTGCTTGCTGCGGATATGTAGAATAACTTCATGAATAATGGCCCAGTCAATCCTTTTCTTGGCTTCCAAGCCATAAATAAACTCTCGAAATTTGGGACAATCCTTAACCAAATGCCCTTACTGGCGGTGATAATCACAGAATTGGAGCATATTCCCGGCCGCGGGTTGGAAAGGAACAAATGGAGGGAGCGACAACGCGTGAGTGGCCATCAAAACCCTAAAAATGTTTGTAAAAGACTCTGGCAACGGAGGGTGAGGAGCCTGCTTCGAGCTAGGGGGATACCGAGGGATATGGGATGAAGATGGTTGTGGGGGTTGCGTAGGCAATGACGCATGGCTTAGGGAGGGATTAGGTAGTGGCATATGCGGAGTGGAGTGGGAAGGTATGTAGACGGCATCCACCTGCTCGGGGTGTGGGATTCCCCTGACTGGATGTGGAGATGGAGACGAGTATGTGGATGCAGAGGGCTGACTCATGGAGGAATATGCGGGTGATTGATATGTGGGGGTGTATGGCTGACTCGTGGAGGGTTGGTATACATAAGGTGAATGTTGATATGTGGAGGGAGATACAGATGGCGGGGTGTTAAAAGGTGGAAAGACTCGGGGTCAGGGGAATCCCGGAGTTGGTGGCGGATGAAGCGGGCTCGGCTATAAAGTTGTTGTCAGGAGGTAATATCATTGAGGGCTAAGATAAACCAATACTCGGGCATCGCATTGTATATCAGCATCTTCATTTGTTCTTGCTCCGGAATGTGACCCGGGACTTACGCGGCAAGGCGACGCCAGCGGTCGGCAAAGGTGTAGAAATCCTCTTCGGGCTTCATCATCTCATGGGCCAGATCCACGACAGAGAGCTTTGGCCCAACCTGGTCCTGATACTGTTGAATAAATTTCTCTTGAACGGCTTGAAAATTCACAACCTGCTCTTGCGGAAGAGAAAAGAACCAATCCCGAGCCGGACCTTCCAAAGATAGACCAAATAGATAGGCCATTAAGCGTTGGTCGTGTCGAAACTGGGCCAACTCATAGAGGAACTCCTTCAAGTGCACGTAGGGGTCACCGACTCCACCATAGCGACGATATGCGGGAATTTACGAAGGTGGTGGTAGCCGAAGACCTTGAAATGTGAATGGAATACTTAAGGAGGACTTATGATCGATCCAATGTTAGAGTTCATCAAGCTGGCGTTGGGCTTGAGCAATCATCTCCTGGGTAGGGAGAGATCGAGAAGAATATGGGCCAACTTGAGCAAGAGGTTGTGAATTAGGACCAGGAGCATGGTATTGGTCCGAATAAGAGGATCCGGGCTGAGAAGAAGAATGGCCCATTCCGGGAGTGGAAGGGTATGCGGGCCTAGAAGAAACATTGGCATATGGACTGAATGGGCCAGCAGCAACATGGGCGGAAGAATGAGGCCCATTAAGAGAATAAGGCCCATTAGAAATTGGGCCAGTGGCGTATGAAGGAGAAGAAAGAGGCCCATGAAGGGAAGAGGGCCCATTATGAGAAGAAGGCCCATTAAGATGAGATGTAATGAGACGTTGGGCTTGGGCCGGGTCCATTTGGCGAACAAGGCTTGAAAGATGGGCCATGAGATTAGCCTGTTTCCCGGAGGGATCAGAGGGACCACGGGAAGATGGGCCCACGTGGGAAGAGGATTCCACGCGAGAATAGGAAGAAGATTGGGAAAAAGAATAATACAAAGGGTTGTAACGATGCTCCATGAGGGCAAATGGAGACTTAATACAAGGATATCAAGGAGAATATAGGTGGGGAAGCAAGGGATTAATGGGCTTGAGGACAATAGGGGACTGACCCACTAATGCAAAGACCAATGGACAACGGACCACGGGACAATGGACCAGATAATGAACACACAAAATGGGCTAGCCTAAATGGGCCTAACAACAGCAAAACATGTGGATGATGAAAGAATGCAACACAAACACCATTAATGGGCCTGGACAAGTCCAAACAACACAATCAATGCAATGTGAGAGTTTTCACCCAAGTCAAACAAGTTGATATGATGGGAAATATTTCAGGGATTTTAATAGGCCTTTTAATGATTTGAATTAATAATAATTCTCTCAAGATATGAATCCTATGGGAATAAGGTCCAAACTTTGTGTTGACTAAGGTTAACTCCCTCACACTTATGCAAATGCAAGCCTAAAGGGTGGAAAAAGTACAACCGGCCCGGCGTCCGTGTGAGAATCCACGGCTCACGGGGACTTATGGAGGTCCCGGATAAGATCATCTAGTCGACCCCAAGGAATATGGAGGCGAGAGGATCACTTATCAAGGGGGAATACAACTATGATATGCAATGTGTGGCCCTATGTGTACCGGAGTGCATGCAAATTCTAGCTTAAAACTAGAAAATAAAGACTAGATTAAACTATGCAAACATGATCCAAATAAGACAAATAGTATATGGATGGAAAGACAATACAAAGGTCTACACAACGTACCTAAGAACAGATCAATCTGACCCCGAGAGGTCAATCAAATCACTGAGTAAAGTTGCCCCCGTGAACCTCTGCACAGACCACATGCAGATTTTATGGACAAAATGTTAAAATGATGACAATTTTTAACTAAGCAAATGAGACCCAAATGATGCAAATAAGCTATGGATGGAAAGTGATGCGGGACGAGACCACGGACACGACAAGCTCGTGACTGTCCCTTAACGAGGGAAGCGTCGGACGTGCGCGGTTGAGAAACCGACAGTGAGCTAGGGTGGTCGGCTCTCACTTGTGCCCGGATCGGGTCATGGGACGGTCACGCTCTCTCTCGCAGCAGCGGTGATATGAAAAATATAGCGAGCTAGATCCTTAAATATGCTCTCTAGCAGCGGCATAAACAAATATATATGAAAATAAGCAAATGCTGAGTGTAGGGAGCGAGAACGATACCTCCACGCGCTCGGCGTGGGGAAGACGGGCCCGGACGAAACTCGTACTCCCGGAACAATAATACACAGTATTACAGCAATACAACTCGCTGCCCACTCCACGCAGGGAGGTAAAGGGCTACACAATGGGGCCCGGGAGGATCGAATTCTGGTTGACGGGCGGCTTCTCGCGTTGATTCGGCAACACCTGAACTAGTGACGGTGGGGCCCATGTGCTGTCCGGAGGGGCCGTGTGGGACCCGGTGGCACCGCTATAGTGGGAACACTTAGGTAAGCGCTCCCCAGGCTGGCGACACGCTGGTTCGCCGTCCGGAGGCCGGGCGGCTCCGTTCGGCGCCGGTCGGAATAACCGGTCACGGATCTGCAGCTTCTAGTTTTCAGCGCGCGCTCCGGCGAGAATGAACGCCGCGATCAGCCCCGATATCGGATCGACACGAAACGGACGCCGTTGGAAAGCTCTCTTCAAATACGTCAACCTAGGCCTGGAGATCAGACTTGGATCTGCACGGATCTTGTCTTTAATAAATTTTTGAGTTGCTGTAGTACAGTGACTGGATTCTCAGATCTGCAGAGAACGTGTCTAAGAACTGCCTTTGACCGATATGTGAACGTCCGAATCTGAAGTGGTGATCTTCAGAAAAGTTGTAGGAAATCAAGCTAGGAAAACGGACATAGTTTTTATGAAAGGTTTGGAGGTGGTTGTGATTTGTTCGGATTTTTGAACTGGAAGGTGGTCGGATCTAGAACTTGGCTGAAAGAACTGTTGCAGAGATAGAACATGAATTTTGAAAAATGGATAAAGGGTGGATAAAAAATCAAGAAAAATGGTGGATGTAGGGGATGATGGAGAGAACTCTCAGTAAAATTGGTAGCCCTAACAAAAATAAGAAAGAAGGTCGGAGATGGGAAACTCAGAGCTGCTGTCACTGTAGATAGAGACAGGACAGATCTGGGAGTGATTGAAGACCAAAATTGCAAAAATATCAAACGAAGGATTTTGGAACTAAATTTTTTTGTGGATGATGGGATGAAAGATAAGAACACACCATAAAAATTACAAACCACGAAGAGGCCATGGCTGGTATCAGGAATTTCATGAAGACACCTCTATCCAGCAGGACAGAAAACCGAAGACGGATTCGCGGCGGCTCGAAGGCGGCACGAACGGCGGCGGCGGCGGCACCAATGAAGATCAGAGGTTGAGAGGGGGAGATAGAAGATTGAAACACTCTAGAATGGGGGGTTTGAGGAGAGGAAACCAGGGGGAGAGGGTTGGGGCGCAAGAGCCTTCTTGGCTTACACACAAAATTTTCTGATTTTTCCTTCATTTTCACATGAAAATACATGGTTTTATATGCTTCCAACCAAATCTAACCTCCACCCTTAGATCTAGGGATGAGAGATAGATGGTCTGGATTGCATGTGAATAACACACAAAAAATTAATAAACTAATAAGGGGAGAGGGGCGCCCCGTTGACCAAGGGTAGAAGGTTGAATGGGGGTAGGTGGCCAACCATGGAATCTTGACCCATTTAACCCCATGTGTCCATATGACCAGCCCACCCTTCTAGATGTCCACCTAGGAAGGTTGACCAGGCCCACAAGGTGACATGGACCAATGGGAAAGGGCTGAGGGCCCCATTGCTGGTCCTACTGCATAATTACATAAAAACCCACACAATCCATGGGAATGACTCCTTGGCTTATAAAGCCTTACATTTACGTACATACTTTCCCAAGGATATAAACACAAACTAAAAGGACATAAATGCAAAAGAAAAAGTATAGGCTCGGTGTCGATTCCCATCAACTCTCCCCAGGTGGGAGGAACTCGACCCCGTCGAGTAGGAGTAGGGATGCTCGAGTACTCCGGCCGATCCGTCACCGTGCCAAGTAACACGGGTACGCTCCACTCCAAGTGACCGTCACCTGCTCATTCCATATATACTTGATATGCGCAGACTGCTATAGGCTAAAGGTGGACACTCCGGGTGGGGCACTCTCAAAAGGGAAGGGAGCAGCTCGAAGACTCACTAGGAATCACCGCTGAGTCCCTATAGATGACTAGATCCGGGTGTAGATATAGAACCGATCCCATACTCATCGAGTGAGTCCAATCGCCTCTTACTCATAAGAGAACGACAACGAGCTTGCACAAGACACATGCAGACTCTCAAACTACACACAAACCATGCAAACAAACCACACAAGACAAACCACCCAAGGAAAACACCGACTCATATATGACCCTAGACATACCTAATGTTAGTCCGACCCGTACATGGGTGACGGCGGACCAGGACACCTGAATGTGTGCCATGCATGCATTTGACGTAACCGGAGGTTGACGTCATGGGGAACTCCTAGACATACTACGATGCACCAATCATGGACATTGGGCTTGGATGCGGGAAGTTCGGGAGGTGCGGGTGGTTTAGAGGGATCGGGGAGACCAAAGTCTTCCTTACCCCCGAATGATGGTTCGGACCTATGGCTATGTGGAGTTTGCTTGGCCCGAGTGGAAAAGGTGGGATAGTGAACTCCGCGGAAGAAGGGCAATGAGTATGAAAACTCGGGAGGTTCACTAGTGAAGGGGTCAAAAGGGTCGAAGAAGGTGTGACCCCATGAAGTGGGTTCCAACATGACATGGTCCCAAGTTTGGAATTCATAGTCACCGCCATACATTATGATCGGTGGGACGACGGACATGTGTAGAAAATAGGATTCCTCCCTTGGGCAAAAAGGAACGAAGTCGGACTCGGCCGGCATCGAGAGGAGTAGAAGAATCTCTGTGGTGACACACCCCACGGTGCACACGGAGGTAATGGATCCTAAGGCCGGATAGGTGAAGCTAAGACTAGCGGGTTGGTCAAAGCCTCGGGCCCAAAGATGCGTCAACTTCCATTGTGAATCTAATCCCATAATAAGGTCGTCCAAAGTATCGACATGGTGACTAGACCGAAAAGTTGTGTGGTAGGAGTTGACGGGCACTAGAGATAGGATGGGGTCCGTGGATGGGAAGGGAGGTGGGACCAAGCCATCCTTGAGCCAACGACGAAGCGGCTCGGCTATGAAAAGCGTACCCGTTAGAAATACGGGTGGCTCGGGCCTTGGTGGTTCCAAATGAGAGGATTCCGAATCAAATTCGGAAATAGAGGGGGATGACATTGGAACTCTCTCGAGTGGTGAAGGCCATGGTGTAGGCGGCTGGGAGGTGGATGCTTGTCGAAAGCCAGCATACCGAGAAGAGTGTGACTCAAATGGCTCGACCACTAGAGCGACCGTATAGGATTCCGCTAGAGAGAATGCATTGCGGATAAGACATTCTAACTGGAAGTGAAGGCGCAAACCTCTCCGGAACTGAAATGCGGCCGTGTTGCTCTCCTCTCCCAAGCCATGTTCCAACCAATACGTATGATATGCCCGAATGTACTCGGACACGGACCTATCGCCTTGGACGGGTCGGCATGGGTTGGCCATAGTTGCCAAAATAGGGGAATGGATCCCTAGGAATGGATATGAAAGGCCATTTGGACAAGACACTAGACACGACCCTAAGTAATGCAAAGTTGGAATGCATGCACACTAATGCAAACAATGCACCTAGACCTAACCAAGACTCGGTACGTGGCGGAGATAAGCGATCCGAAGATCACTCGCGCAAGTGTGCGGCCTTCCCGATAGGCGTAGCCTAACGTTCGGACAACACCTTTTGATATACCGAGTAAAGGGATGCAAATGCAAAAAGACACTTTTTTTTTATTTTAAAACAATGATGACCCTAAACACGACTTAGACAATGACTAATGACTAAATGACACTCTTTGTTTTTTTTTGACACCCTAGACTCAACCTCGCTCTGATACCAAATTGATGCGAGATGACACCACGGACACGACAAGCTCGTGACTGTCCCTTAACGAGGGAAGCGTCGGACGTGCGCGGTTGAGAAATCGGCAGTGAGCTAGGGTGGCCGACTCTCACTTGTGCCCGGATCGGGTCACGGGACGGTCACGCTCTCTCTCGCAGCAGCGGTGATATGAAAAATATAGCGAGCTAGATCCTTAAACATGCTCTCTAGCAGCGGCATAAACAAATATATATGAAAATAAGCAAATGCCGAGTGTAGGGAGCGAGAACGATACCTCCACGCGCTCGGCGTGGGGAAGACGGGGTCGGCCGAAACTCGTACTCCCGGAACAATAATACACAATATTACAGCAATACAACTCGCTACCCACTCCACGCAGGGAGGTAAAGGGCTACACAATGGGGCCCGGGAGGACCGAATTCGGGTTGACGGGCGGCTTCTCGCGTTGATTCGGCAACACCTGAACTAGTGACGGTGGGGCCCACGTGCTGTCCGGAGGGGCCGTGTGGGACCCGGTGGCACCGCTGTAGTGGGGACACTTAGGTAAGCGCTCCCCAGGCTGGCGGCACGCTGGTTCGCCGTCCGGAGGCCGGGCGGCTCCGTTCGGCGCCGATCGGAATAACCGGCCACGAATCTGCAGCTTCTGGTTTTCAGCGCGCGCTCCGACAAGAATGCACGCCGCGATCAGCCTCGATGTCGGATCAACACGAAACTAGCGCCGTTGAAAAGCTCTCTTTAAATACTTCAACCTAGGCCTGGAGATCAGACCTGGATCTACACGGATCTTGGCTTTAATAAATTTTTGAGTTGCTATTGTACAGTGACCGGATTCTCAGATCTACAGAGAACTTGTCTGAGAACTACCTTTGACCGATATGTGAACGTCCGAATCTGAAGTGGTGGTCTTCAGAAAAGTTGTAGGAAATCAAGCTAGAAAAATGAAAATAGTTTTTATGAAAGGTTTGGAGGTAGCAGTGATTTGTTCTGAGTTTTGAACTGAAAGGTGGTCGGATCTGGAACTTGGCTGAAAGCACTGTAGCATAGATAGAACACGAATTTTGAAAAATAGATAGAGGGTGGATAAAAAATCAAGAAAAATGGTGGATATAGGGGATGATGAATAGAACTCCCAGTAAAATTGGTAGCACTAACAAAAATAAAAAAAAGGTCGGAGATAGGAAACTCAGAGCTACTGTCACTGTAGACAGAGACATGACAGATCTGGGAGTGATTGAAGACTGAAATTGAAAAAATATCAAACGAAGGGTTTTCAAACTGAATTTTCTTGTGGATGATGGGATAGAAGATAGGAACACACCATAAAAATTACAAACCACGAAGAGGCCGTGACTGGTATCAGGAATTTCGGGAAGACACCTCTATCCAGTAGGAGAGAAAACTGAAGATGGATTCGCGGCGGCTCGAAGGCGGCACGAACGGCGGCGGCGGCGGCACCAATGAAGATCAGAGGTTGAGAGGGGGAGATAGAAGATTGAAACACTCTAGAATGGGGGGTTTGAGGAGAGGAAACCAGGGGGAGAGGGCTGGGGCGCAAGAGCCTTCTTGGCTTACACATAAAATTTTCTGATTTTTCCTTCATTTTCACATGAAAATACATGGTTTTATATGCTTCCAACCAAATCTAACCTCCACCCTTAGATCTAGGGATGAGAGATAGATGGTCTAGATTGCATGTGAATAACACACAAAAATTAATAAACTAATAAGGGGAGAGGGGCGCCCCCTTGACCAAGGGTAGAAGGTTGAATGGGGGTAGGTGGCCAACCATGGAATCTTGACCCATTTAACCCCATGTGTCCATATGACCAGCCCACCCTTCTAGATGTCCACCTAGGAAGGTTGACCAGGCCCACAAGGTGACATGGACCAATGGGAAAGGGCTGAGGGCCCCCTTGCTGGTCCTACTGCATAATTGCATAAAAACCCACACAATCCATGGGAATGACTCCTTGGCTTATAAAGCCTTACATTTGCGTACATACTTCTCCAAGGATATAAACACAAACTAAAAGGACATAAATGTAAAAGAAAAAGTACATGCTCGGTGTCGATTCCCATCAGAAAGATAATATAAAGGACTATCAAATGGAATAAAAATTAGTGTAATTAGATATCGGGAAGGCAGTCAAATCACTGAGTAAAGATGTACCTATGAACCTGTCCCTAAGCCTGCCTATAGAACTTATGCAGAAAACTCAAAACGTTGGACAATATTAGAATATGCAAATGTTAACCAAATGATGCAAATGATATATGGATGGAAAGACAATACAAAGGGCTATCCAACAGAAAAAGAATCAGCGCAATCCAACCCCAGGAGCAAAAGTTATGCCTCGACGAATATGGCCCTGTGAGCGTGGGCGCAGGACTGCCAGAATTTGTAACGGTCTATCAAATGACCGTTAAATTCCTCTGGCGGTCTACTATAGGAACGTCACACTACCAGAGCCCTTAAAATGTCCCAAAAAGTGGAAGAATGGATAAAATATCACCTAAACATGCACATGCACACACCCAACTTACAAAAGAGCATTAAAACAAACGTGATGGGCATTGGTGTCCCACCGTGATCGCCAAAAAAATTGTAGATTTGTTTAATGGACTATCTCGCCCCCTTCAACTAAGCATGTGTATATGCACATGAACAAGTATGAACCGGCATGAAAGTATACACAAAAGGGGGTTAAATAGACATAGAAACATACCGTGATCGCCACCAAAGTCACAACAACGCCAAAGGAATGAAGAGATGGAGGAAACGACGTTGAGTACCTTGGAAAAAGATGAAGACTTGATTGCGCTTGACAAAGGGGTGCGGGGAATGATGTGGATTCAAATCTCCTCGTCTTCCAGCCGGCTAGAAGAAGAGGGCCTCACGTTCATATCATGCTCTCCTGCAAAACAAAGATAAAACACAAAGGAAAAAACCCATTAGATCATGAAGTGTAGAAATCTGCCCAAAGTGATAAAATAGGGGTAGAAATTGAGGGCAAACTCACCGGGGGAGGTTTTTAACCCCTGTGGAAGGGTGGAAAAGATAGGTATGTGTGTTGTGCATGCATGAGATTTGAAATCACGAGATTTGATTGAGAGAATAGAGAGAAATCATTGATGCAAAACGTGCAAAAGTGCATGTGTAGCAGAAAAAAATAGTGTTTTGTGATGATTTGTGATTTTGAGGAGACTAGAACTAAGCGTATAGATAACCAAATCAAGCCCAGAAGGATGAAATTGAAAGCTAATACTTCCCTCTTCAACCCAGGGTCGAAGTTGTGAGTTGGAGTTGCAGCATGGCTTCGCCCCACGTCCGGGAAGAGCCCCCCTTTGCAACTGCAAACTGGGCAGTTTATATAGAGGTTACAAAAAACCCAGAAAGTTCTCTCAAGATTTTAGAGGATAGAGTCCACCAAAATTCGTGTTCTATAGATCAATCTCGAGATAATACAAAGGATAAGACATAGGAACAAGTGGGACTCAATTTGGTGGAAGGATCTGGAAGATATGGCTTCTAGAAGGGAGCCCCGGAGCTTAATCTGCAGAGTTTGTGTTGAACTAGGATGCATACACCCCCAACTTTCATCCACGTTTCTAAGTAATATAGCCAATGAAAATTTGAGATCTATAGACCAAATTAAAGATAATATAAAGGAGAAACCATAGGAACAAACGACGCTCAATTCGGAGTAGAATTCAAGAAGTTATGGGCTCTGCAAGAGGGCCACGGCACATAGAAACGGAGCAGAGTCCAGGACAAATTGGACTCTCGGTGTGCGTAGCAGTCTATCGTAAGACCGTCAGAGTGATGTAACGGACTAGGGTTGCTCCGTCAGGCTCTGGGGGTCGAACGGGGTGATTTCGGGCAAGTTTGGGTGTAACGGTCTACTAATAGACCGTCACTTGGGCTCTGGCGGTCTTACGATAGACCGTCACAGGGGCTATGATGCTCCACCAATAGACCTTCACATGACTGTGACGCTCCACCAATAGACCTTCACATGAATGGAGGAAGATTTTGGGCAGATTGCGCGTGACTTTAGAAATAGATGAGTATCTCTCAAAAGGTGCAGAACTAGTGAAAGTGGTAGAAAAAGAAATAGTAGATAACTGAAAGATGAATAGCTTTCATGAAGAGAGCAAGATGAAAAAATGATCAAAAGAAGGAGAAAATGGGGTTAGAACAGAGAAAGAAAATTCTGGGATGTAGGTGAACAGCACAGTCTGCTGGAAAAAGGCAAATAGCTTACAATCAGGGCAGAACTGGCCAGTGGCGTAGAATAAGAAATTGTAGATATTTAAAAGTCAAACAACTTTGGTGATGGGAATATTTTGAATAGATGACTAGAAGAGGGTGAAAAAGAACCACTTTCAGGACTGCATAGTGAGAGAGAGCCGATTGCTTGATGGAAGCCGACCTAAATGGGTCGTAAGTCGACTTAGAAGCCGGAAGTTGATAAGATAAGCTCTAGGGACTCTAAGAAATCATGATCTCTAGGGCTCGAAGGATAGAGAACAATGAAAATGGGCTCGAAATCCATCCAAAGAAGGCTCCAAAATAATGGGTAATTCGGGACATCAAAAATGATGAATAAGAGAAATGACGCAACTTGCGGGTTAAAAATGGGTGTCAACTGGGAGCAGCATGGTAGCTCGCAGAAAGCCCAGCCCGACATACTACCCTCTTAGGAGGATGCTCGAGCTCGAGCCGACCGGAAGGTCCTCCACTAGCTGAAGCGCTTCCCCTCCAGTATTACAATTTGGGAAGCCATCGCTTGGAGTAAAGAGCTGAGAGAAACTCTCATCAAGATACTCTAAGAGCCAGAAGCTTATGAAGCACATGTTGCGGAAATGAAGGCAGCTGCCTATGAAGCCTTCACATCCACCGTCTCCTTCACGGAGAAGGACATGCTGCTATTCCCTCCGTGCCATAACCGCCCCCTTTTCATGAAGGGGAAGGTCAATGGGCACGATGTGAACCGGATTCTGGTGAACGTTGGTGCCCCTATTAACATCATGCCGCTCAAAACATTCAAGACTTTATATCTGACTCCACACCTCCAGAAGGTTCAAGCGGTCAAGATACCCGGCTTCAACCAAGGCACCGAGGATGTCCTCGGCCAGGTGGATGTCGATTTGGTGCTCGATGATTTCACCTTCAAGGTGACATTCTACATCATCGATGCCAAGACATCATATAAGGTGCTACTGGGCAGACCCTGGCTTCATGAAAATTGGGTCATCCCGTCAACTCTCCACTAATGCATCAAGTATGCCAGGGGTGGGGAGCAACACACGGTCTTCGCGGACATGTCACCATTCACTCCAGCAGAATGCAATCTGGCTGACGCTGCGCTCTACTTCAAGGGGATTAGTCCATACCATGTGATCAAGAGCAAAAGCAACGGTTCGCTCTCAGAGGAAGATGATGACGATCTCTTCTCCATTGACAAAGGGAAGGCCAAGCTCCATCGACTACGCCTCAGCTCCAGGTCAACCCCAGATCGCCCCAAAAGGTGCAAAATTGACTTTGAGGCCAACCTCATTAGTCGAGCTATTGGCAAGAGTATATGCTTGCCCCCAGACTGCATCCAGTTTCCATGTGCATCTGAAGAACACATCGTTGAGTCACTAATGACATTTGTTGTCACCTTCAAGCAACGACGTAGAAATAAGAAGAAGGCTAACAGGGACAAACCCATTGTCTTCTATAAGGGAGACGTGGTTCCTCAAGCCCCACCAAATGACAACTTTGGCTGGTCCAAATGAGTCGCTGATACCCCTAAAGCTGTCCAGGTACTAGATGACCTTCCGCCGCATTTCGGGAAATGTGTCTGAAGCAACACATCCCCCAATGGCAAGGTTCTGCACGGCGTGAATATTTCCATCCAATATGGACTCCTTTTCAGGTCCGGGGGCAACCCCCATCCTTGCATAAGGATACTAGGGGGCTTGGCTACGACCAAGACCCGAACTTTCACGTTCACTACGCGGTCAATGTCATAGGCTTGACACAGCCGGTCGACGATCGAGCTAAAGTCGAGGCCAAATTTGACAGCTCTGGGGATGAGGAAGAGGAAATCCTGATCTCGATCCCCGTCTGAGCCAGTGCTCCAGCCCAAGAAGTCGAGGAACCTTCCCCGCCTCCCTGTAAAGACAACAGGGCCGAAGAAGTTGTGGCGCCCCCTTCCAGCGATCCCGTATCGTGTCCGGGGACGTCACAACGGATGTACGGAAGTGTTGTGGGCCGAATATTTATAAGGCGCTAAAGGCCAAACTATCACATATTCCAAAAGAAGCATAACCATACCATTTCCATATGATAAATACTCATAATTTACATCGTATACAGAGTACTACATATCTCTACTCAAAAGTCATATTTACATTCATTATTCAAAATAAAACTAAATCTATTTATTCTACGCAGCGGAATCCAAATTCAACCCAGGACCAACTTCCGACCTACTGCCCGAAGGAGTCAAAACGCACACTGGTCAATTTCCTGAAATGGTTAGGCAACAGATATGAGTCCAAGGACTCAGTAAGCATTAAAACCAATCACATGCTTATCATATACTAAACTGTGTAAATCCATGATATATATATAAAGCTAATCACAATTTCATTGGATTGTACATATACTATGAATGCGAAGGAAATATAATAGAGCAAAGTAATTTTCATATTTATAAGCAAATACGTATAACAAATCTTATCTGACTTATATATAAATGGCATAATACATATCTTAGCTAAATCAGAACTTATATAGATGAACTTATTTTCAGATCATATCAAAGTCATATATCAAATCTGAGCTTCATATTATTTGGCAACATATATTGGACAGGCATCCCGTCACTAAAAGCAGTAGCAAACACATACCTAGGCATCCACACGTCGACATAAAGACAAATGGTCTAAACGCTGGAGCCTATCGACCTTGATCAACCACGCAGGATCGAGAGTTAATACTCCACCATTCCCCAGATAATTTTTCTTATTCTGGGTTCCGGATTTTTCAGAAGTCCGTTTGTCCTCGGAAATGGGCCTAATCCCGTAGCGGAAGCTAACTACGGTTTGTCGCCCCACACCTCCTTAAAGTGACACAGTCCATATGCTTAATCAAATTTTTATTCTTATTATGATACTTAATACATAGTCATCTCAATACTTAAAACTTGTCATTGAACTCTACAAAATAACTGGATCGTATTTTAATATTATTAACTAAATATATATAACATTCGAAGAGATTAGAGTAGGGAGAGAGTAGAGAGAGAAAGTAGAAAGAGATTAGAGAGAATTTGGAGAGAGATTAGAGAGAAAATAATATTTTTACAGAATGGTAACTAAATAAATAACTGATTCTAAACATAGATCATTGGGTTAAATAAATCAATGACTTAAATTACATTTCAAACAAAATCAAATCAAAGAAATGTAAATAACAGATAACATGCACTCGATTTATCATGCCTACCTTTATAATGGATTTCCGAATTGACTTTAGTATTTCACCCGAGCTCCCGTAAAAGTTCTTGCGTAGGAATAGATAATTGTTCCATCCAAGATACGCAAATAAGGGTGAAATTGTCCAAAGTAAGCTTCAAATCCTCCGTCCAAACTTTTGTCAAATATTTATATTATTCTGATGTATTATCTTCTCCGTTTATTAATAAGAGAATGAGAGTGGGAAGAGAGAAGAGAGAGAAACTAGAGAGAGAAAGTAGAGAGAGAGTAGAGAAAGAAAGTAGAGAGAGAAAGTAAAGATGGAGTAGAGAGAGAAGTAGAGAGATATTTAAAGAGAAAAACTAGAGAGAGAAACTAGAGAGAGAAATTAGAGAGAGAAAGTAGAGAGGGAGTAGAGAAAGAAGTAGAGAGAGATATTTAAAGAGAAAAAGTAGAGAGAGAATTTAGAGAGAGAAAGTAGAGAGAATAGAGAGAGAAAGTAGATAGAAAGAGAGAAAATAAAGAGATTAGAGAGAGAAAGTAAAGAGAGTGTAGAGAGAGAAAGTAAAGCTAGAAAATAGAGAGAGATAATAAAGAGAGTGTAGAGAGAGAAAATAGAGAGAGAAAGTAAAGAAAGCGTAGAGAGATAAAGTAGAGGGAGAGTAGAGAGAGAGAATAGAAAAGAGAAAATAAAAATAGGAAGAGAGAGAGATGGGAGAGAGAGAGAAAGAGAGAGAGAGAGAGAGTGTGTGTGTGTGTGAGAGAGAGAGAGAGAGAGAGTGTGTGTGTGTGTGTGTGTGTGAGAGAGAGAGAGAGAGAGAGAGAGAGAGAGAGAGAGTGGGGAGGGGAGTGAGAGAAGAGAAAGAGTTGGAGGGGGAGAGGGGGGTGGATACATGGGAAAGAGAGGGGGAGAGGGGGGCTTTATATAGGGGGGATGGGAGAGGAGATAAGAGGGAGGGGGAGGTGGTATGAGGGGGAAGAGGGGAGTGGGGGAGGTGGGGAGTGAGGGAGGGAGCCACGTGGGGGGATGGGGGGTAGAAGATTCTTTAGTATTTTTTTGTTATTATATATATATTTTTAAAAAATCTTTATATAAAAACTTCTAAAGCTCACTCTGTCTTATTTTTGACATACCAAACGTCAAAATTTGAAAAAGTTTTCAACATGAAACTTGTAGATTTTTCAATTATCTTTCCAACGACTCTAATATTGACCTATTCCGACATCCCTATGAGGAGTTACGTATTAATAAAGAAGATGTCTATTTAATTTGTATACTAACATCCGTTAAACCCGTATTTTCTATACAGTTCAAGGCGTTGGGGTTTGATTTAGAGAATCTAGAATCTGTATAGGTTCCAAAAGTAAAGTGCTTAGTTATTTTTAGGTTTCGAACGGATTCGGGTGTTACAAATCTCTCCCCCTTAAATAAATTTCATCCTCGAAATTTAAAGATTTACGCAATACGTACCGAATAGTTGTGGATATCTCTTCCTCATTTCATCTTCCATCTCCCAAGTAGCTTCTTCTGTTGAGGTACTTTTTCACAATACATTCACCAATGTAATTGTCTTCGTTCTCAGCACTTGTTCTTTCCGATCGAGAATGCGAACTGGCTTCTCCTCATATGTAAGATCCGACTGAATTTTCAACTGTTCATGATCTATAACGTGCGATGAGTCTGGCATGTATTTTCTTAACATGGACACATGGAATACATCATGAACTCCTGACAATGATGGTGGTAAAGCCAGTTGATATGCCACCTCACCGATCCTTCTTAAGATTTCAAATGGTCCAACATACCTCGGACTGAGTTTACCTTTCTTGCCAAATCTCATTACTCCCCTAGTAGGCGAAACTTTCAGAAATACGTGATCCCCGACAGCAAATTGTAGATCTCTCCTTCTTTGATCAGCATAGTTTTTTTGCCTACTCTGTGCTGTAAGTAATCTTTTTCTAATCAACTCAACCTTTTCTACATAATCCTGTACAATCTGTGGCCCAATCAATCTCCGCTCACCAACCTCGTCCCAACAAACAGGTGACCTACACGGTCTACCATATAATGCTTCATATGGTGCCATTCCTATCCTTGCATGATGGCTGTTGTTATATGCAAACTCAATTAACTGTAAATGTTCATCCCAACTGCCTTTCCAATCTAAACTGCATGCCCTCAACATATCTTCTAGGGTTTGAATGGTTCTCTCTGATTGTCCATCTGTTTGAGGGTGAAATGCTGAACTAAATTTTAATTGTGTACCAGGTGCTTCTTATAAGCTCCTCCAAAATTTTGCTGTAAACCTTGCATCCCGATCTGAAATAATAGACACAGGCACATCATGAAGTCTCACAATTTCTCTGATATACAAATGGGCTAAATCCTCTAATAATTGTGTCTTTGTGATTGCCAGAAAATGGGCTGACTTAGTAAGTCTGTCAACAATTACCCAAATAGAATCATGTTTTCTCCTAGTCATTGGTAATCCCATCACAAAATCCATAGTGATATACTCCCATTTTCACTGTGGAATTTCCGTCAACTGTAATGGTCATGTTGGTCTTTGATGCTCTGCTTTTACTTATTGACAAGTAAGACATTTGCTGACAAAGTCTGCTATATCTTTCTTCATGTCAATCCACCAAAACTGTCTTTTCATGTTGTTGTACATTTTTGTACTGCCTGGGTGAATAGAATATTGTGATTTATGAGCCTCAGTTAATAGGTCTTTCTTTATTTCTTCATTCCGAGGTACACACAACCTTCCCTGAAACCTGATTGCTCCGTCTGCACTTTGAGTAAATCTCGGTGTGCCAATCAATCCTTGTAACTGCTGATCATTCTGTTGTGCTTGCACAATTCGCTCAACCATTGCAGACTGAATAGTTAGTTGGGCCAGAAATAAGTTTCTCTTTTTGCATATCGGAGAATACTCCACTATGTCAGATGTCATTTTCCAAGTTTGGCGCAACTGGATTGCCATTAGCCTCTTCCTGCTGAGTGCATCTGCTACCACATTTACTTTTCCTGGGTGGTAATTCAAGGTGAAGTCATAATCCTTCAAAAATTTGATCCACCTTCTCTGTCTTAAATTTAATTCTTTCTGAGAGAAAATATATCTTAAACTCTGATGGTCTATAAATACTTCAAACTGCTCACCATACAAATAATGCCACCAAATTTTTAGAGCATGTACCACCGCCGCTAACTCTAAATCATGTGTTGGATAATTCACCTCATGATTCTTTAGTTGTCTAGATGCATAAGCTACTACTTTGCCATTCTGCATTAGGACACATCCTAATCATTTTCTAGAGGCATCTGTATATATCACAAATCCTCCTGACCCACAAGGTAAAGTAAGCATTGTGGCTGTAGTTAACCTTATTTTTAATTCTTGAAAGCTCAATTCACATTTATCTGACCATTCGAAAGGAACTCCTTTCCTAGTCAAGTTGGTCATAGGAGCTGCAATAGAAGAAAAACCTTCAATAAACCAGCGATAGTAACCCGCAAGACCCAAAAAGCTCCTAATCTCACTGACATTCTTCAGTCATTCCCAATGCAAAACTACGCCAACCTTAGCTGGATCAATAGACACTCCAACACCAGAAATGATATGCCCTAAGAATTGAACCTTATCCAACCAGAATTCACATTTACTGAATTTCGCATAGAGTTGATGTTTCCTTAAAGTTTCCAACACAATTCTTAAATGTTCTTGATGAGTTTCAACAATAGGAGAATAGATCAACACATCATCAATAAACACCACTACAAATGTATCTAGATATGGTTGAAAAACTCTGTTCATCAAATCCATAAATGCTGCTGGTGCATTAGTTAACCCAAATGGCATAACCAAAAATTCATAATGCCCATATCGTGTTCTGAAAGTAGTTTTTGAGATATCTTCTTCTCTTATCCTTAGTTGATGGTATCCAGATCTGAGATCAATCTTTCAAAATACTGTGGCAGTTCGTAGCTGATCAAATAAATCATCAATCCTTGGCAAATGGTACTTATTCTTAATGGTCACTTGATTCAACTTCCTATAGTCAATGCATAGTATAAGCGACCCATCTTTCTTTCTAACAAACAGAACAGGTGCGCCCTAAGGGGATACACTTGGTTGAATAAATCCCTTATCTAGCAATTCTTGTAATTGTTTCTTCAATTTTGTCAATTTGGCTGGTGCCATTCTGTAGGGAGGGATGGAAATGGGTAAAGTACCCGGTGAAAGTTCAATAGTGAACTCCACCTCTCGGTGTGGGGGCAAACATGGAAGTTCATCGGGGAATACATCTGAAAATTCTCTGACCACATCGATATCTGAGGGGGTTTTCTTATTTTCATTCGAAGGAATAGCCATTACACTAGCCAAATAACCTTGACATCCACTTCTAAGCAATTTCAAGGCCTTAAGTGCTGAAACTAGTGTTTTACTAGAACGGTGCCTTGGACATTGATAGTGAAATGTCTGCTCCCCAGGTTTTTGAAAAATTACTTTCTTTCCATGACAATCTAAAAGGGCAAAATTTGTATCTAACCAATCCATTCCCAAGATGACATCAAAATCAGTCATTTCCAGCAGATACACACATGCTGACACAATCCTCCCCTGAATCACCACATCAATGCTAGGAATAACATAAGTCGTTCTAGCTATCTCCCCAGTTGGTGTGTTAATGGACATCTTATCAGTGTTCACAATTTGTTTATCTTTCAATAATTCAGCAAATCTCAGAGAAATAAAAGAATGTGTAGCACCCGGATCAAATAAAACTTTTGCATGCATATCATCGATAAGAAGAATACCTTCAGCTACTGCATTGGCATCTCGGGTGTCTTCCCTTGTTAGTGCATATACTCTGGCTTGAACTCTCCGCTGCTGTTCTGGTTGCTGATCTTGCCTTGGCCTTTTGGGACAATCCCTTATCATATGCCCTATCTGACCACAAGAAAAACATTTACCTGCAGCCCGCCAGCATTCGTTACCTCTATGCTGCATCCCGCACTGTTGACAAGCTGGCATATTATCTCTCTTAACTGGTTGAACTCTCTCTGGAAAGATCATCTTCGTCTTCTTATCTTTCCTCACAATTGAACCAAGATTACCCCTTTTTGCATTATCCCTTTATCTTTCTATTAAGAATTCCTCATATTCAGTTTCTGCAATAAAAGCAGTCCTCAAAGCTGCTGCCATAGTCTGAGGTTCAAGGATTGAAACTCTACTTCTAATGTTACTTCTCAAACCTCTAACAAATTTCTTCACCCTTCTAAGCTCATTTGAACAAATATGAGGGGCATACTTTTCTAATTCAGTAAATTTTGCTTCATAATCAGCAACTGTCATACCTCCTTGAGTCAGATTTAAAAAATTCTACTTCTTTCCTGTCCTTCACATGCTGAGGGAGAAATTTTGCATGAAAGACATCAAGAAATTCATTCCAGCCAATCTCCGTCTCTCTATTTCTGAAAGTGGTTCTAAGTGCAGACCTCCACCACTCGTCCGCACGGTCCTTTAGCATAAATGTAGCTAATATCACCTTATCCTGCTCTGCACATCTAATGGCCGTAAAAATCTTCGCAATTTCTCTCACCCATTTTTTCACAATCTCCGGGTGACTCTCCCCCTTAAAAGAAGGAGGACTCATATGTCTGAATTTCTCCATCAGGGTAGCGCCTGTTGCCCTATTCGGTTGTTCTTGCACACGGGTTTGTAATTGGACTTGCATCATTGCCTGAGTTTGGGCATGTAACTGCATAGCCTGCACTAACCCTTGAAAAGCTTGTGTGAACCCTCCTAAATCTGACACACCCTGAATAGGTAACGCGCCTTGCCCACCAGGAGCAAGCTCGCCATGAATTGTTTCCCCGACAACTCCGTGTGATGTTCCATTTAATGGCGCAGACTCCTCGGGAGAAGTATTAACCTCAACCCTATCACTTTCTGCCATCTCCTGCGAGGGAGAACTAATCTGAATTAATATGATTCTAAGTTTGATATCAAATTCTAAAATAAATTCCTACGATCTCGTGGTATGGTATATAAATTCAGATGGCTTCAAATAATTTCAAGCCTCACAACCTTGCTCTGATACCACTCTCTGTGGCGCCCCCTTCCCGCGATCCCGTATCGTGTCCGGGGACGTCACAGCGGATGTATGGAAGTGTTGTGGGCCGAATATTTGCAAGGCGCTAAAGGCCAAACCATCACATATTCTAAAAGAAACATAACCATACAATTTTCATATGATAAATACTCATAATTTACATCGTATACGGAGTACTACATATCTCTACTCAAAAGTCATATTTACATTCATTATTCAAAATAAAACTAAATCTATTTATTCTACGCAGCGGAATCCAAATTCAACCCAGGATCAACTTCCGACCTACTGTTCGAAGGAGCCAAGACGCACACTGGTCAATTTCCTGAAATGGTTAGGCAACAGATATGAGTCCAAGGACTCAGTAGGCATTAAAACCAATCACATGCTTATCATATACTAAACTGTGCAAATCCATGATATATATATAAAGCTAATCACAATTTCACTGGATTGTACATATACTATGAATGCGAAGAAAATATAATAGAGCAAAGTAATTTTCATATTTATAAGCAAATACGTATAACAAATCTTATCTGACTTATATATAAATGGCATAATACATATCTTAGCTAAATCAGAACTTATACAGATGAACTTATTTTCAGATCATATCAAAGTCATATATCAAATCTGAGCTTCATATTATTTGGCAGCATTTATTGGACAGGCATCCCGTCACTAAAAGCAGTAGCAAACACATACCTAGGCATCCACACGTCGACATAAAGATAAATGGTCTAAACGCTGGAGCCTGTCGACTTTGATCAACCACGCAGGATCGGGAGTTAATACTCCACCATTCCCCAGATAATTTTTCTTATTCTGGGTTCCGGATTTTTCAGAAGTCCGTTTGTCCTCGGAAATGGACCTAATCCCGTAGCGGAATCTAACTACAGTTTGTCGCCCCACACCTCCTTAAAGTGACACAGTCCATATGCTTAATCAAATTTTTATTCTTATTATGATACTTAATACATAGTCATCTCAATACTTAAAACTTGCCATTGAACTCTACAAAATAACTGGATCGTATTTTAATATTATTAACTAAATATATATAACATTTGAAGAGATTAAAGTAGGGAGAGAGTAGAGAGAGAGAGTAGAGAGAGAAAGTAGAAAGAGATTAGAGAGAAATTGGAGAGAGATTAGAGAGAAAATAATATTTTTACATAATGGTAACTAAATAAAAAACTGATTCTAAACATAGATCATTGGGTTAAATAAATCAATGACTTAAATTACATTTCAAATAAAATCAAATCAAAGAAATGTAAATAACAGATAACATGCACTCGATTTATCATGCCTACCTTTATAATGGATTTCCGAATTGACTTTAGTATTTCACCCGAGCTCCTGTAAAAGTCCTTGCGTAGGAATAGATAATTGTTCCGTCCAAGATACGCAAATAAGGGTGAAATTGTCCAAAGTAAGCTTCAAATCCTCCGTCCAAACTTTTGTCAAATATTTATATTATTCTGATGTATTATCTTCTCCATTTATTAATAAGAGAATGAGAGTGAGAAGAGAGAAGAGAGAGAAACTAGAGAGAGAAAGTAGAGAGAGTAGAGAAAGAAAGTAGAGAGAGAAAGTAAAGAGGGAGTAGAGAGAGAAATAGAGAGAGATATTTAAAGAGAAAAACTAGAGAGAGAAAGTAGAGAGAGAGTAGAGAAAGAAGTAGAGGGAGATATTTAAAGAGAAAAAGTAGAGAGAGAATTTAGAGAGAGAAAGTAGAGAGAATAGAGAGAGAAAGTAGATAGAAAGAGAGAAAATAAAGAGATTAGAGAGAGAAAGTAAAGAGAGTGTAGAGAGAGAAAGTAGAGCGAGAAAATATAGAGAGATAATAAAGAGAGTGTAGAGAGAGAAAATAGAGAGAGAAAGTAAAGAAAGCGTAGAGAGATAAAGTAGAGGGAGAGTAGAGAGAGTGGAGAGAGTAGAGAGAGAGAGAATAGAAAAGAAAAAATAAAAATAGGAAGAGAGAGAGATGGGAGAGAGAGAGAGAGAGAGTGTGTGTGTGTGTGTGAGAGAGAGAGAGAGAGAGAGAGAGTGGGGAGGGGGAGGGGGAGGGGGGTGGATACATGGGAAAGAGAGGGGGAGAGGGGGGCTTTATATAGGGGGGAGGGGAGAGGAGATAAGAGGGAGGGGGAGGTGGTAAGAGGGGGAAGAGGGGAGTGGGGGAGGAGGAAAGTGGGGGAGGTGGGGAGTGAGGGAGGGAGCCACGTGGGGGGATGGGGGGTAGAAGATTCTTTAGGATTTTTTTTGTTATTATATATATTTTTTAAAAAAATCTTTATATAAAAACTTCTAAAGCTCACTCTGTCTTATTTTTGACCTACCAAACGTCAAAATTTGAAAAAGTGTTCAACATGAAATTTGTAGATTTTTCAATTATCTTTCCAACGAGTCTAATATTGACCTATTCTGACATCCCTATGAGGAGTTACGTATTAATAAAGAAGATGTCTATTTAATTTATATACTAACATCCGTTAAATCCGTATTTTCTATACAGTTCAAGGCGTTGGGGTTTGATTTAGAGAATCTAGAATCTGTATAGGTTCCAAAAGTAAAGTGCTTAGTTATTTTTAGGTTTCCAACGGATTCGGGTGTTACAGAAGTCCCTCAGGTCACCCAGCCAGTCGAAGGACTCAGTTCAACAAACTCTCCTGATGAGGGGGAGATCCCTGATACTAGCTGTGAACGATTGTCAGCTTTAGCAAGCAACTCCAGGGAAACCTCAGCATCCCTAGTTGTCGACTGCTGGCCAGAAGTTGACGGCCCGGATCAATCCTTAATGGATTCCATCCACAACAGCTCCCAAGCCCCATCGGCGTCAACCAGTGGCTTCGAAAATCAAGAAATGCATGAAGCTGACACCGACGATGAGGATTTCATCGACTTCCAACCCGCTCCTCCCGAGCTAGAGGACGGTGGCCAGGCGACCGTTGATGGGCTCGTTGAAATCAACTTGGGCGAAGGTGAAGCCCCCCAGCCCACATTCGTCAGCGCTCTCTTCACCGAGGCAGAAAGGCGGGATTACAAGCAACTCCTACTTGAGTATAAAGATTGCTTCGCCAGGACATACAGAGAGATGCCAGGGCTAGACCCCTTTGTAGCAAAGCATGAGCTAACTATTTCTCCCTCGGTCACTACAGTCAAACAGCCACAGCGGCGCATGCACCATGAGCTGGAGCTCCAGGTCACGACCGAAGTCTATAAAATGGCGGAGGTCGATTTCATCGAGCCGTGTATCTATCCGATCTGGCTCGCCAACATAGTCCTTGTAAAGAAGAAAAGTGGTCAAGTCCGCATCTATGTCGACTTCCGGGACCTCAACAAAGCTACTCCGAAGGACGACTTCCCAGTTCCAATCACAGAAACAATGGTCGACATGACCACTGGACATGAGGCCTTGTCTTTCATGGATGGGTCGTCTGGTTATAACCAAATCCGGATGTCCCTCAAAGACAAGAACCACATAGCCTTCAGATCCCCCAAAGGGATTTTAGACTACAAGCGTATGCCCTTCGGTTTGAAGAATGCCAGCGCTACTTACCAAAGGGCTATGACCAAGATATTCGATGAAATGTTGCACAATATCATCGAATGCTATGTCAACGACCTTGTCATCAAGACTAAAAGGCGAGAAGACCATTTGCGCGATTTACGCCAAGTCTTCGAGCGTCTCCGGCATTACAGGCTCAAGATGAACCCCATGAAATGTGCCTTTGGCATATCCAGTGGCCAATTCCTCGGCTTCATTGTTAGATACCGAGGAATCGAGGTGGATCCCAGCATGATGAAAGCGATCCAAGAGCTTTCACCACCCAGCAACCTCACTAAGCTTAGGTCCTTCCAGGGGAGACTGACCTATATTCGGAGATTTATTTCTAACCTCTCCGGTCGATGCGCGCCTTTTAGCAAGCTGATGAAGAAATACACCCTGTTTGTATGGGACTCTGAATGCCAGGCAGCTTTCGAGCAAATCAAGGAGTACCTCCTTACTCCCCAAGTCCTGGGGGCACCAGTCAAGGGTAAACCCCTTATACTCTATATCGCCGCCATGGACGCTTCTCTAGGAGCTCTATTGGCGCAAATCAACGAAGAAGGTAAAGAGCAGCCGCTTTACTACCTTAGTTGGAAACTGATCGATGCTAAGTACCGCTACTCCTCCATGGAGAAAGTCTACTTGGCATTGGTATTCGCCATCAAGAAGATGCGGCATTACCTCCTGTCCTATCGAGTCGAGCTCATATCCAAGCACGACCCTTTGAAGTATCTCCTCCGACAGCCCATCCTCTCAGGTCGACTGGGAAAGTGGGCTCTCCTGCTAATGGAGTACGACATCACCTATGTCCCCAGAAAGGCAATCAAGGGACAAGGTATGGCTGAATTTTTGGCAGCTCATCCAGTACTAGATGACGCACCCTTCAACACGGAGCTCCCTGACGAGGAGTCCCTTGCTGTCCAATCACAACAACCGATTGAAAAGAGCAAGATGTCTTGCATTACTGGCATCAAGACACTCTTACAGCCAGTGTACCTTGCTTGGAGCTTTACTTCGATGGCACTTCCCGAGGGAATACCTGGAGCAACCATGATCCAACCATCATGGCAGGTGCCGGCATTGTTTTCCTGACTCCTCAGGGTGAAGTTTTGTACAACTCATGTGCTCTCATGTAGTCCCTAACCAACAATGAGGTAGAGTATGAAGCTCTACTCATTGGGCTTCAGATGGCTATTGACATGGGCATTAGATGCCTCAAAGTCTACGGGGACTCTCAGTTAATAGTTCGGCAAGTCCTCGGCATCTATGACGAGTGGAAGCCAAAGCTGGTTCCGTACCACGCCACCGTCACCAGATTGACCCAGAAGTTCTATTTCTTTGAACCAGAAGCAGCAACACCCAGGCAGACGCCTTGGCAAAGTTGGCTGCGACTATCAAGCTCTCGCCCGAGGGCGAGGTTGACATCATCGTCAAGCAGAGAAGACTGATGCCGAGCTCACTTGAGAGTGACGCCGATCTCACCGTATACGAGGTCCATGACCTTGACCATAACACTTCTCCAGAAGAAAAAGATTGGCATGCGCCGATCATAAAATTCAAGAAAGGGTGGCTCCCTCCTCACCGAGCTCAAAGAGTCCAGTTACTCCACCGAGCGACCTCTTAGGAGGTGATTGGTGACTCCCTATACCGACTGGTCCACGAGAAGGACAAGTTGATTCTCCTGAGATGTGTCTCCCCAACCGAGGCTCAAGCCATCATGTGGGAAGTCCACTCCGGATTGTGCGGCGCGCACCAGGCTGGAGATCGTATGAAGCACAACATTAAGCTCAAGGGCTTCTATTGGCCAACCATGTACGCGAATTGCGTCCAGTACGCCCGTACATGCCATCAATGCCAAGCCTTTGGCCCAGTACCTAGAAGACCTCCTAATCCACTACGTCCTACAGCCCCCACTTGGTCGTTCGTAGAGTGGGGCATGGACATCGCAGGGCCTTTCCCGCCATCTTCCAAGGGCCATAAATACATCTTGGCTGCCACCGACTATTTCTCTCGCTGGGGGGAAGCCCTCCCCTTGCGGGAGGTCACCGGCAAAGTGGTCACCAGATTTGTCCAGCATAACATCATCTACTGATTCGGTACTCCCAGGCGCATAGTGTCAGACAACGACACACCATTCAAGAATAGGGTCGTATACCAGCTAGCGGCCAAGTTTCACATCGACTAGAGAACCTCTTCAGTCTACAATCCCCAGGCCAACGGCTTGGCGGAAGCCTTCAACAAGACCCTCTGCAAGCTTCTGGCTAAAATGGTTAGCCACCGAAAATGTGATTGAGGTGAGAAGGTCTTCGACACACTGTGGGCCTACCAAATGATCTATAAAACCCCTACAGGGTGTTCGTTGTTCTCCCTCGCCTACGGGGCAGAAGCCATTATCCCCATCGAAGTCCAGTTAGCCTCTTATCGCATGGCGATCCACACCGGCCTTGCCGGCCCTGACAAAAATCAATACCATAGAAGGCTAGAGGAGCTGGCCGATCTAGAAGGCAAGCGGCTCGAAGTCTACAAACACCTACAAGTATACCAAGCCCGTATGGTGTGAGCCTATGATAAGCTCTTCAGGCAGCGAGCCTTCAAGTAAGGTGACCTCGTCATGAAAAAGGAAAAGGAAGTCATGGCGGGGCGCTCCAGTAGAAAATTAAAGCCGAATTGGCGAGGCCCATATGTCATTCACAACATCTACGAGGGTGGGGCTTACACGGTCATTGACCACAATGGTCATAAACCTTTCCTACCTCTTAATGGTAAATATATGAAGCTATACTATGCACCTGAACATGAGTTCGTGCGCCATCCAGACTAAGGCGCACGTCTCAGCTACTACCAATAAATTCGGCCTTTTCCGGCAAAAGGGTTTGGCCAGTTATTCCCTCCGATTTCCGATTCCCAGCTAAGCAACAAGGCCAGCCGAGCCCTCTCAGAACCACCGCAAGGCATTCTCGGGGGTCAACCTCCCACCATTGCCCTTGCCACGACAAGAGCAAGGACACCTTTACGCCAGCAACAATCCAGCCATCGGGCTCCCAGATAAGCAAAAAAATAGCAAAAAAATGGGGTTAAAAATAGAGATGCCCCTGCAGACCCAGTCATCCCCACTGTAAGGAGCGGCTGGGGGCAAAAAGGCCAAAAACTCGGCTAAGGTGGAAACCCGAAAGGGCACCTCAGGTAAAATTGGGAAACCCCTCGACGTGAAAAACCGCAAAGGCGCATCGGAAAAAGCTAAAGGGGGTCGGCTCTGGCGAAAACCCGAAATGACAGTAGAGCCAATAATGAGAAAATCCCACTCTCCCCACCAGTCAGGGTGGCCTTCCGCCTGTTCCTTAATAAGTCGTAGGCCTCCCCAGTTATCGGCCTTCGGTTAACCCACAGTGCCAGACCATTAACCCTACAATCTCTAGTTAGCCTTATATCACCCTACTTAGCCCACTCTAGTCTCGGCCCTCGCTCTGTCGCAGCGGACTGATAAGTTCCAGTGTCTATGTGACATCCTAGTCGCCATTCCGGTCAACTCCTCTCTCAGCCTCTCCCCATACCTTCACCATTCCACACTATTGCATCCTACATCTCTCTAAATCCAAACCCCCCCGAGCCTCAGTATGCACCCAGCCCCCTCTGTAATCCCTGACCCACCAGCTATAGCTCCAGTCACATCCTGCCACGACAAAGTGGCCCCAGCACTGTAATATGATAATTTGTGATAACCCTTATCAAGGGCAAAAAAATACCCAGTTACCCACATCTTCCAGCTTCAGGTTACGTCCCCTGACAGCGGCATGCTATGGACGACACTTCCCAAGAAAAAACAACAACAAAAGTGGGGTTAAAAAGAGAGATACCCCGGCGGACCCGGCCGTCCTCATTACAAAGAGATGACTGGGGGTAAAAAATTGCCACCAACCCAGTTGAGGTGAAAACCCTCAAGGGCGTCTCAGGAAAAATCGGGTAACCCCTCGGTGTGAAACCCGCAAGGGCACACCGGAAAAAGCAAAAGGGGGCAGCTCTGGCGAAAACACGCAAGGGCGGTAGAGCTGGTAAAGAGAAAACAAAAAAAACTCTCTCCCTCTCTACTCCTCACTGATGGAAGCCGTCAACCACGACATCCTGCCAATGGCAACCTCAGCAACACTCCACAACACAGGTGGCCATTACGCCTCCGAGGGTCGGCCATCACCAGTCCCCATCTCCAGTTTCGGCTACAACGCCTTTACAGGCCAACCGCCTAGTTCCCAGTCCCAATTTTTGGCTACAACACCTTTACAGGCCAGCCGCCCAGTTCCCAGTTCCAGTTTTCGACTGCAACGCCTTCACAGCCCAGCCGCCCAGTCCCCAGTTCTAGTTTTCGGCTGCAACTCCTTCACAGGCCAGCCGCCCAGTTCCCAGTCCCAGTTTCCGGCTACAACACTTTTACAGGCCGGCTGCCCAATTCCTAGTTCCAGTTTCCAGCTGCAACACCTTCACAGCCCATCCGCCCAGTTCCCAGTCCCAATTTCCAGCTACAACGCCTTCACAGGCCAGCCGCCCAGTTCCCAGTCCCAGTTTCCGACTACAACGCCTTCACAGGCCATCCAGCTGGCCATGCCCCAGTCCCAATCCTTGGTCGAAACGCCTTCCCCGGGCCATCCGGCCAGCTTGGACCCGGTCCCCCAGGCTAATAGGGACTACATTTCTGTCTAACAACATGATACTAGCTGATACTCATTCACTCGGTCTTCGACCGACACATCCCAAAACCATCCCGGTAGCCCTAAACTGTGTAGACCGTCATACCCCACAGGTCCATGTCAGCTCCATGTTACACAGGCCTTTATCCTTCACGAGGATTAGCCCCAGCACCCAGTCATTCTCCCCTACTGCCCAGTACTCAGCCGCCAGTTCCCCACACTCTGTCCCGGGACCCAGTACCTGCCATCTAGTTACATTATTCTCCATACTGAACCCCCTTTTTACTCATGCGCCCGAGAGTGGGTATATCCAGTCCCCTGTCTCTTATACCAGTACATAGTGGGAAAAACAAGCATGACTAACAGTAAGTGGTCGCTAGTCCATGCATGTAACATCGTGTCACCAGAGAAAAGGAGGAACAACCCAGTAAATAACCAAAAAATCTGACAAGTTTGTCATTAATACTCTGTAAAAGGAGCCCAAGACATGCCCCTGGGGTGACAAAATCCATACAGTTTGGAAAACACAAAACAAAAGGGGGAAAGAAATATAATCAAGCCCCGGGCTCGATCCCCTCCAGTGCCGCAAGGCGAGAGTCAGCAGCCACAAGCTCCGCCTCCAGGGTCAACAAAAGCTGAGCGCTAGCCTCGACCCTCATATCGTCCGTCTGCCACTCAGCTCGGGCGTGCTCGGCAGCTGACTGCTGCTCCTCCAAGGCCTTCCTCAAGGCCTCAACCCAGCTCTCTGCCTCTCCCAGCTGTGCGGCACGATCCCGAGACACCAACGCAGTTGCCTCGACATGGCCCCTCTGCTCCCCTATGGCTGACACGAGCTGGGCCCGCTGCTCCTGCGCCTCCCGGATCACTGCTAGCCTTCGGGTCCTCTGCTCCTGAGCCTCGCAGAGTCGCAAGTACTCTGCCTAGATCCCAGCTAACCCGGACATGTAGAGCTCGCGTGGGAACCCTGGGTGCACTCTCTCAGCCGTTGTCTCAGGCCCTCTGGAGAAGGAAGAGGGTTGCCCTGCAGGTAGCCCCGGGCTGGTTGGAGCAAGGCTGCACCCGTGCTCACATCCAACAACGGCTCTGGTGGTGAGACAGACGTAGGCCACTCGATCCCCAAGCTCAGGGAAGGGTCGGTCCTCTCGGCCAACACGTCACCAGAGCCTGCATATTCCCAGCAAAAATAGAGGGAAATGAGTGATACGTCTAAAATTTCCCATAATGAACAATTTGGAAAACCTGAGAAAAAAAACTTTTCATCCCTTACCCAATCTGACGCCCGCCGCGCCAGTGGCGTCTCCCGTCGGGGTCGGGGAAGGCAACTTCTCCTCCACTTCGGTGGCTCCGTCCACCGGGGTCGGAGAAGGTAGTGATTCCTCCACAACCCGGTCGTCGCCAATAACCACAGGTGAGACAGGGGGCTCCTCCTACCAGCTCTCAGCAGGAGCCGATGCGTGCTCCCCTCCAGACTCCGATGCTGCAAGCAACCTAAGAGCGTCAGCTGTAATGCCCCGGATTATTCGAATCCTTGTTCATGGGACTCGGATCTGGTTTCTCGGAGTGTCCGACTCCGTTGTGTCTAAAATTTTGTTTCGGCCATCTTTCGTGTTCGGATCGACGCGATCCGAAGTTGTTTCAGAGGCCCGGAAGCGTTCCGCGACTTTTCCGCGTGTATTTTCCGATTCCCGGTGTGTGTTTCGGTAATTCCTTCGAAACCTCGTTGCGGGTGAACCGGGCCGTTCACATGGGCGCGAGTGGTACCGTTGCGATCGGTGCGTTCCGAGGATCGTGGAAACGTGATTTTCTATTTTTTTGTATTATCCGAAATTTTTGGATTTTCCTATATAAACCCCCTTTCTCTCTCTTCCCTCTCATTTCTCACTCACTCCCCTCTCTTCTCCGGCGGCCAACGGAGCGAGGCGGGGGTGAGGTGGAGGCGGCGCAGGCGAGGATGCGGGCGAGGATGGGCGAGGATCGAGGGGGTTGCGGGCGCGATCCCTCGGTGGATTCTGAGATGGCGTCGTTCGCGTTCCGGGCGGTTTTCGATGTGGATTAGTCGCTTCGGCGCACGGTTTCTTCGGTGGAGGTAGGGTGACGGAGCACTGCTACGTTCTGCTCATTTTCCCTGCCATTGCACATCGTTTGGCGCAGAAACGGCTGTGTTTGGGTCCGTTCTAGCGAAACCGTGGTTTTGTAGGTTTCATAGGGTCGGTTGGGAAACGGCGATGGTTTCCAGATCGGTTACTGTCAACAGATTCCTTGGGGTGAGAGCGTTCTTTTCCTCTTGATTTTGTCTCGATTGGTGGTCCCGTTGGACTGATAGAGCTCCGGGAAGCTCGATAACCCTTTTTGGATAACTTCGGTAGAATCGCTCATTTATCGTGATTCGTGCATCGTTTTGACTCCGGTCGGAGTCCATGTGATTGCCAGGGTGGTTGTGGTTGTATCCCCCTCGTTTCGACACGAACGGGGCATGGAAAGGCCGCGATCGGGTGACCCCCTGGGTTTACCCGTCGTGATGGTTGGGCGGTTGAACCAGGGCCCGTCCATCGTATGGGCGGCTGCCTTTGGTCCGTTCATCTTCTCTTGGTTTTGGGGTTGTGCGGTCGGACGATAGACCACACATGTGATGTGCGGCCAGGTGAGAACCGCATGTCTCCCCCATGGGCGACTGGTCCCCAGCCGTCTATCCTTCCGTGGGCTTGTGCGGCCAGGAGCTGACCGCATATCCCAGTTGACCCTTGGTCAACAGTTTAGTGTCGGTTGGGTTATGCGGTTTAGTCAAAACCATTTTGACCGGCACTGGAGTAGGTCAGTTGGGTTGTGCAGACGATCCTTGGCCGCACATCCCCTTGGGCGGTCCAGCCCTAACCATCCATCCTCCGTCTGGGTTAGTCCGATTAGGGCCTTGTGCGGCTCCTGCCAGACCGCATGTCTCTTGAGTGGCTGTGCCCCAGCCGCACATCCCTTGAGCGGCCCAGGGTGAACCACACATGTGCCAGTCTAACCTGGTGTTTCCGTTTTGATCGATTCGAGTCCCGGGTGTGTGGTTCTCGAACCACGTATCGACCCGTGGCCTGACGGATGATGTGCACGTCGTTGAGGCTAGGTGTCCTGGTACGTTGTAGTCGCGGGTGTAGCGTTCTCGACTCATGTCACCGTGTGTTGGCGTGCATCATCGGTTTCTCCGGAAAGTGATCCCGAGTGGGTCCTGTGGGAGGCCTTGGGCTACGAGCCCAGTTGTCCAGTCTGGGGCTGGAGGCTTCCCTCTTCTCCTTGAGTTGGGCTGTAGCTTGGCGGTGTACAAGTTGCCTTGGGAATCATGCTTCTGTGCTTTCTGTGTGGGCCGTGTGTGTGTTGCCTTAGTCCTGTGAGTTCCCTTCCCGAGGGAATGGTCTCGGCGGCTCGTGAGCTACCTCGGTACGCGTGCTACCATGGTTTTAGACCTAGATATTGGACTAGATTGATGGCCTTGTGCTGTTGCGTGCGACGGTCTTGACCCCGAGTCTTCTAACTTAAAGACCGTTGGCTGTAGTGCGTCTAGAGGACTGCCCAGAGTCCAGTTGCTTAGCGTCACTTGGGTTTTCTCGACTCTCGCGCAGGGTGCGTGCGTAGCCGTGGGCTGCGAGTCCCGTTCCTTCTCCGACTGTGGTCGCCGTTCGACGGTGTCGGTACGTGGGATGGTCCCCGTACGTCATCGGATTCGGACGTTGTTTTCCGTTGACTTGAGAGTCTACTCCTTCAGTGACCCTCCACTTGTCGTAGCCTGCTTACACCCGTGTGGTCCCACCAGGGAGTGGTGGAGAGGCTACCCTGAGGATAGTTTTGGACTGGTTTCCGTCGGGCCCCCCGTCGTTAACCAGAGTCTGACTACGGGGGAAAATCGGTCAGAGGGCCAGACCTAGGACGCATGGTCTGTGTGTGCACAAGTGGTTGGGGGCGGTTGGACCCACACCGACGGGCGTGACCCCAGCTAGTCACTCGTTGTGGTTCTTGTTCGGTGTCCGTGCCTCTAGTAGGCGCTACCATGCTAGGCAGTTCACCTGCGGTGCGGTGTAAGTCGTCAGGGGACGCAACCGGCCTTGCTTCTAGTGGGAGGTGCTCCTGTCGAGTCGGGAGTGGCAGACTGTCAGTCTTGTGACTTCGACCTTCGGGTTTAGTTGTGTTGACCGTTGAGTTTCGGTGGTCTCACGGTGGTGCGTGTGTCGGTTCTCGTGCCGTGAAACTAGTGCTCGTAGCTTTACCGAGGTTGCGTCTTGCTGTACGGTACCCGTGATCACGTGGTCGGGGTTGTACCTTGGACATCATGTTCAGGTTGGCCGTGTCCTGGGAGACAGGCCTCTGCGGTGCGATTACCATGGGCTTTTGCTTCGGTAGGTGGTACTGGTGTGGTTCGATAACCTCGACTGCGAGCTCGAGGTGTGCCTTATGGTACAGTAGGAGTAGTTGTAGTGCCGTGTTTTGGCCGGCCACCGGGTTTACTATTCCTGCTGTTACCGTTGCTCTCGTAGTTACAGCTTTCTGTGCCACCGTTAGGTTCTTGGTGGGGTTCCGCGGGATCCCTGCAGAGTCTCTGTTTTGGAGACTCACTCCCTGCCTTTCAGGTGTGGCGGTTCTTCCTCGAGGTTCGAGGTTGCTGTTCGGAGGTTCTCAGTTGCCAGCTCGCCGGGCCGAGTGTTCACTCGGCATGTGGTACGTTTTTACTGCTTTTGACTGTACTTTCTGTCGGACTGGACTATGTTGTAGCTGTAGTTGTTCTTTCTTTCAGCTAGTTGTTGTTGGTTGTCCTACTTTATTTCCTATTTCTTTGTGCCCCCACACTCCTTTTAGCCCTTCTGAGCCCTCCCGGCTCGTGGGCGGCGGTTTGAGTCTCGGGTTATCGGGCCTTCCTGGTAATCGGATTCTCGGGTCGTTACATCAGTACTCTGCCATAAAGCGTGAACAAATGCCAAAGGGGAGGAGAGAGAACCCCCACATATCTCCAGAAGTAGTCCCCATCTCAACCTCCTCGGTGGAAGAGGTCCCAGAAGAGGAAGAGCTTGAGCTCGAACTCTCCTCCGACTCCCTGGCCAAGCTGCCATTGCCCGGAGAGCCTGGTGAAGCCTCCGACGAACTCCCGAAGGTTGCCGAGCCAGAGGCCCCTACAAGTCAACAAAGCAAACGAGGTTACCACACAACCCAACCTCTTGCAAAAATGACTCTATAGTTAAGGGTTTCGAATGAGAAACTAACCAGCCAGGGCACTCCCTTCCGAGATCCTCTCAATGTCGACGATCTCCTCGTCACCCCCAGTCGAAGCCACTGCAGCAGGTCCTTCTCCCGCTACCTCAGTCATATCGCGGGGAAGCTCACCCTCCTCCAAAGGTGAAGAAGTACCTGTGACCAACGCCAAAGGGAGCCCAGTGTCAATAGACAACATAAAGATCTTACCACAAATGGCTCAATCCCTAGTCACATACCTGAGGGTCCCATGCTAGAAGACCCGACCAGTCCTACGGTGCAGGCAGACACCACGGCTGGTAAAGGAGCGAGAGGCATCTCTGCCAGCAGCGGCAGTAGCAAGCCGGGTGCACCCCCGGTAACAGACAGAATCGAGGCATCCACCGCTCCTGGCTCTACCTCGAAAGAGGGGAGGGCCACCGACGGACCAGCACTGACTAACTCCTATATCATCTCTAGAGTAGTAGCCGGATCCTCGCCTGTTAAATAATAACACATGCACAGTCAACAACTCCAGCCCAACTACTGTGCAAACAATGGGAGGGCAACCCCCTCCATACCAATTCAATGCTTACCCGGGCCATCCCGGGTCGCTGCTGGTCCCTGCCCTCCAACCGATAGGGGCACCTCGCCCTGCACCTCACAAGGAGCTGTGGTACCTGATGTCTCAGCCACCTCTGCATAACACCGGCAACTATGTTAGCTCCCAGAATCGAGCACAACTATAACCAGAGTGTATCCAGTCCCAGAAGTCCCTACCTGGCTGGGCGTCCGTTGAGGCCTTCCACGACTCAAAGTTAGAGAAAGTCCTGATATTGGGGATAGCTTCATCCATCACGCGAAGGAACCCTACCATATCTATCTCGCACTCGGCCCCGTCATCAGGTAGTGGGTCGACCTCCTGGGGAGGCGAGAAGGCCATGTCCGCCCCGGTCTCCAGCGGGGCTGCAAGACACCAATCCAACGACGCAGGGTTAGTCGATCGTCACGGCTAAACCAACAGGGCACAAGAGAGGCAAATATGACACTTACTTAAAGTCGGCTCAGCCTCGATATGCTCGCCAGCCTCGGGTCCCCGTGAGGACTCGCCAGCTTCCGCTGCTCCGGTCTCTACTCGAGGTTCCGCCCCGGTCTCCAGCGGGGCTACAAGACACCAATCCAACGATGCAGGGTTAGTCAATCGTCACGGCTAAACCAACAGGGCACAAGAGAGGCAAATATGACACTTACTTAAAGTCAGCTCAGCCTCGATATGCTCGCCAGCCTCGGGTCCCCGTGAGGACTCGCCAGCTTCCGCTGCTCTGACCTCTACTCGAGGGCGCTTCCGCCTAGGCTGAAGACCCCTGTTCCCACTCCCAGAAGATGTCTCTGTGGAGGGGTGATCCCCATCTGCTGCAGAGCCTGTCAGTAAACATAGCCACACAAAATGTCTCGGTCATATATCCCAGGAAACAATAAAATAGAGGCAACATGCTAAAAAAGAGGTCTTGCCTGAGGCCGCAAAGGGAGTCAACGGCAGGGGAACCAGCTGCTCCAGCTTCAAACCCACAGATCGCGCGGCCTTCGCGACCACCTCCTTAACGTCCCTCAGGGTGTAAGCACACTCGACATGGGACACAAACTCCACGGGCCCCGCAGACCCCATCGCATGGGCGATGTGGCATCTCCAGTCGTCGACCGCCGTGTCCGCGAAGCTCCCCTCAGGAAGCACCCGATCCAGTGAGCCCTTCTTTCCAAAGTCGCAGTCATCCAGAAATTGGGCCCACCAAGTTCTCGGCGCCCTCGATCGAGACGCCTCAGCTCCAGTATCTACAGGCGCTAGCCGCACCTGCCTAAGGGGCTTCAGCCCCGTGCCGCTGCCTCGTCCCACGGACAGTGAGCCCCGACTGCCCCGAGGCGCCTGCTGTGCTAGCCGCTCCACCTCCCGGTGAATCCGGGAGAAGTGAGTCCTCAGATGCTCGTCATCCAGCAAAATAGGAGGCAGATCCTCCCTCAGAAGACGGTCCTCCTCGGCCTTCCGGATCGCCGAGGCCTTCTGTCGATACAAGTGGCTGTGCTCAAACCACCACCTGCCGTAATGGACGTCGAACCGTCCCCTGCGTCCCAGCCCAGGTGTCGGCAGTCGCTCTGTCTCCCGATGATAGTAGAAGTCCCACCACGCTGTAGCCCGCAAGTGGGTGTCCTGGCCTCTGTACTGTCGGCCTGCTAAAGGAAACTCCTGGTTCGGCGGGATCCCCTGATCATACCCGAAGTTCCGGGCAAACCTGTGCGGGTAATACGGCTCCAGGAAGCTCATCACGGACCGATGTAGCACCAGTACCGCCGGTCGGGTGCTCATCACCCACTCTGTGTACAATGCCGCATCCGGCTCTCGTTGATAGGGAAGGGCGCAGGTCGCCCCGCTACTCGAAGGCACTGAGACCAGATGGGAGTCCCTCGTGGCGCCGTCAAAAGGAAGTCCCTCCTCGCCCCTGCCGGGCAGGAAGGACAGGACTCTCCGAGCTCCCTCCAACTGCACAACTACGTCTCCATCGGGCTGTCCGGTGAAGCTGAACAGTAGGGGAGCCGCCTAGTTCGCCACTGATCCTCGAGTCACCAACCTCGGAAACAACAAACCGGCCCACACACTGAGGTAGTGGGTCGGCAAAAGTAGACTCCTCTCACATGGCGCCGGATGTGCCACCACCACTCCCAATCCCTGGTAAATGTTGGCCAGAGCCGTCGGAGCTAAGGCCAGTCTCCGTCCCTCCGCCAACAAGCACGCAGGCCAGAGCAGCTCCACCCTCAGCAGGCCATCCTCCCCATGCGGAACCACAGATGTCGCCAGGCAGTATGCCAAGAACGCCGCTAGGTGTGTCACGTCCAGTAGCCCGTGGGGGTTCCACCCATCTTGCAGTGCATAGATGTACCGTGGGTACGTCCAGAACCGTAAGTTCACCTCGGTGTATTCCTCCCATGGAGTCTGATCTCTCGCAAACTCCTGGTAGAAGCAGAAGGGCCCATTGTAGAAGTGGTAGATCCACACATTCAGCGGCACCCTAGGAGTCTGTGCAGCTCTCTCTCTCCCGGCTAGGGTTAAATCTCTCTAGGTCTTTAGTAAATACCGGTAGCTATAAGGAACCCGGTATCATCCATGCCCGTCGGTGTGACTGTAGTGGAGGTCATCCAGCACTACCTCCTTGTATCCCTTGCCGCCGATCGGCAGCCTGAAAATCCAAAATAGAGACCACAGTCAAGTGACGTCTCTCCCTCAGCCATCGCCACTGTGTTCCACCGATGGTTGAAGTGCTCTGCCAGCGCCGGTAGAAGCCCCGTGTAGCAGGGGTACCCGTACAAAGTCGCAGTCAAAGCATATCTAATATCGGCCCGGTCCAGCAGCACTCTATAGTGGTGCACGATCCCCATCAGCCACTTAGTAGCTCCATGGCGGTATCTGTGTGAAGGAATCACCGCCCAGCGACCGTACCAGCTAATAGCAGTCTGTCGTAAAACCCCAGATAGGAGGCTGTGGTCAACATAGCCCTCCCCAGCATGTTGCAACCCTGATGGCTCCAACACCAACTCTGCAGTACCCTCTATCTCTGCTCGGTGGTGTCCGTGCAAATCCCAGGAAGCGGGACCCATCACCCCAACGCGAACCCCAAACTGGTCCGCCCTGCTGAAGAAACCCAGGCACTCAGCACTGGGGAACTAACACTGCCTCCAGTAGTCCCCAGAAAAGCTCAGGAAACCACAAATGACGATCCCGCGCAGGCTATCCCTGCCTACTAAAATCGCCCGCTCCAGTCGGCGACGTGCTCCAGCAACTCAGGAATCCCCCTCCTCCATGCCTGGTGGGATGAAAGTCTTGATAAACTCGAACAAATGATGATCTAGGGGGAATTCCACTGGGTAGCATCCGCTGCGGTCGTAGGTGAAGATCCCGCCCGCCTCTGAGATCCGGGCCAACTCTACATCCCCGATTCCGCTCGCCTGCTCGCCAACGGGGCCCTCTGCTATCATTGTGTGCCCCTAGTCAAGCTGCTCCACACCAGCAGTAGTGATGACTGGCGGGCCCAAGGGAGGCATGGGCCACTCAGTACTTCTCACCCAGTGGTCCTCCTCACGGGCCACACGTCTCGGGACCCGCTCATGTCTACCAAATCGGGCCATAGCTGCAAGACAAAGCACACAGAAATGGTCAGCACACCGGAAAGTCAATATACACAATGCAACAAAACAAAGACATATGAAGTGTCAAAATACAACTACAACAATCCAGAATGAGGAGTTCATGGGCCGTACACCCTCATCTCCGCCTCCGACGCACGCCCTGTGGGGGGCATTTGTTGTACCCGGACAATTTCCCTGATAAAATCTTAAAGAATAAGGGTTCAGGAATTTCCCCGAACACCTTTAAGGCGCAGACTACCCAGCCTCTCCTACAACTTGTCGGTCCTACCAAGGTGAAGTGCCGTGATCAATGACACCCAAGAGGGGAGGTGAATTGGGAGATTATAGATTTTAAAAACTTTTACTCGATTTAAAGCACGTATTAAGAGCAAGCAACAAACAATTATAGATCAGATTGATTACAAAATGAATCTGGCTAAATCAACCCCTTCAGCAGTTCTTTGGTACGAGGCGGAGTCCGGGAATCCGAAGATTCTCTCACACAAGGTATTTTCCTCACGACAGGACTGACCTTGTCGATCAGAAGCTACCTTTTGATATACCAGAGATCTCCCGTAAAAAGGTTAATAAAGCTATATCTAAACAAATAAACTAGATGATGATGCAATATGAAAAAGAGCTAGAGTAGAATTGGAGGTAGAAGATAAGGAGCAAACCACACAGAAGACCACGATTTTTAGGTGGTTCGGATGCAACAACTGCAACCTACGTCCACCCCTCACCGACTGTGAGGATTCACACACTATCTTGTAGAAGGTTACAAGATCAAAATATGCACACACACACACACACACACACGGATCTGCGTAGATCCACACACACACAGGTGTTTCAATATTACAAGAATACACAATTAAAGCTCAGCAAGAGTAGAATGAGAAAACAAAAAATGAAGACACAGATTCAATCACAAAGGAAAGTGAGGAATAAGGAAATCACTCACACACACACACGGATCTGCGTAGATCCACACACACACAGGTGTTTCAATATTACAAGAATACACAATTAAAGCTCAGCAAGAGTAGAATGAGAAAATAAAAAATGAAGACACAGATTCAAGCTCCCCCTTAGTGGATGAAGATGGTATTGGATGAAGCTAGCTCCTATCTCGATTTTCATTTGACTGGCCTGCAAATCAGCTTGAGAAGCTTGCACTTGGATGAAGAACTTCTTGCACAAAGCACTATTCATGGAGCTACAGTGCACCCCTCCTTCTCCTTTGATGGCCTCCCTTGTTCTTACTTCAATCACCTTGGTTTTTGACCCCAATGAGATTATTTATAGAACTTGGGTGGTCAAGAGACATGCCACAGACCAGATCCACAAATCATGGTGAATCTTGTGACTTTTGGATTAAACAAACCCAATGAAGAGGGATTCCCACGTTGTAGAAAACAAAGTCAAATTAGGCTGCATCGAGACTGGCGGTCGACCGATATCATGGGACGGTCGACCGAAATTTTACAGGAAATGGTCCGTTCGTTGCTGGGAAAACCGGTCGACCGCTCCTGGCTGGCGGTCGACCGCTGGCTGGGATTCCTGCAAAAAATAAAGAGATTAGCCAATGCAATGTAATACATGAACGAATCAGTTTATGGCTACCTTATTCCAATCAATGTGAGTGGGTTTAAGCTTAGCCTGGATGTTTTATGGATCAAGATGGATTTATGCATGTGGAAGGGTTTAAACAATTAAGCATAGTACATGGTGAAGTAGGCTTTGAATGCATATTAAATTCAAACTTGATTGTTGATACATAGCACGTGAGAAAACACATAACATGGGTTTTGTTATCATCAAAATCACCTGGATATACTCAACAATCTCCCCCTTTTTGATGATGACAAAACTGAGAGGGTATTGAAATACATAAACGTGCTTTTAAGCAATGTTTGAAAAATTAGATCAAAGTTTGAAATCAATGCAGTTTACTCACATCCCATTAAGCCAGCGAACACAAACAATTCAACACTTTCTTTGCCAATTAGAAAAGAAATGAGATACAAGAGCCAACCATTTGCGATCAAACACCAGTTGCAATCAATTCATCATTTCATTACAAGGTACGTTAGTGCGAGAGTGAATGCATGACTCTAAACACAAGAGACTAAACAAATGCATAAAAATAGAACAGACTCATGATCCTCACATGATCAAACATGCAAACACACAACCACACACTGACATACATAAATATATAGAGCCTGCACTACTACTTCTCCCCCTTTGGCATCATCAAAAGGGGGTAGGATAGACGAAGGGGGACTCAAGTGACACAAGACCAAAGTACAGCAAGCTAGAGGGAGAAAAAGGGAAAATCCTCATGGTGCATCTGCAGGTGGCTGATCCTCTGGAGGAGGGGGCTGGTAACCAAGGCGATGGTGGATGTCTTCAAGAGTATGAACTTGAGCGTGAAGACTATCCCGAATAAGGCCAATGGCAAGGTCATGAGCTACATCACAGCGAGACATGCCAAGAAGTGTCATGTTCATGATGTGGAAGCATTGGCTGGAATCAGCAACACTATCGGTGAGGCTAGTCATATGAGTGGAGAGTGTGGCCATTTGAGTGGAGAGGGAATCCAGAGCAGTGGAGAAGGAATCTATGCGACCTGACATGGTGTCAATCACATTGCCCATAGTGTCGACGCGATCCCCGAGAGTAGAAAGTCGATCCCCAAAAGTATCCACACGTGTGTCTAGCCCAATAAATCGCCCATTAAAGGTCTCGAAATCTACCCAAGACTGCTGTGTGGCCCTGTGGACGCACTTTTCGACATGCTAAACTTGTTCGTTTGTTCACTTTTTTAGGCACGGTTTATTCAGTGGGTTTATTCGTCTATTAAGTGCGTGGGCGTGCTAGTCACAAAGTGACAATTTATTCGGGCTCCGAAGAGCCCACGGTGCGCTCGATCTGACTTCGTCAGACGATTGTGTGGTTTGTGTCGGGACCAAAATCCGTCGCGCCATAAAGGTCACGACGTCATTTACATCCCCTATACGAGGGAACACCCTTGATTAATCGCCGAGATTCAGGGCCTCGTGGCCAGGAGATTAATTGCATGAAAGGTCTATTAGGAAGCATTGAAATCCCCGTATGAGGGTGAGAAGAAAACATTCGAGATCATGTCGGTCGTGTACTGACCATTTAATGTTCGGACGAATGTCCATCTCGAGAAAATCACGGTTGTCGCGGGAAAATCGGAACGCATGTATGCCGAGGTACGGAAAATTTATTGTTCGGAAGAACGAAAAACGTTCGGCTAAGCCTCGGTTGGAGCGGTTAAAAACCAGTAAATCTGTTTGCCCGGTGCAAGAGCAAGCTGCGACCATACTGCGGTGGGCCCCCCGCGGTCGAAACAAGACTTGCATGAGCATCTTTAATATTTTCGATGCCAAGGGGCAACGGGGGAATATCCCTTGAATCAGTTGGAAAGCCCTGTGTCTAGGGAAGCGAACATTCGAAACGTGTCGATCATTCAGGGGACCGTTTAATATTCGGACGGGTGTCCGGCTTGGAAATATCGTAATCGTCGCGGGAAGACCCGGAACGTATGTATGCCGGGATACGACAAATATATTATTTAGAGACACTGAAAACATTCGGTTAAATCTCGGTTAGCGTAGCAGGAAACCAATTAATTTATTGACCCGGTGTAAGATCGAGTCAAGACCATACCGGGGGCACCTCCCGCGGTCCAAACGGGGCTTGCGTGGGCATCATTAATATTTTCAGTGCCGGAGGGCAACGAGGAAGAGTCCCGGGACTAGATTCCAAAACCAAAAACATGTTCAAAGGGAGCGAGCTGTGGGCCGAGGATATGGGTCAGACAATGACCATAATCGGGACGGACCCGAGGTCCAAGCATAGCCCACGAAGGCCTTATTGATATTCCCATGTGTAGGGTCCAGGGATGACGGGAGCCGTCTCGTTCTATTCTGATTTATGTCGGTCACTTGCGGACCACTTGATATTCGGACAAGGGTCCATATTAAAGGTACGGCATAGATAGAAACAACCCCGTACAAATGTATGCCGAGTTTACGGTAATTTCAATGAAAGAGCAGGAATGAATCCCAATAGAATGAATCCGATTTGACGATCTATCGGTCCAGAGCAATACCGAGTCACGACCACGTCGGGGTGGGAGCCGTCGGCCGTGTTGATCGCTCACGGGTCTTTTCATGTTCGGATACAGGTCCGTAATAGAAACGCGGCAGAAATCGAGATGAACCCGTTCAGATGTATGCCGAATGTGCGGCCATTTTAGTAGCGGCTCGGGAGGGATCCGGCCTGAGAAACGAGTCCGGTTTAATCGGAACATTGGCCCGAGGTGAGGTCGGGTCATGACCATTTCGGGATAATTCCCAAGACTCAGGCCCGACCTGGAAGGGCGGCATTGTTGTTCCTTCAGCACCGGGTCACGGGAGAGACGAGGCTGCGGTATAGATTTTACCTTTTTTTTATTTGGGTTTCAAATTATATATATATATATATATATATATATATATATCTATATATATTACTTATTTCCCTTTTATATATTTGTTCTGAATGATTTTATCCATATTGTTTATCATTATTATCATATTTTCCTTTTTTTACCATTATTATTAGTATTTCATATTTTTTGTTTATTTCATATATATATTCAGATTTATTTATTCATCATAGTTTGTATTAATTTATTATTATTATTATTATTATTATTATATTATATATATCTTCTGGAGAGAGAGTGGGCCGCTGGAGGGCAAAAAAGGGTGTACCGGCGAAGAGGCGATGGGGCCGTGATGGGTGTGCCGGCGAGGGCAACCGGGCGTGCCGGCGAGGGGCGCGTTGAGCGTGCCGGCGAAGGGTATAGGGGGCGTCTCGGCGAAGGGCCAAGCGGGTGTGCCGGCGAGGGGGCTGGAAGCACGTACCGGTGAAGGCCATGGAAGCGCGCCGGGGATGGAAGAGGAGGCGTGCCGGCGAAGGGTGCTGCAGGGTGTACTGGCGAAGGGTGTGGCGAGTGTACCGCCAAGGGGCTCAAAGGGGCGTGCCGGTGAAGGGCATGGGGAGCCCACTCCTCTTCCGTTCTTATGTCTTTTCTCTTTTTTTCTCTCTCTTGATTTTGTTAAGTTTGCATGGGCTTCTTCTCTCTTTCTCTTGATTATCTTCCATTCTTTCTCCCATGAGGACGAGTGTTCAAGTCGCTTAGTTGTTGTTCGATTCGACTCTCTTTGAATTGATTACGGTTCCCTTGCCTCGGTTAAAGCATTTTATTGTTGTTCTTTTTATTTGTTTGTTGCTTTCCTTTAGTCCTTTTTAACGTGTGATTGTCTCTAACAAAAATTCGGTAGCATCTCCCCTTGACCCAAGCGTAAGGGAGATACAGGGAACGCGTCCACAAGGAGTGGCGGAACCCGACAACTGGAGGTGGGCGCCCGAGAGTAGCAACACCGTAATGAAACCTCAGAAAACTCGGAGGGAACGCCGGACGGGAAACCTCTCCCAGGCTGGCCGGGGGTGCACCAGGCAAGAGGTTGGGGGTGTGTCGGCAAAGGGCCGCTGGGCTTACCGGGGAAGACCCACAGGGGTGTGCCGGCGAAGGGCTTGGCCACGGCGTGCCGCTAAAGGGGGGGTGTACCGGCTAAAGGACTGTGCTGGTGAAGGAGGGGCAAGGTGTGCCAGACTGGATGGCACCAAGAGGTGTGCCGGTGAGAGGTTGGCCAAGGGCGTGCCGGGGAAGGCTGGGGAGACTGCACCGGGCAAGAGAAGGAATGAAATGCACCGGGCAGGAAGCAAAATGGGTTGGGGGGTTAAACGGGGCGAAAAGGCCTAGGGGGAAGCAAACCCTAAAGAGGGGGAGAAAAGAAAGGGGCGTGAAACACCGAAGGATGCAAACACGGAAGAAATGCTTTAGAAAGACGTCCAAAAAAACTTGCAGGCCTTCCACTTTTATTCTCACAAAAGGAGTGCCCCCGGGGGGGGGGGGGCTAATACATCGCAACGATGATAGCAAAAAGGAAATGAAGGAAAAGAAAAAAGAAAAGGAAATACAGTGGAGAGGGGAACAGAGCGTGGACTCCTCCCCTCCCGGACCTCACTCCCTCTCTCCACTCCTTCTTCTTCTCTTCTTCTCTTCGCACAGACGCCGGGAGTCGGAGTAGCAGCATGGAGGGGAAGGGCAGCAGGCCCTCTCCCCCTTTTCTTCTTCTCTTCTTTCTCTTCCTTTTCTTCTTCTATTCCGGTGATGGCGGTGGATGGAGCAGCAGCACTCTCCCCTCTCTTCCTCTCTTTTCTCTTCTTCTCTTTTCGTATAGACGACGGCGGTGGGCAGAGCGGCGGGGCCTCTCCCCTCTCTTCCCTCTTCTCCTCTTCTCCTTCTTCTTCTCTTCTTCTCTTCTGCCTCTGCCTCTCTCTCTGCCCCCCGTGTGTATCGAAGGAGAGGGGCTTTTATCCTCCACGGTGGAAGCGTCCGAAGGCGGGAAGCGTCCGACGGGCATTCAATGGGAGTTGACTCCCTTGTCCTGGGCGGCAGGAGGAGTAGGCAATGTGGCCTTCTCCCCAGGCGACACCTCAGCAACCCCATTGCGCGCTAAGGATCTATAGGGGATGACGTTAAGATTGCTTGCAGACCACGCCGGTTGAGGAACAGCCGGAGTGTGCCGCTGAACGGGTGAAAACTCGTGCCGCTGGAAGACAGTAAAAGTGTGCCGCTGGAAGAGCTCGCAGGCGTGCCGCTGAGGAGCCCAAAGGGCGTGCCGCTAGAAGGGCAGGATGGGTCTGCCGCTGAAGGGCTAGCGGTGGGTGTGCCGCTGATGGGGTTCGCTGGCGCGTGCCCTTGAAGGGCCTGAGGGTGTGCCGGCGAAGAGCGAAGCAGGGCGTACCGTTGAAGGCCACCCTGGGTGTGCCACTGATGGCTAGCAGGGGGTGTGCAGGGACTGTGCCGGTGAAGACACCCACACTGGGTGTGCCGGTGGAGCATCCCAGCCGAGCGTGCCGGCGGAGCGCCAGGGGAGTGTGCTGCTGAAGGGTCACCACGGGTGTGCCGTTGAACGGCTGCCAGGGAGTGCCGCTGAAGAGCTGAAGGGCTGTGCCGCTGAAGGGCGTGCCGCTGAACAGGGCAAAGGGGTGTGCCTCTGAAGGGGTGTGCCCCTGAAGGGCGTGCCGCTGAATAGGGCAAAGGGTGTGCCGCTGAACAGGGTAGAGGGATGTGCCGCTGAAGAGCTCAAGGGCGGTTCTGAGCCCGTTGTGAGTGCTGAGTTGTGGCCCGTTTGATTTTCCTCGAGGCCCATGGATTGTGGGGTTCCTGGGGGTTGATTTCTCTTCACTGTCGTGACTCCGGAGATAGCTTCATGGCAGTGTATATGTGTTCGGGGAGTCCGGATGGCCCTCTTCCATGTAGTTTCTTCAATTGAAGCTGTCGTTAATGTTGGACTAGTCGGGGCGTACGGGAGTGTAATTTTGCGTGTCCACAAATGCCCCCCACCCACGGGTAGCGCAGGCGAAGGATGAGACGGGCAGTGCCCGTGGGTGTACTGGTCTCTTTTCTCTTCGTCGATGCCGACGGGGTGTTGGGAGCTGGCATAGCATGCTGGTCTCTTTGTCTCTTCATCATCAGTGTCGACAGGGTGTCGGGAACTGACATAGCATGTTGGTCTCTTTGTCTCTTCATCAGTGCCGACGGGATGTCGGGAACTGAAGCAGTATGTTGGTCTCTTCGTCTCTTCATGAGTGCCGACGGGGTGCCGGGAACTGAAGTAGTATGTTGGTCTCTTCATCAGTGCCGACAGGGTGTTGGGAACTGAAGCAGTGTGTTGGTCTCTTTGTCCGTGCCGACGGGGTGTCGGGAACTGAAGCAGTGTGTTGGTCTCTTTGTCTCTTCGTCAGTGCCGACGGGGTGTTGGGAACTGAAGCGGTATGTTAGTCTCTTCATCAGTGCCGACGGGGTGTCAGGAACTGAAGCAGTGTGTTGGTCTCTTTGTCAGTGCCGACGGGGTGTCAGGAACTGAAGCAGTGTATTGGTCTCTTTATCTCTTCGTCAGTGCCGACAGGGTGCCGGGCGCTGACATGGTCTGTTGGTCTCTTTGTCTCTTCGTCAGTGCCGACAGGGTGCCGGGCGCTGACATGGTTTGTTGATCTCTTTTTCTCTTCGTCAGTGCCGACAGGGCGCCGGGAGCTGACATTGTTTGTTGGTCTCTTTATCTCTTCGTCAGTGCCGACAGGGTGCCGAGAGCTGACATAGTTGGTTGATCTCTTTATCTCTTTGTCAGTGCCGACAGGGTGCCGGGAGTTGACATGGTTTGTTGGTCTCTTTGTCTCTTCGTCAGTGCCGACAGGGTGCCGGGCGCTGACAAGGTTTGTTGGTCTCTTTGTCTCTTCGTCAGTGCCGACAGGGTGCTGGGAGCTGACATGGTTTGTTGGTCTCTTCTTCTCTTCTTTTTCTTCTCTTCTCTTTCTGTTATCTCTTTTTTTCTCTCTTTTTTTCTCTCTTTTGTTGTTCTTTTTTCCTTTCCTTATTCTTCTTCTCTTCTTCCCTTCTTTTTTTCTCTTTTTTTTCGAAGAACTCCGGGTGGCTACTGGCGTGGATGCCAATGATATAAGAGCTGTCGGAACAGCGGCCGATAATTGAAAGCTGTTGACATGGGAGTCAATAATTGAAAAGCTGTCGACCCGAAGGTCGATGATTAAAAAGCTATCGGCTCAGAGGCCAATAATTGAATAGCTGTCGGCTCAGGGGCCGATAAGTGAATAGCTGTCGGCTCAGGGGCCGATAAGTGAGGCCGAAACAGCCGAGGCTGGAAGCGGGCTTCAAAAGCCGAAATTGGGGCGTACGATGTGGAAGCCCAAATCGGGGAAGCGGACTACAGAAGCCGGAGTTGGGAGATTAACGAGCCGCGAGGGCAAGAGGTAGGCCATGGGGGCCAAGATTGGACTTTACGAGCCAGCGCTGGGAGAGTAGGCTTCGATAGCCAAAATTGAGTTTATTGTATACACACATTATTATTATTATTTATTATTATTATTGTTATTTTTTTACTATATTTTTTTATTCAAGCATGCAAGCATTTATTAGCAGGCATAACATAGATATAAGTAAGGATGCTCCCTCTATAGGGGATAGGATAGGGACATCGCCCATACTTCGTAGACACGGTGCGGGCCGCGAGGCACGATTGAGAGGTGGTGCACCCGTCAAGAGGATATCGCACATCTTGCATGCATAACCTAAATTCACGCATTTCACCCGAGGCAATTCTCTGTGGCATGGCAGTGCAAATGTGTGAATGAAGAGGCCTAACCATAGGGATATGCATGTTTTCCTGGTGACACTCGAGGATCACTCTAGCGCCTACACATTAGTTCCAGGCTTTCGACTTTCGGTAGCTTCACACAGCCCCCATCTGTTTATTTTGGCAGCGGATTTCACTGTTCGGCGCGAGTCTCCTCATGTGTCTCAATGGGGATTTCCGGCTACTAAGATTCATCCTTATTGTGATTCGCTTCACCATTTCGCGCGGGTCTCCTCATTTATTTCAGTGGGGATTCCCGGCTACTCGGATCCGCGTTTCTCTCTCTCTTCTTTTTTTTCTCTTCTTTTTTTTTTACAGTGGGGGTAGGCAGCTTTTTCCTCACGATTATCTTTCACACGAGTGCAGGAATTCAAGTCTCCGTAGAGTGCTAAGAAGAAATTCGGGCAATCCCTATAGTCGAAGGCTATTGAACACATTAAGTGCTAAGTGTGGGAGCGTTGCCTCAGGTTTATTTTGTGAGTTGGGCTTAGTGATTCAGCCATGACTCTTCCCCTTGACGTGTGCACCTACCATAATTGGGTTCTTTTCGAGCGTATGCCGTGACGCGCGCACATCCGGAATCGGGGCGACATTATTTAGCAAGGAAATATGGTCCTAGAAAATTCCAAGGAGGTGTATTATTCTATATTAAGCAACCATGCAAGCAGGGCAATATCACATTCTCTTTTTTTGTTTTTTTTTGTTTTGTTTCCCTTTTTTGTTTTATGTTTGTTTTGTTGTTGTTTTTTTTTTGTTTTGTTTTGTTTTTTTTGGTGTTTGTTTTTTTTTTTGCATAAGAAAATATTGTTGTTACGTATAAGTGTAGTGGTAGTAAAGGTATTAGGGAAGCAGATCACGAATCGGCTGAAAGGGTATTAGGGAAGCAGTCCATATTTTTGTTCTCTGGCCGGGGAAGGATCCGAACCAAAGTGGAAGGTTTATTCTATTTTTTTTTTAACTGGGAAGCTGTTGGCTGGGGTGCCAATGATGAGGTAGCTGTCGACTAGGAGCCGATGATGAGGTAGCTGTCGGCTCGGGGGCCGATGATTATATAGCTGTAGACCCGAAGGCCGATAAAGAGGTAGCTGTCGGCTCGGCGGCCGATGATTAGATAGCTGTCGAACCGAAGGCCGATGAAGGGGTAGCTGTCGGCTTGAAGCCCCGATGGCTGAAAGTTGGTCGGTTTAGCACCCCGTTGGCGGAAGGTTTAGTCGGTTTAACGCCCCGTCAGCGGAAGGTCTAGTCGGTTTATCGCCTCATCGGGGAAAGGTTTAGTCGGTTTAACGCCCCGTCGGCGGAAGGTCTAGTCGGTTTAATGCCCCATCGGCGGAAGATCTAGTCGGTTTAACGCCCCGTCAGTGGAAGATCTAGTCAGTTTAACGCCCCGTCAGTGGAAGGCTTAGTCGGTTTAATGCCCCGTCGGCGGAAGGTCTAGTCGATTTAACACCCCGATGGCTGAAGGTTTAGTCGGTTTAACGCCCCGTCGGCGGAAGGTCTAGTCGGTTTAACGCCCCGTCGGCGGAAGATCTAGTCGGTTTAACGCCCCGTCGGTGGAAGATCTAGTCGGTTTAACGCCTGGTCGGCGGAAGATCTAGTCGGTTTAACGCCCCGTCGGCAGAAGGTTTAGTCGGTTTAACGCCCCGTCGGCGGAAGGTCTAGTCGATTTAACGCCCCGTCGGTGGAAGATCTAGTCGGTTTAACGCCCCGTCGGCGGAAGATCTAGTCGATTTAACGCCCCGTCGGTAGAAGGTTTAGTCGGTTTAACGCCCCATCGGCGGAAGGTCTAGTCGGTTTAACGTCCCGTCGGCGGAAGGTTTAGTCAGTTTAACACCCCGTCGGTGGAAGGTCTAGTCGGTTTAACGCCCCGTTGGCGGAAGGTTTAGTCGATTTAACGCCCCCTCGGTGGAAGGTCTAGTCGGTTTAACGCCCCATCGGTGGAGGGTTTAGTCAGTTTAACGCCCCGTCGGCGGAAGGTCTAGTCGGTTTAACGCCCCGTCGGCGGAAGATCTAGTCAGTTTAACGCCTGGTCGGCGGAAGATCTAGTCGGTTTAAGGCCCTGTCAGCGGAAGATCTAGCCGATTTAACGCCCCGTCGGCGGAAGGTTTAGTCGGTTTAACGCCCCGTCGGCGGAAGGTATAGTCGGTTTAACGCCCTGTCGGTGAAAGGTCTAGTCGGTTTAACGCTCCGTCGACAGAAGATCTAATCGGTTTAACGCCCCGTTGGCGGAAGGTCTAGTCGGTTTAACACCCCGTCGGCAGAAGTTCTAGTCGGTTTAATGCCCCGTCGGCGGAAGATCTAGTCGGTTTAACGCCCCGTCGGCGGAAGATCTAGTCGGTTTAACGCCCTGTCGGCGGAAGATCTAGTCGGTTTAACGCCCCGTCGGCGGAAGGTTTAGTCGGTTTAACGCCCCGTCGGCAGAAGGTCTAGTCGGTTTAACGCCCCGTCGGTGGAAGGTCTAGTCGGTTTAACGCCCCGTCGGCGGAAGGTTTAGTCAGTTTAACACCCCGTCGGCGAAAGGTCTAGTCGGTTTAACGCCCCATCGGTGGAAGGTTTAGTCGATTTAACGCTCCATCGGCGGAAGGTCTAGTCGGTTTAACGCCCCGTCGGTGGAGGGTTTAGTCAGTTTAACGCCCCGTCGGTGGAGGGTTTAGTCGGTTTAACGCCCCGTCAATGGAAGGTCTAGTCGGTTTAATGCCCCATCGGCGGAAGATCTAGTCAGTTTAACGCCCCGTCGGCGGAAGATCTAGTCGGTTTAACGCCCCATCGGCGGAAGGTTTAATTGGTTTCTATTTGTTTAATGGCTGAAGGTCAGAGGTAAAAGTTGGCCTCGTGACTCTTCTTTCTCTTCTTTTCTTCTTCTTTGTGTGAAGAGGCAGGTGCAAAGACCATGTTCGCCTCGTGACTCTTTTTTTTTCTTCTCTTCTTCTTTTGTGGAGAGACATGTGCAAAAGACCATGTTCACCTCGTGATTGTTCTTTCTCTTCTTCTCTTCTTCTTTTACGGAGAGGCGGGTGCAAAGACCATGTTCACCTCATGACTGTTCTTTCTCTTCTTCTCTTCTTCTTTTATGTGGAGAGGCGGGTGCAAAGACCGCGTCTGTCTCGTGACTCTTCTTTCTCTTCTTCTCTTCTTCTTTTATGGAGAGGCAGGTGCAAAGACCATGTTAGCCCCGTAATTGCTCTTTTTCCTTCTTCTCTTCTTCTTTTGTGGAGGGGCAGGTGCAAAGACCATGTTTTCCCCGTCTCTCTTTTTATCTTCTCTTCCTCTTTTGTGTGATGAGGCGGGCTCGAGAACCACGTTTGCCTCACGTGTCTTTTCTTTCTTTTCTTCTCTTCCTTTATGGGATGAGGCGGGCTCGAAGACCACGTCTGCCTCATGTGTATTCTTTCTTTCCTTCTCTTCTTTTGTGTGATGAGGCGGGCTCGAGGACCACGTCTGCCTCATGTGTCTTTTCTTCCTTTTCTTCTCTTCTTTTGTGTGATGAGGCGGACTCGAAGACCACGTCTGCCTCATGTGTATTCTTTCTTTCCTTCTCTTCTTTTGTGTGATGAGGCAGGCTCGAAGATGACGTCTGCCTCATGTGTGTCTTTTTCTTTATTCTGCTCTTCTTTTATTATTAATGCTTCCACGCTGGAGTGTATTTCTCTTAATGTGCCCTCAGGTTGGGGTGTAGCTTCATTTGGTATGCATCCCCCTGAGGGGTGTGATTTGCCTCTTTGCCTCTGTGCCCCCAGGCGGGGCGTATTTTTCAAGGCTTCTATGCCCCCAGACCAGGGTGTGTTGTTTTTTTTTCTTTTCTCAAATGCCCCCAAGGCGGGGTGTAGCTCTCTTCAAATGCCCCCAAGCCGGGGTATACTCTTCATGGCTTCTATGCCCCCAGGTGGGGTATGTTTCTTCTCCGAATACCCCTAAGCTAAGGTGAGCTCTTCTGCTCTTTATGCCCCCATGGTGGGGTGAGTCTCTCTTCACATGCCCCTGACACGGGGTGCATCTTTTGTTTCTTGTGCCCCCGGGATGGAATGTATTCTCTTCGTATGCCCCTCGCACGGGGTGCATCTTTTGTTTCTTATGCCCCCCTGAGGCGGGGGTGTGTCTCTTTATGGCTTCTGTGCCCCCAAAGCAGGGTATGTTGTTTCTTCAAATGCTGCTTGGGCAGAGTATATCTTTATTCTTATGCTCCCAGATCGGGATGTAGGTCTCTTCACTTCTATGCCCCCGGGTCGGAGTAGATGCTTCTGCTTCTTATGCGCCAAGGGCGGAGTGTGTCTCTTTTTGTGCCCCCAGAGCGGGGTAGGTGCTTCTGCTTCTTATGCGCCAAGGGCGGAGTGTATTTTTTATGCCCCCAGAGCGGGGTAGGTGCTCCGCATGTGTCCCCAGGTCAGGGTGTATTCTTTTGCTTCTTATGACCCCGTGGCGGGGTGATCTCTCTTCAGATACCCCAGAGTCGGGGTGTAGCTTTATCTCCCATGGAGGGGGTATGTTTCTTCTTCAAATGCCCCCAGGCCAGGGTGTATTCTTCTCTTTCTTGAGCTCCCGAGGCGGGAGAGGTTCTCTTCATGTGCCTCTGTTGTGGGATGTGCTTCTTTCTTCGAGTGTCCCCAGGCCGGGGTGACTTCTTTTCTTCTGCCCAGACACACCGGGGGGAATGTTTGCTTCTTGTGCTCCCAAGGTGGGGTGTATTGCTACCTTCGATGCCCCCAGGGCGGGGCGTATTGCTGCTTCTGATGCCCCAGAGCGAGGTATCTTTTTTTTACCTACCCCAGCACGGGGTATATTCTGCTTCTAGTGCCCCCAAAGTGGAGTGTATTGCCGCCCCTGAGGCGGAGTGTAGTTCTTGCTTTTTATGCACCTGAGGTAGGGTGAATTCTTCTTCTTATGCTCCCAAGGCGGGATGTAGCTTCTTCAAATACCCCTAAGCCAGAGTGTATTCCTTATGGCTTCTATGCCCCTTGGCGGGGTATGCTTCTTCTTCAAATACCCCCAAGCCGGGGTGGACTTCTCTTTGTAGCTTCTAGGCCCTCGAGGCGAGGTATGCTTCTTCTTCAAATACCCCCAAGACGGGGGTGTGTTTCTTGGCTTCACATGCCCCCAGGTCGGGGTGTATTCTTCTGCTTCCTCTGCCCCAGAGTGGGGTATATTTCTCTTTGTATTCTCCTAAGCCAGGGTGTATTCTTTGGTTTCATACGCCCCTATACAGGGTAGGATCTTTGCTTTTTTTCACCCAAGGTGGGATGTGTCCTCCGCTTCTCATGCCCCCAGACAGGGGTGGATTCTTCTGTTTCTTACGCCCCCGCGATGGAGTGTATTCTCTTCATGCGCCCCCGGGCGAGGTGTGTCTTTCATGGCTTCTATGCCCCCAGACGGGGTGTGGCTTCTGCTTCTTATGCTCCCCGGGGCGGGGTATATTCCTTGCTTCTCATGCCCACATGGCGGGGTGTGGTTTCTCTCTTTGTGTGCCCCCATGGCAGGGCGGATCCTGCCTCCTTGCTTTTGTGCCCCGGGCGGGGTATGTTCTTTATGGCTTCTATGCCCCTAGGTGGGGTTTATGTTGCTTTATATGCCCCCAGGGCGGGGTGTAATTCTTGCTTCTTATGCCCCCAAGGCAGGGTGAACTCTTCTTCTTTGCTTATGTGCTCCCATATCGGGGTGTATTCCTTTCTTCATATGCTCCCCTAAGCTGGGGAATGTTGTTTGTTCCGCTTCAGATGCCCCCGGGGGGGATATATGTTGCTTCATGGACCCCGAGGCCAAGATGTATTCCTTCTTCGAATGCCCCTAAGTCGGGGTGTATTCTTCTCTTCTTATGCTCCCAAGACGGAATGCCACTTCTTCAAATGCCCCTAAGCCGGAGCATATTGTTAATGGCTTCTATGCCCCCATGCGGGGTATGTTTCTTCTTCAATCGTCCCTAAGCCAGGGTGTATTCTTCTCTTTCTTATGCTCCCAAAGCGGGATGCAACTTCTTCAAATGCCCCTAAGCCGGGGCGTGTCCTTCATGGCTTCTATGCCCCCGCTGGCGGGGTTTGTTTCTTCTTCACATGCCCCCAAGCTGGGGTGGACTTCTCTTCATATGCCCCTGAGTCAGGGCGTGTTCTTTATAGCTTCTAGGCCCTCGATGCGAGGTGGGCCTCTTCTTCAAATGCCCCCCAAGACGGGGGTGTGATTCTTGGCTTCATATGCCCCCAAGACGGGGGGGGGTATATCTTTTGTTTCTTGTGCTCCCGAGCCGGGATGTAGCTTCTTGGCCTCATATGTTGTCGAGGCGAGGGGTATGTTGCTTCATGTGCCCCCAGGGGGAATGCATTTTGCCTCTACTACCCCGTGGCGGGGTATATCTCTCGGCTTCTTACGCCCCCAAGGTGGGGTGTGTTTTCTTCTTGTGCCCCCAGGGTGGGGTATATCTTTCGCTTCTTATGCCCCCCCCTGAGGCGGGGTGAAGTTCTCGCTTCAAGTGCCCCTAAATTGGGGTATAGTTTTGTCTCATATGCCCCTGGAGCGGGGGTGTATTTCTCTTCATGTCCCCCTTAATTGGGGTATATTTTTTTTTCAAATACCCCCTGAGCCGGGGTGCATTCTTGCTGCTTCTTATGCCCCAGGGCGGGGGTATGTTCTGCTTCTTTTACCCCCTCACGGCGGGGCGCATTTCTCTTCATATGCCCCCCCAGAGTGGGGGTGTAGCTTTTCTTCATCAGCCCCCTAGGTCGGGGGGTATGCCTCTTCACTTCTGTGCCCCCAAGCGGGGTATGTTTCTTCTTCAAAGGCCCCTGAGCCGGGGTGTAGCTTTGTCATCTGCTGTGCCCCCGAGTCGGGGTGGATTCTCTTCATGTGCCCCTAGATCAGGGTGTATATTTTTTGCCTCTTATGCCCCTATGGTGGGGTATATCTCTTCTTCTCATCCCCCATGGTGGGGTATGTGCATGCTCTCTTCAGGAGTGGTGGCCGTGCTTGGCCTTATTGCTATAAAGCATTCCCTGCAGTGGGCAGCAATTCATCGAGCTACAGTTGCGGCTTGCTGGGTCTTTTAACAGCCACTCGAGGGAACGTCTTATGCCGGATAGAGGCAGCAGAAAGGACGAACGGGCCGGGTCATTGCACCGCGGACTTGGATCCTCCTAGAGTCAGGCAGGATGCCGAGTTTCTTCTTGCTCTTTTAGTCGGCGATGCTGGCCAACTTTTCTTCTTTTCTTCCTTCTCTTTTTTTTTTGTCCCTTCTTCTCTTCTCTTCTTTTTTTGTATGATTGACCAGGGTGGAGGTGCAGGAGAGCGCTCACCCCCTTGGGGAGGGGATGAGTGGTTCGCTACACCGCATAAACCCCACAATGGTAATCTTTATTCAGCATGGGTCTCGATGGACGTGGCCGTACAACCCTCTCTCGCCGACTCTTTCTCTTCTTTTTTTTTGCTTCTTTCTTTTCTACTTTTCTTCTTTTCTTCTTTTCTTCTTTCCTTCTTTCCTTCTTTTCTTCTTTTCTTCTTTTCTTCTCTTTCTTCTTGAGGAAAAGGGGGGTTTGATTTCCCCTCCCTCCTCTTCTCTTTCTCTTCTCTTCTCTTCTTTTTTTCATAACAGCCCCAAGATTCCTGGAAGCTGCATATGCTTCGAAGCAGCGTTCTCGAGGCCGCGAAGGCAGCTGCACCGAGTCTGGCTTTTCTCCCCATAGGACTGGCGAACACAGCACCTGCAATTCATCATAGCAGGAAAACATCATTTATTAGGGGGCCACGAGGCCCTGAATCTCGGTGAAGAGATGAAGGGTGGTTTGGTCCCACCGGGCGTGCCAGACTTGTGGACGCACTTTTTGACACGCTGAGCTTGTTCGTTTGTTCGCTTGTTTAGGCGCGGTTTATTCGGTGGGTTTATTCGTCTATTAAGTGCGTGGGCGTGCCAGTCACAAAGTGACAATTTATTCGGGCTCCGAAGAGCCCACGGTGCGCTCGATCTAACTTCGTCAAACGATTGTGTGGTTCGTGTCGGGACCAAAACCCGTCGCGCCATAAAGGTCACGACGTCATTTACATCCCCCATACAAGGGAACACCCTTGATTAATCATCGGGATTCAGGGCCTCATGGCCAGGAGATTAATTACATGAAAGGTCTATTAGGAAGCATTAAAATCCCTGTATGAGTGTGAGAAGAAAACATTCGAGATCATGTCGGTCGTGTACTGACCATTTAATGTTCGAACGAATGTCCATCTCGAGAAAATTGCAGTTGTCGCGGGAAAACCGGAACGCATGTATGCCGAGGTACGGCAAATTTATTGTTCAGAAGAACGGAAAACGTTCGGCTAAGCCTCGGTTGGAGCGGTCAAAAACCAGTAAATCTGTTGGCCCGGTGCAAGAGCAAGCTGTGACCATACTGCGGTGGGCCCCCCGCGGTCGAAACAAGACTTGCATGAGCATCTTTAATATTTCCAGTGCCAAGGGGCAACGGGGGAATATCCCTTGAATCAGTTGGAAAGCCCTGTGTCTAGGGAAGCGAACGTTCGAAACGTGTCGGTCATTAATGGGACCGTTTAATATTCGGACGGGTGTCCGGCTTGGAAATATCGTAATCGTCGCGGGAAGACCCAGAACGTATGTATGCCGGGATACGGCAAATATATTATTCTGAGACACTGAAAACATTCGGTTAAATCTCGGTTAGCGTAGCAGGAAACCAATGAATTTATTGGCCCGGTGTAAGATTGAGTCAAGACCATACCGGGGGCGCCTCCCGCGGTCCAAACGGGGCTTGCGTGGGCATCATTAATATTTTCGGTGCCGGAGGGCAACGAGGAAGAGTCCCGGGACTAGATTCCAAAACCAAAAATATGTTCAAAGGGAGAGAGCTGTGGGCCGAGGATATGGGTCAGACAATGACCATAATCAGGACGGACCTGAGGTCCAAGCATAGCCCACGAAGGCCTTATTGATATTCCCATGTGTAGGGTCCAGGGATGGCGGGAGCCGTCTCGTTCTATTCCGATTTCTGTCGGTCACTTGCGGACCACTTGATATTCGGACAAGGGTCCATATTGAAGGTACGGCGTAGATAGAAACAACCCCGTACAAATGTATGCCGAGTTTACGGCAATTTCAATGAAAGAGCAGGAATGAATCCCAATAGAATGAATCCGATTTGACGATCTATCGGTCCAGAGTAATGCCGGGTCACGACCACGTCGGGGTGGGAGCTGTCGGCCGTGTTGGTCGCTCACGGGTCTTTTCATGTTCGGATACAGGTCCGTAATAGAAACGCGGCAGAAATCGAGATGAACCCGTTCAGATGTATGCCGAACGTATGGCCATTATAGTAGCGGCTCGGGAGGGATCCAGCCTGAGAAACGAGTCTGATTTCATCGGAATATTGGCCCGAGGCGAGGTCGGGTCATGACCATTTCGAGATAATTCCCAAGACTCAGGCCCGACCTGGAAGGGCGGCATTGTTGTTCCTTCAGCACCGGGTCACGGGAGAGACGAGGCTGCGGTATAGATTTTACCATTTTTTTATCTAGGTTTCAAATTATATATATATATATATATTTATTGCTTATTTCCCTTTTATATATTTGTTTTGAATGATTTTATCCATATTGTTTATCGTTATTATCATATTTTCCTTTTTTACCATTATTATTATTATTTCATATTTTTTGTTTATTTCATATATATATTCAGATTTATTTATTCATCATAGTTTGTATTAATTTATTATTATTATTATTATATTATATATATCTTCTGGAGAGAGAGTGGGCCGCTGGAGGGCCAAAAAGGGTGTACCGACGAAGAGGCGCAGGGGCCGTGATGGGTGTGCCGGCGAGGGCAACCGGGCATGCCGACAAGGGGCGCGTTGAGCGTGCCGGCGAAGGGTATAGGGGACGTGTCGGCGAAGGGCCAAGCGGGTGTGCCGGCGAGGGGGCTGGAAGCGCGTACCGGTGAAGGCCATAGAAGCGCGCCGGGGAAGGAAGAGGAGGCGTGCCGGCGAATGGTGCTGCAGGGTGTACCGGCGAAGGGCGTGGCGAGTGTACCGCCAAGGGGCTCAAAGGGGCGTGCCGGTGAAGGGCATGGGGAGCCCACTCCTCTTCCGTTCTTATGTCTCTTCTCTTTTTTTCTCTCTCTTGATTTTGTTAAGTTTGCATGGACTTCTTCTCTCTTTCTCTTGATTATCTTCCATTCTTTCACCCATGAGGACGAGTGTTCAAGTTGCTTAGTTGTTGTTCGATTCGACTCTCTTTGAATTGATTACGGTTCCCTTGCCACAGTTAAAGTATTTTATTGTTGTTCTTTTTATTTGTTTGTTGCTTTTTTTGTCCTTTTTAACGTGTGATTGTCTCTAACAAAAATTCGGCAGCATCTCCCCTTGACCCGAGCGTAAGGGAGATACAGGGAACGTGCCCACAAGGAGTGGCGGAACCCGACAACTGGAGGTGGGCGCCCGAGTGCGGCAACACCGTAATGAAACCTCGGAGGGAACGTCGGACGGGAAACCTCTCCCAGGCTGGCCGGGGGTGCACCGGGCAAGAGGTTGGGGGTGTGTCGGCGAAGGGCCACTGGGCGTACCGGGGAAGACCCAAAGGGGTGTGCCGGCGAAGGGCTTGGCCATGGCGTGCCGCTAAAGGGGGGGTGTACCGGCCAGGGAACTGTGCCGGTGAAGGAGGGGCAAGGTGTGCCGGACTGGATGGCACCAAGAGGTGTGTGTTGTGCCCCTTAGGCACAAGCATGTGCTATGTTATTTTGATGATAGCAATGATATTTTATTTTGATGATAGCAACACAGTGAGTGCTTTATGAGATTGTGTTTTGATGATAGCAACATAACTTGTTTTGTGGAGAATGCATGTGTATGACTGATATAGTGCTTGATTTCTGCTCTGTGCATTGCTTTTCTGTCTGCATGTAGTTTGATGACTAGCAAGTCTATACACTGCAGGGTAAAGCATTTCATTAGTCTATACACTCTTCATGCATGTGCATAGTCTATACATTGTGCATTTTGTTGACAAGTTTGCACATTCAATAAGTCTGCACACTGGTCTGTTCATGCATCACAAGTGTGTACAATGCATCACTATTCATAAAGTCTATACATTTGCACTATAGATGCACGAACTCAAAGTCCATAAGTCTATACACTGCACTGTTCATGCACAGTGTCTGTGTCTCATGCATCGTCTATGCAATGTCCATACATTGCATTGGCTAAGTGTGTACATTGGTCCATCTTGATTAGCGTCTCATATGCACATGTGAGTCAGAGTCTGCACAGCACAAAGTCTATATAGTGGTGCGTCTCATTTAGCGTCTCATATGCATAATTGAGTCAAAGTCTATACACCACTGTTCAATGCATCGTCTCATTCATCGTCTCACTTGACGTTCAAGTCTGTACAGCCGTTTGCATTAGATCTCAAGTCCATACATTGGTCGGTGGGCATTGGCATATGCATTTACTATAAAGTCTAGACAGTGGACCGTCTTTCCCAGCGTCTCAATTGGACTAAGTCTGCACAGCATAAGTCTGTACACTGGACTCGTATTCACAACGTTCATTCAGCAAAGTCTGTACATTGAAGTCACGCTTCACAAAGTCTGTACAGACTTTCTCATTTGCACAATGCATTCCATTCATAAAGTCTGTACACTGTCCATGTTTCATGTAGCATCAAAGTGTGTCTTGTAGCGTCAACTCAGCAAGTGTGTACATTGCTTGGTTAAGTCTATACGCTACTTCATATGCAGTGAAGTCTGCACATTACTGAATGCTCTTCAAAATCTGCACACTGGTAAAGTCTATACAGACTGTGTTTGCCCAAGTATGTACATCGTTCATTCGTCTTGGCAAGTCTGTATATCGTGAAGTCCTTACATTGTCAATTGTCTGTCCAAGTCTTCACATTGCCTAAGTCTGTACAGCGAGTGCCTTCATATATGAAGTCTGTACATCGCACAGCACTGCATATAGGAACTCTATACATTGGGCAGAGTCTATACATGCATCGTCTCATGCAGCGTCTTATTTGAAGTCTATACATTGGGTTTTTACCTACGTTGCTTGAAACGAAGTCTATACACTGCTGGATGATCAAGTCTGCTCATTGGTGTTTTTCCCTACGTTCTGACCAAGTCTATACAGCCATATCTTTTACCTACGTTCTGGCCAAGTCTACACATCCGTTTGCCTGACTTCTGTCTCAAGTCTACACATTCATTGTTAAGGCAAAGTCTATACAATGGCTCAGGGTCTTCAAGTCTATACATCCACAGTGGATCTTCAAAGTCTGCATAGTGGGTCAACCTGTCAAGTCTATACATTGGACTCTATTTCGCGAAGTCTATACACTGGTTGTACTTCATAGTCTGTACAGTGTCTCTAGTTGGCTAAAGTCTATACACTGAGGACGTTGAAAGGTTTCAAGTGTATACATTCTCACAATGTTCATACTTGCTGATTATGCTATTGAAAAGTCTATACATTGCTCTTGGACCTTGGCTTGAAGTCTACACATTGGGGCAAAGTGTATACATTGATGTTTGCATTGTAAAGTCCATACATCGAAGTCTATACATTAGATTTGAAATAAAGTCTATACAATGCACTTTATTTCAAAGTTTATACAGAGCTCTTCACTTAAACTGATGGCTTATCCGATACTCTGTCTGACAGGTGCTCTGATCGTGAAGCTTAAGGAGGGCACGTGATCCGAGGTTGAAGGACTGACAGAAAGCTGACACGTGGCCAAAAGTTCTGGGCGGGAAATGTGGAAGCCACATGCGCCCAGTGCTGCCCTCCTGCTGGCTGCTGTTATAAAAGGAGGTCTTCGTCCACAGATGAATGTTGATCGAGTTGGCAAGAGGTGAAGTCCATACAGAGAGCCACGATCCAGACAGAGAGTGAAAGAAGAAGAGAAAGGAAGAGATAGAGAGCTAGAGCAGAGAGTGAGAGATTAGCAGAAGAAGAAGAGAAAGAAGAGAAAGAGAGAAAGAAAGAGAGACAGTGAGATCGAGAGAAGAAGAGTGAAGTCTGAAGATTTGTTTACTGGACCGTGGATCAAATCCAGGCCAGTCTGCTCTGTTGAGAGCTATATTGTGTTTTTCATTTACAGCTTTCCGATTGCTGTCTTGTTCTATTTTCGTTTTCCATTTTATCCCTTCTTCAAGCTGTTAGTCAGCGGATGCAGTGGAGGTCTCCACTGGACAGGTAAAGCTGTAATCCTCAGCTGGCGAGACTTGGTCTCGGACGGGTTAAGCTGTAATCCCCAGCGGGTTCAAGCTGTGAGTCAGCGATGGCTAAGCTGTATTGCCCAGCGGAAGCAAGCTGTGATGCTCAGCGGATGGCAAGCTGTGAGGCCCAGCTGATGTATGGCAAGCTGTGATGCCCAGCTGTTCAAGCTGTGAGTCAGCAGGAAGCCACACTCGGGTTGAGTGTGGGGTGGATGTAGGTCTGCTGGACCGAACCACCTAAAAACCCCTTGTGCAGTGGTTTGATGTTTCTATCTGTTTGCTTCCGCTAGATGATTGCATAGGGGCGCTCCATGTGTTTGATCATAGGTTCAGTAGATGAGTGTCTAATTTGTCTTGTTAGCATTCCAGTTATCAAGTGAGCGAAATCTTATTTTGATTGCACACTGAGTGTTTGTTTATTTCTGCCATCGCTTATTAGACTTCAAGTTTGTCTTGTTAAGCGAACTGTGCCCATTATATGCTTGAGTGTGATATTGAGATTCCATACTTTTCTGCTTAGTGGCTTATAAGAGAATTCAATTAGATCTTCAGATTGTCTAAATCTGTCTTGTGAGCATAAGTTTTTAATTTGGGCGAATTTTTTAAAAGGGCTATATTCATTCACCCCCCCTCTGAATACCTGCACCGAACCCAACACTTGGTATCAGAGCGGGTCTCTGATCTATCAGATCTAACAATCTGCAGGGGATCCTGCTAGTTTTGGTGCATTTCAGAGTGGATCTCTTGTGCTCGTTGTTTTGTTTCACTGTCTTAGTGCTTTACTTCGCTTATTTGATTTTGCTGCATTTCCTGTCATTTGTCTTACTGCGCTGAATCTGTCTGCGACTTGTTCAAATGGGTCGTCCTCCGGTTTTCTGTGTCTTCAGATTATTTGTAATGGAACCAATCGTGCTGAAGGATAGCTCCATCAAAGCAAACAGATCCAGCCACAGTGGATCATTAAGCAAGAAAAGCAACCTCTCGCAGTCTGAAATTGATGGAGACATTGAAAGGGTGACCAGTGAATTCAGGAAATTTCTGAGAAAAAGAGAAGGAAAGCTTGGTGAAGGCAGAAAGCAAACAAGGTATAATTCTAATCCTGCCAAGAATATTGACGTTAACATCTGCTACAAATGCAGGAAGGCTGGCCACACGAAGGTTGACTGTCCAGAATTCTCAAAACTCAAAGGGAACACCGAAGACAGTGATAAAGAAGGAGGAAAGTCAATATGCTTAATGGCCAATCGGGGAAATGATGATGAGGAAACCTCATCTCAGGTAAGTTCTGAATCAGATGGATACTCTTTCGATGAATTGATAGAGATGTATGAAAATTTGTTAGAAGTATCCAAGAAATTGAAATCTGAGAATAAAAAGTTGAAAAAGAAATGTGATAGAATAAATCTGAAAGATTCTGTGAAAACTGTCCAAATATGAAAAAGTCTTATGATGCATGCATGCTAGATGTTCAGAATCTTAAAAAACAAAATGATTCTCTAAAAATTGAAAAACAAACATGCTTGGATAAAATGTCAGAAATAGAGAATCAGCTGAATGATAAGAAAAAGGAGCATCTAAAAGGCATGCAGGAACTTACTGAAGTTAATACTGAAATGGACAAACTGAAACTGAAGAATAACGATCTTCAAAAGAAAAATAAAACTCTTATGGTCAAAATGAATGAAATCAATGAGGAGGTTTCACAGTCTTCTTCTGCTAAATCAAATTGTAAAATGTGCTCAGCATTAAGAGAACGTAATGAAGATCTCTTTAGTGAGAATGAATGGCTAAACAAACAAACTGCCTCACTTAAAGAAGATCACAAAAATCTGCTTGCTGAGAAAATTAAAGCAGTAGAAAGAGAAGAGAAACTGATTGAAAAACTGAAGCAAATGTCTGGAAGAGAAAGATGTGCTGGAAATGAAATTGATGCTAAAAATCTTGAGGAAGAAAACAATGAACTGAAGGATGAAATTGAAAAACTAAAGTTGTTAAACACTGACTTGTCTGAAAGACTTCTCACCATAGAAAAAGGAAAAGGTGTCCATGATGAAGAATCACAAACTTTGATCAATCTGGAACAAGAAGTTGAGAAGTATAAAATTGCAAATAAAGTCTTAAGTGAATGTGTAAATTGCAGTGAACAGGAGATAGCCAGTTATGAGCTTCATATAGCATCCTTGAAAAATAAAATTCATGACCTGAAAAACTCAGCATCCAAGTTTGCAAAAACTGAAAGAAAAATAAAAACTGTTGTAAAAAGTGAGGATAAGGATTTAAAGGGGGGAACAAATTACACTTCTGATGTCAAGAACATCACTAAAAGCCAGCTATACAACACCTTTGTGCAAGGTTCAGATGTAGCTAGTACTTCAATGCAATCCCCAAAACAAAATGAAAATCTGAAATCATCTTCATCTGTATTTCAGTTCAAAGCCCAGAAAAATGAAAAGCAAACAAAAATTGTGAAAGGGGGCAATAAATTGAAAAAGAATGGTCAATTGAATAAAGTCAAAATCGTCCCTGCATGTGATGTGAATTCTGCTAGCAGTGTGGAGTCTGATAGACTGACACATGTCACTCACTATTCATCCACTCACTCACATGCATCAGAGAAGAAATTATCATGCTATTATTGTGGCAAGAAAGGGCATATCATGGATGATTGCAGAATACTGAAAGAAGATGAGCATGCTAGTAAAACAGTGCATTCAAGGAAATCTTTTGATAGAAACCATGCCACTAAGAAATCTAATGCATCCTGTTATTATTGTGGTAGGCGTGGTCATTTAATGAATGCATGTTTCAAACTGAAAGAAGATAACAATGTGAATTCTAGATCTTTTGCACATGCTCATGACCCACATAGACACAGATCTACTTCAGGCCAGCATACTATCTGTTTCACTTGCAACAAGCCTGGGCATAAGGCAAATGAATGCTGGTCAGGAAATCACAGGGGCAAAAATGAATCAAACAGCAAGCATCTTAGATGCTTTGAATGTGGTAAGTATGGGCATGCAGTCAAGGACTGCTGGTTTGCTCAGGGAAATCATTTTAATTCCAAATTTGTAAGATTCCCTCCAAACAAAAATTTCTTGGGCAGAAATAAAGCTGGTCTTAAAGAAAAGACTCTTGTTTGTTATGAATGTGGAAAACCTAGCCACCGAGCTTCTGAATGCTGGTGGGCAGGTAATAGTAAATCAAAAATTCATGCTTACAACAGAAAAATTCATGCTCAGTTTCATAGGTCCCATGTTGCTGTAGATATGCATCATAGGACCAGAAAATCTGTTGGTTCATGTCATTATTGTGGAAATTTTGGACATTCTATGTCTGATTGCTCTCTAATGGAATTTGATGACAATATTGCTAAGAAATTATTTAGAACACCTGATAGGGGTAATTCAGGACCCAAGACCTCTTGGGTTCCTGCAGGATCAACTTGACTTTATCTTGAAGGTGTGCCTTGGAAGCTGAAGAATAAAAGGGGTTAACCAAGGCACTCAAGAATGAAAACCCCATGACTACACATCAGGTCAGTTCTGAACCTTGTTTAAATTTCTCCATCTGATATTGTTGATTTGTCTGATTGACTTCTGATGTCTTCTTCTTGTCTAGTTGATCAGTCTGCATTCCAGACTCAGCTATTGAATTCATTTCTGCATATATCTGATGCTCTTCTGTTGCCATCTCTTGCCAATTGCTGAACTGAATTTGAATGGTTTTTAGTGTATATAGTTAATGCACTATATAGACTTTGTGTAAATGCATGTGTTTTGTGTCAGTGCATTGCATGCTTGTTGTTAAATGCATAACTTGTTGATTGTGAATGGTTCTTTTAATGCACACAGTCATTGCATGTGTCTTATGTCTGCATACATCATTTGCATGACTGTCAATGAAGTTGTTCAATGCATGTAGGACTACTTTATGTTGCATTGTCTTGCATAACCCTGGTATATCAAATGGTAAGTTACTAAAAGAAGGGAAATCTGTCCGGAGGTTCTTACTATGTGTGAGATGGTCCTTAAGACCAGGTTCTCTGCCAAGTACCAAGGGTCTAGTCCTCATGTAGAACAATGTACTGCATCATATTTTTGAAAAATCTGAAAAAGGATAAAAAATGTTCATGACTTGGATGCATAAACTTGAATTGATTGCATACTTGCCACATATATCATTGTTGCATAGTCTGCATGTAGAACAGTCTAGTGCATAGCATATTTTTGCATCATGGTGTCAGGGGGAGCTGAGAGTTCTATTCAATTCATTGAATCCTTGTTACTTCTCATTGTCCCCATTCAAATGATTCATATTCACTGTCATCAGATGCTATTGAACCTTTTTGCCAATTGCTATCTTTTCCCCATCAGTTTCACTGAACAACAGCAACTGTTTCTGGTTCAGTATATTGAGTTGTGATTATTGCAAGTGTTCACTTATAAGAATCACTCTTTCAAATTGAAAGGAATTAAAGGTTTAACCTTTATAAATTGGAGAGTTAAGTGTCTGCACTTCAGAATTTGAGATAAACGAAAACTTTTATAGCTCTTAATCTTTGTTTCATGGTAAGAATAGAAAAAGTTTTTTTTATACCTGAATGTGTTAATCTGGAAATGTCTAGAACAGGTGAATAAGAGTATGTAATGATTTTTTAAACAATCACTCTAAAAGAATTAAGGGCAGCAGTAAATAAGATCATAAATGTAAAGAGCTGAACATAGTGACAGAGCAATGGTTGATTGCACTGAGAAACTGTGAACTCCTCAAAGAAGCAGGAGAACTCACATGTCATGAGGTGCTTCAGAATATCTTTGTTCATAGGGTCAAATCTATAGGGGGAGTCCTCACCAAGTAACTGAGGGTACTGGCCTCTAATCAAGGTATACCCTTAATGTCAAAAGTGAAGACTATTCCTTGTAGGTCTTGATCTGAAATAGATCTAGTAGTTTATGCCTAGTAACTGGGGGTACCTGCCTCTGATCAAGGTGTACACCTAATGTCAACAGCATAAATGCCACTGGTCTATTCACTTAGTTCAGGTTCAGAAATTGAAAAAAATGAAAATCAAACTGCTGTAACCCTTTGAAATCAAAAGTCAATGAGTGAAAATTATTTTTCTCAATACATATTCAAGTTGCCTTTCCTGAAATTCCATGTTTAATCACAAAAGGGTATTATTTCTGACTTATCTATTAATACCATGTGGCTTAGATTCATTGCTATAAATGGAATCTAAAACTCTTTTTCAGGGGTCGGGTGTTTTACTCTAGATTTATCACTGTTAAACCTGAATTTTTTAAAATTGTATGTTGATGATTCTTATACTTTAACTATTATTTATAATCAGGCTTATTCTCTGAACCAATGATTCAGTTGTTGTCTAGTGACCCTCCTACCTTCTCTACCTTTGAATTATCTGTTCATATTCCTTCTCAAAGGGGGAGCTATTATTTAGGGGGAGAAATAATTCAGGGGGAGTCTTACATTCAGGGGGAGAATGTTCATAAGGGAAATTTGCATGCATAATGCACTTTGCACTCATGTTCATACTATTTTTTTCTCTTTTTGATTATGTCAAAGGGGGAGAAAATTTTGTGTGTGACTCTATGTCACATTGTGTTGCCATCATCAAAAAGGGGGAGAATGTTATGCCCCTTAGGCACAAGCATGTGCTATGTTGTTTTGATGATAGCAATGTTGTTTTGTTTTGATGATAGCAACACAATGAGTGCTTTGGATATTGTTTAGACAGTGTCATGAAATGTCCTTTATATGATGATGGCATGTTTTGATGATGGCATGATTGATTTGAATGCATATAACTGATATATTCCGTGGAAGATTGCTTGAGTGTGCTTGATTTATGGAGAATGCTTGAGTATGTTCTATCTGATCTGTTCTATGCATGAGTGTGCTGGCTTTGTGGGTCGACCCCCTTCTTAGACGGGTCGACCCCCTCAGATGCATTTCTGAAGTCTACACATCAGATTGCTTTGCTTCATGCATTAGTCTATACACTCTTCATGCATGTGCATAGTCTATACATTGTGCATTTCGTTGACAAGTTTGCACATTCATGAAGTCTGCACACTGGTCTGTTCATGCATCACAAGTGTGTACAATGCATCACTATTCATAAAGTCTGTACATTTGCACTGTAGATACACGAACTCAAAGTCCATAAGTCTATACACTGCACTGTTCATGCACAGTGTATGTGTCTCATGCATCGTCTATGCAATGTCCATACATTGCATTGGCTAAGTGTGTACATTGGTCCGTCTTGATTAGCGTCTCATATGCACATGTGAGTCAGAGTCTGCACAGCACAAAGTCTATATACTGGTGCGTCTCATTTAGCGTCTCATATGCATAATTGAGTCAAAGTCTGTACACCACTCTTCAGTGCATCGTCTCATTCATCGTCTCACTTGACATTCAAGTCTGTACAGCCGTTTGCATTAGATCTCAAGTCCATACATTGGTCGGTGGTAGTCTTAAAGTCTAGACAGTGGACCGTCTTTCCTAGCGTCTCATTTGGACTAAGTCTGCACAGCATAAGTCTGTACACTGGACTCGTATTCACAACGTTCATTCAGCAAAGTCTGTACATTGAAGTCACGCTTCACAAAGTCTGTACAGACTTTCTCATTTGCACAACGCATTTCATTCATAAAATCTGTACACTGTCCATATTTCATGTAGCGTCAACTCAGTGTGTCTTGTAGCGTCAACTCAGCAAGTGTGTACATTGCTTGGTTAAGTCTATACGCTGCTTCATATGCAGTGAAGTCTGCACATTGCTGAATGCTCTTCAAAATCTGCACACTGGTAAAGTCTATACAGACTGTGTTTGCCCAAGTATGTACATCGTTCATTCGTCTTGGCAAGTGTGTACATCGTGAAGTCCATACATTGTCAGTTGTCTGTCCAAGTCTTCACATTGCCTAAGTCTGTACAGCGAGTGCCTTCATATATGAAGTCTGTACATCGCACAGCACTGCATATAGGAACTCTATACATTGGGCAGAGTCTATACATGCATCGTCTCATGCAGTGTCTTATTTGAAGTCTATACATTGGGTTTTTACCTACGTTGCTTGAAACGAAGTCTATACACTGCTGGATGATCAAGTCTGCTCATTGGTGTTTTTCCCTACGTTCTGACCAAGTCTATACAGCCATATCTTTTACCTACGTTCTGGCCAAGTCTACACATCCGTTTGCCTGACTTGTGTCTCAAGTCTACACATTCATTGTTAAGGCAAAGTCTATACAATGGCTCAGGGTCTTCAAGTCTATACATCCACAGTGGATCTTCAAAGTCTGTACAGTGGGTCAACCTGTCAAGTCTATACATTGGACTCTATTTCGCGAAGTCTATACACTGGTTGTACTTCATAGTCTGTACAGTGTCTCTAGTTGGCTAAAGTCTATACACTGAGGACGTTGAAAGGTTTCAAGTGTATACATTCTCACAATGTTCATACTTGCTGTTATGCTATTGAAAAGTCTATACATTGCTCTTGGACCTTGGCTTGAAGTCTACACATTGGGGCAAAGTGTATACATTGCTGTTTGCATTGTAAAGTCCATACATCAAAGTCTATACATTGGATTTGAAATAAAGTCTATACAGTGCACTTCATTTCAAAGTTTATACAGAGTTCTTCACTTAAACTGATGACTTATCCGATACTCTGTCTGACAGGTGCTCTGATCGTGAAGCTTAAGGAGGGCACGTGATCTGAGGCTAAAGGACTGACAGAAAGCTGACACGTGTCCAAAAGTTCTGGGCGAGAAATGTGGAAGCCACACGCGCCCACTGTTGCCCTCCTGCTGGCTGCTGTTATAAAAGGAGGTCTTCGTCCACAGATGAATGTTGATCGAGTTGGCAAGAGGTGAAGTCCATACAGAGAGCCACGATCCAGACAGAGAGTGAAAGAAGAAGAGAAAGAAGAGAAAGGAAGAGATAGAGAGCTCGAGCAGAGAGTGAGAGATTAGCAGAAGAAGAAGAGAAAGAAGAGAAAGAGAGAAAGAAAGAGAGACAGTGAGATCGAGAGAAGAAGAGTGAAGTCTGAAGATTTGTTTACTGGACCGTGGATCAAATCCAGGCCAGTCTGCTCTGTTGAGAGCTATATTGTGTTTTTCATTTACAGCTTTCCGATTGCTGTCTTGTTCTGTTTTCGTTTTCCATTTTATCCCTTCTTCAAGCTGTTAGTCAGCGGATGCAGTGGAGGTCTCCACTGGACAGGTAAAGCTGTAATCCTCAGCTGGCGAGACTTGGTCTCGGACGGGTTAAGCTGTAATCCCCAGCGGGTTCAAGCTGTGAGTCAGCGATGGCTAAGCTGTATTGCCCAGCGGAAGCAAGCTGTGATGCTCAGCGGATGGCAAGCTGTGAGGCCCAGCTGATGTATGGCAAGCTGTGATGCCCAGCTGTTCAAGCTGTGAGTCAGCAGGAAGCCACACTCGGGTTGAGTGTGGGGTGGATGTAGGTCTGCTGGACCGAACCACCTAAAAACCCCTTGTGCAGTGGTTTGATGTTTCTATCTGTTTGCTTCCGCTAGATGATTGCATAGGGGCGCTCCATGTGTTTGATCATAGGTTCAGTAGATGAGTGTCTAATTTATCTTGTTAGCATTCCAATTATCAAGTGAGCGAAATCTTAGTTTGATTGCACACTGAGTGTTTGTTTATTTCTGCCATCGCTTATTAGACTTCAAGTTTGTCTAGTTAAGCGAACTGTGCCCATTATATGCTTGAGTGTGATATTGAGATTCCATACTTTTCTGCTTAGTGGCTTATAAGAGAATTCAATTAGATCTTCAGATTGTCTAAATCTGTCTTGTGAGCATAAGTTTTTTATTTGGGCAAATTTTTTAAAAGGGCTATTCATTCACCCCCCCTCTGAATACCTGCACCGAACCCAACAGTGTGCCGGTGAGAGGTTGGCCCAGGGCATGCCGGGGAAGGCTGGGGAGACTGCACCGGGCAAGAGAAGGAATGAAATGCACCGGGTAGGAAGCAAAAGGGGTTGGGGGGTTAAACGGGGCGAAAACGCCTAGGGGGAAGCAAACCCTAAAGAGGGGGAGAAAAGAAAGGGGCGTGAAACACCGAAGGATGCAAACACGGAAGAAGTGCTTTAGAAAGACGTCCAAAAAACTTGCAGGCCTTCCACTTTTATTCTCACAAAAGGAGTGCCCCCCCCCCCCCCGGGGGGGGGGGGGGGCTAATACATCGCAACGACGATAGCAAAAAGGAAATGAAGGAAAAGAAAAAAGAAAAGCAAATACAGTGGGGAGGGGAACGGAGCGTGGACTCCTCCCCTCCCGGACCTCACTCCCTCTCTCCACTCCGTCTTCTTCTCTTCTTCTCTTCGCACGTACGCCGGGAGCCGGAGTAGCAGCAGGGAGGGGAAGGGCAGCAGGCCCTCTCCCCCTTTTCTTCTTCTCTTCTTTCTCTTCCTTTTCTTCTTCTGTTCTGGCGATAGCGGTGGATGGAGCAGCAGCACTCTCCCCTCTCTTCCTCTCTTTTCTCTTCTTCTCTTTTCGCACAGACGGCGGCGGTGGGCAGAGCGGCGGGGCCTCTCCCCTCTCTTCCCTCTTCTCCTCTTCTCCTTCTTCTTCTCTTCTTCTCTTCTACCTCTGCCTCTCTCTCTGCCCCCCCGTGTGTATCGAAGGAGAGGGGCTTTTATCCTCCACAGCGGAAGCGTCCGAAGGTGGGAAGCGTCCGACGGGCATTCAATGGGAGTTGACTCCCTTATCCTGGGTGGCAGGAGGAGTAGGCAGCGTGGCCCTCTCCCCAGGCAACACCTTAGCAACCCCATTGTGCTCCAAGGATCTATAGGGGATGGCGTTAAGATTGCTTTCCGACCACGCCGGGTGAGGAACAGCCGGAGTGTGCCGCTGAACGGGTGAAAACCCGTGCCACTGGAAGACAGTAAAAGCGTGCCGCTGGAAGCCTGCAAAAGCGTGCCGTTGGAAGAGCTCGCAGGCGTGCCGCTGAGGAGCCCAAAGGGCATGCCACTAGAAGGGCAGGATGGGTCTGCCGCTGAAGGGCTAGCGGTGGGTGTGCCGCTGAAGGGGTTCGCTGGCGCGTGCCGTTGAAGGGCCTGAGGGTGTGCCGACGAAGAGCGAAGCAGGGCGTACCGTTGATGGCCACCCTGGGTGTGCCTCTGAGGGCTAGCAGGGGGTGTGTAGGGACTGTGCCGGTGAAGACACCCACACTGGGTGTGCCGGTGGAGCGTCCCAGCCGAGCGTGCCGACGGAGCGCCAGGGGAGTGTGCCGCTGAACGGGCTGGGGGGCGTGCCGCTGAAGGGTCACCACGGGTGTGCCATTGAATAGCTGCCAGGGCGTGCCGCTGAAGAGCTGAAGGGCTGTGCCGCTGAAGGGCGTGCCGCTAAACAAGGCAAATGGGTGTGCCGTTGAAGGGCTGTGCCGCTGAAGGGCGTGCCGCTGAACAGGGCAAAGGGTGTGCCGCTGAACAGGGCAGAGGGATGTGCCGCTGAAGAGCTCAAGGGCGGTTCTGAGCCCGTTGTGAGCGCTAAGTTGTGGCCCGTTTGATTTTCCTCGAGGCCCACGAATTGTGGGGCTCCTAGGGGTTGGTTTCTCTTTATTGTCGTGACTCCGGAGATAGCTTCATGGCAGTGTATATGTGTTCGGGGAGTCCGGATGGCCCTCTTCCACGTAGTTTCTTCAGTTGAAGCTGTCGTTAATGTTGGACTAGTCGGGGCGTACGGGAGTGCAATTTTGCGTGTCCACAGGCCCCCTGAGTGGAGGACTCTCCATGATGAAACTGAGGTGGAGGAGGCATCTCCGGATCCATATGATGCGGTGAGGGTGGAGGAGGCAGCTCCTCGGCCTGAACTGGAGGGGGGACCTCCCCTTGAACCTGCTGTTGCACTGGTTCCTGCTCATCCTCACTGTCATATTCTTCTCCATAAGTAGGCCCATCCCGACGCAGCTCACCATCGGGACCAAAGTAATAACCCATATCAGTAAAGATCTTATGATTGTTATAGATATCATCCTGGTGAACATAGATAAACTATTCTTCTGCTAAATTGATCCCAGCATGAATGAATACCCCGGTCAACTGTGAGGCATACGGCAAAGATCGCCGCAGATTTGTTCGGCAAGCTCCAATGAGGGTCGTCATGAGGCGACCCATGTTGATTTGTATATCATTCATCACATTGTAAAAGAGGAATTTATGAACCTCTGTAACTTCATTTCTGCTGCCACTCTTTGGATAGATGAGAGAGGTAAACATATGGTGCAAGACTCGCTGCAGTGGTGGAAAATGATTCACATTCAGTTCAATTAAATTGCTGACACCACACACGTACTCACAACTGGTCATAGCAAGAAACATGTCCTCAACTTTCCCATGACCCTTAACTAGATCGGCTCCTCTAGCCGCAACTCCTAAACATCTCTCAAATAGATCGGGATTAATGTGAATCTCAACCCCTTGAGCAACTGTAAACAAATCCTCATTTCTTGCAATAAAATTCCCATAGAACTGCTGCACTAGACTAGGATAATAACGGGTGTATCTAGTGACGAAATCAGTCCATCCTGGCTGAATCTCAAAGACTACACATATATCGGGCAAGAGCTCTTTCACCTCGTTGAAATCGACCAGTCGAGGCCAGATAATGGGATGAGGAGGCAACCTAGGTGCTCATCGTGGTGCAGGCGTCCGCTGTTGTGAAGGAGCCACTGCCTCGCGTCTCTGGCCACTCCCTTCCCCTTGGGCAGAACACCTAGAGCTTCGTCTAGGCGGCTTCCCGAACAAGAAACCAGATGAAAAGCCCTTGAAGAGATGACCCTTGTCCCGGGGAATGAAGATAGATCAACGGACACTATCGGGGCTTGCAAAAGCCTTCTCCACAGCCTGGAATCAAGGAGGGAACTCCACGTACGCACGAACGGCCAAATGGAGTTCATCCCGAAATTGTGACGAACACGCCGGATCGTGTGCGGGTGGAGGGATGATGAGGTTTAGGGGCTTGGGAGGTGGATTTTGGAGGTTCTAGGGTTAGGGCAAAGTGGTGGAAGGTGAATGGGAGTGATGGAATGAGAATGAGGGGTTTTAGGACCCCTTATAAGTTGGCTCGGGTGTGACCCGGTCAGGCTAGTTAGCCGCCACCGGTCGACTGGTACGGGGCTGGCGGTCGATCGCTAGCCCAAAAACCCCAAATTTTGTAATTTTTTTTGTTTCTTTTCTATTTTTTTTATTCATTTTTTTCATTTGGGGGGGACTATCAACCGACTTTCAGATTTGAGCCAACGTCATGAAGTGGAGGGAAGGAAATAGATGCAGGTTTGAGGAAAGTTTCTAACACCCCCTCAGAAGTTACCTTAGGTCCGACATCACTGAGTCCACAATTATTTATCCAAGGAGTATCTGGCCTTAGAAGTTTTTTTCAAGGAGGGTATACATATAATTACATTCAAGCATGCAGGAGTGTATGTGAACACACAAGGTATTAAAAGTGAAGATAATATGCATGTTTTCCTACCCTTGATGCATATGAGTTTCTACAAATGTAAATCTTAACCTAAGTGCAAACCTATGCATGCATGCTCTCACCCTTGCACATCCTAAGTTATCTTCTTATCTTGTTAAATTGATCCTGGTTGAGGGGTTTGGTGAAAATGTCAGCTAGCTGATTATGTGTGTCAATTAGGGCTGTCAATAGGCCGGGCCCGGGCCGGGCTTAGGTCGGCCCGGCCCGGGCCCGACTTATCAAGAGTAAGGCCCGAGCCGGGCCGAGCCTGACATTATGTAAAAATTTCAAAGCCCGACTAAGGCCCGGCCCGACTACTTAAATAAAATAATAAAAATAATAAAAAATAATAGATTTAATACTATAAAACTTACAATCTCACTAAATAAATTAAGAATTTTGATATTAATTACATAATTTGTGTGAAAAGAGAATTTTAAAATTTCTAATTAAGTAATATAACATAAGTTTGACTAAATAGTTTTTAAAATTTGAAGTGAGAATAAAAAAAGGGATCGGGCCGGGCCGGCCCGCGAGCCGAACTCAAAGCCCGAGTCCAGCCCGCGAGTCTAGTCGGGCCGGGCTTTTAGGCCCCACTAAAAACCCGCGGGCCGAAAAAGACCTTGCGGCCCGGCCCGAAATCGTGCCAGGCCCGCGGGCCTGTCGGGCCGGCCAGACCCATTGACAGCCCTAGTGTCAATGAAATTCAATTCAAAGACCCCCTTTCCTAGATGATCTCTCAGAAAGTGATGACGAATATCAATATGTTTGGTTCTAGAATGTTGAACAGGGTTTTTAGATAAACTGATTGCACTGGTATTATCACACAAGATTGGCACACATTTCATCTCAATATCTAAATCAAGCAATTGATTTTTGATGCAAAGTACTTGGGCTCCACAACTTTCGGCGGCTACATATTTAGCCTCGGCCGTTGAGAGAGCTACTGAATGTTGTTTCTTGGAGGCCCATGAGACTAGGCACCCACCAAGGAACTGATAGTATCCACTAGTACTTTTACGATCTACAATACATCCGACATAATCCGCATCGGTGTATGCAATCAAATCAAAAGAACTACCGATGAAAAACCACAAGCCAAAATCTATTGTGCCAAGTAAGTATCTAAAAATGCGTTTAACAGCTGATAAATGAGATTCTTTAGGGTATGACTGAAAACGGGCACAAAGACATACACTGAATTGAATGTCAGGACGGCATGCTGTAAGATATAGTAGTGATCCGATCATACCTAGAAACAGTGTAGGATCTACTGTTTTACCATTTTCATCTTTGTCTAACTTTGAGGTTGTGGCCATTGGAGTTGACAAAGGTTTTACTTCAGCCATCCCATATTTCTTCAAAAGTTCCATTGTATACTTGGCTTGACTTATGAAAATGCCCTCAGATGTTTGCTTCACCTGCAATCCAAGAAAGAATGTTAGTTCACCCATTAGGCTCATCTCAAATTCTCCTTGCATAATTTCTGTAAATTCATCACATAGCGCATTATTAGTAGCTCCAAAAATTATGTCATCCACATATACTTGAACTACTAATATATCTTTACATGATTTCTTTGTGAAAAGTGTTTGATCAACCTTACCTCTCTTGAAACTATTTTCAATCAGAAATGAGGTGAGCTGTTCATACCATGCCCTTGGTGCTTGCTTCAGTCCGTACAAGGCCTTCTGGAGCTTGTACACACGTTGTGGATGTTTGGAGTCTTCAAAGCCTGGAGGTTGTTCTACAAAGACATCATATTTGATATACCCATTTAGAAACGCAGATTTAACATCCATTTGAAACAATTTGAAGTTAGATGAGCAAGCATAAGATAATAAAATCTGGACTGCTTCTAGATGAGCAACCGGTGCAAATGACTCATCAAAATCAATACCCATCTCCTGGCTATACCCTTTGGCCACAAGCCGGGCCTTCTTCCTAACAACCAATCCCGTATCATTTAACTTATTTATGAAAACCCATCGGGTTCTGATAATGGATTGATTCTTAGGCCGTGGCACTAGAGTCCACACCTGGTTTCTCTTAAACTGGTGCAACTCTTCATGCATAGCATGAATCCAAGATTCATTTTGAAGAGCTTCATGAATGTCTTTAGGCTCTTCTTGTGAGATGAAGGCTATCAAATCCTCTTCTTCTACTTACCTTAGAGATGCTCTAGTTCTTACCCCATCTTGAGGATTACCGATTATATTTTCAGCTGGATGATCCTTTAAGAATGTGGAGGTGCTTGGCAAGTCGGGGTGCTGCACTTACTGCTCTTGCAGTGTTTCAATTGAAGGATCTTCATCTTCTTCACTCTTGCTGAGTATTCCTTCCTTTGGTTCATCCTTGGCTTTAGATGTTCCAGCATTAGTTGAATCTTTGGGGGCTTCTCCTGCATCCACAATTTGCATAGTCAATTTTAGTTCAGATTCATCACAAATCACATGAGGACTTTCTTCAACAACCAAAGTCCGTTTATTAAACACTCGATAAGCTCTAGAGTTAAGTGCATAGCCTAGGAAAGTTCCCTTGTCACTTTTCTCATCAAACTTACCTAGGTTGAACTTACCATTATTTAGGATGAAACATGAACATCTAAAGGATTTAAGATGGGAAATATTCGGTTTCTAACCCTTGTAGAGCTCATAGGGAGTTTTCTTCAAAATGGGCCTTACCATTGCCCTGTTGATGATGTAACACGATGTACTTACCGTCTCAGCCCAAAAGTATTTTGGTAGAGAATTTTCACTTAACATGGTCCGTGCCATGTCTATCAATATTCTATTTTTCCTCTCCACCACTCCATTTTGTTGGGACGTCCTTGGTGATGAGAGGTTGTGCGTATACCCGTGCTCTTCACAGAAATTACTGAAATCATGATTTTCAAATTCACCACCATGATCACTTTGGATGGTAGTGATAAGGTAGCCTCTATCATTTTGGATTTTCCTACAAAACACTTGAAATTCCATCAATGCATCATTTTTATTGGATAGAAATAGCACCCATGTAAATCTGGAATAATCATCAACAATCACAAAACCATAGGATTTCCCTCCTAGGCTGGATGTCCTAGTTGGGCCAAACAAATCAAGATGCAACAGCTCCAAAGGCCATGAGGTGGAAATAATATTTTTATTTTTGAAAGATATGCGTGTTTGCATGCCTTTTGTGCAAGTCTCACAGATTTTATCACTTTCAAACTTTAACTTTGGCAAACCATTCACCAAGTCATGTTTAGACAACTTGAAGATTACTCCAAAATTAGCATGACCTAGTCTTCGGTGCCATAGCCATGCATTATCATGATTGTTTGCTACCAAGCACACATCATCATGGAAAATATCATCAAGATCAATGGTATATACATTGTTGCTTCTCTTGCCGATGAATCTGATTTCATTGGAATTTTTATTTATGACAAGGCAGTGGGTTTCATCAAAAATAATTTTAAAACCCTTGTCACACAATTGGCTTATGCTCAGCAGATTATGATTTAAGCCCTTCACCAAAAGTACATTCTCAATAAGAATTTCAGAATTCTTACCTATATTACCGATTCCAATGATTTTACCTTTGTCCTTGCCTCCAAACGCAACTGACCCTCCATCCTTATCTTGCAGTGTAGAGAGCACTGTTGTGCCCCTTAGGCACAAGCATGTGCTATGTTGCTTTGATGATAGCAATTATGTTGCAATGATGATAGCAATGCTATTTGGTTTTGATGATAGCAAGACAGTGAGTGCATTTGATGCATTTGATATTGTATTTTGATTTATATGCATTCTGCATATTGATAGTAACATGAATGATGATGTTTAGCATTGATGGCATTTGCTCTTTATATATGTGCATTGCACTGTCAGATATCATGTCTCTGCATATATCATGTCTGGGTAGCAAAGTCTATACACTGGACTGTGTAATTGTGCATCATGCAAGTCTATACATTGGACTCTCGTTCAAGTTCATGCATTGTCTTAGGCAAAGTCTGTACAGCGTCAACGCACTTCATTGGAAGTGTGTACAGCGTCAACGCGTGAAGTCTGTACATTGCTTCAGGAGCTTCAAGTCTACACATCGCTTCGCTTCATGAAGTCTGTACATCCACAGTTAAACTTGAAGTCTGCACACTAGTCTTCACTGTCAAGTCTGCACATTGGTCTTCGATTTCAAAGTCCATACATTGGACTGTTCATCAAAGTCTGTACATCGCCTTCAATCTTCAAGTCTATACACTGGCTTATTCTTCAAGTCTGTACAGCCGTTAGCATTGGACTTCATGTCTAGACATTGCACTGTAGCATCCATCGTCTTCGTGTTGTTTTAGTGTCTATGTCTTCGTGTTGTGTTTACGTCTTCGTGTTGATCTGACTTCGTGTCGTTTTCCCTCTTGTGTCTCGTTTCCCAGTGAACCCCGTGTCGTTTCACCTCGTGCTGTTCTCACTTAACTTCGTGTCGTGTTTCTGAAGCAGCTCGAATAGTTCTGATGAACTTCGAGTCGTTTCCCTGTAGACCTCGTGTCGTTCCTGTTTAGTAACCACACTTCGTGTCGGTTACTGTTGTTTCTGTGTCTTCGTGTCGTTTTTGTTCCACTGCGTGCAGAACATTGCAGCACCTCGTGTTGCTTTCTGTGCCACCTCGTGTCGTTTCTGTGTGAACCTCGTGTCGCTTCTCTCTGTCCTCTAGTTGCATCTCGTGTCATCTTTTATGTCTTGCTTGTTGTTGCAACCACTTCGTGTCGTTCTTCTTTTTACCTCGTGTTGTTTTCATCTTCTTCGTGTCGTTCTCTTTGTAGTGTTATCTCTGTTACAGTGTGTATCTCGTGTCGTTCTCTCCTTACTTCGTGCTGTAGTCACCTTGTGTATCTCGTGTCGTTCTCAGTGCATCTAGAACTGCTACCACATATCTCGTGCAGCTTTAGTTATTGTGGCCCTCAGTTTTAATGGTTTTCATCTCCTTGCAGGTCCGAGGAAGAAATATTCCCCAGTGACTGGCAGCACGTGATCCGAGGCTGGAATGAAGCCTGCTGAGAGACTGCCACGTGGTCCGAATTCTTAGGGCGGGAGCTGTGGAAGCCACACGCGCCCTAGCTGCTGCTGCTGCTATATATATGAGCTTTCTTCCACAGAAGAAGGCAGATCGAATTGGCAAGAAGAAAAGCTCATACAGAGAGCCACGATCCAGATAGAAAGAGAAAAGAGAAAGAAGAAGAGCAGAAGGAGAAGAAGAGAGGCAGAGAGCTCGAGAAGAGTGTGAAGAGAAGAAGAAGAAGAGAGAGAGAGAAGGAGTTCGTTCCTCAGATCTTTGGTTCAAAACCAGATCTGAAGTTGCTCATTGTTGAGCTATATTTTGTGCTTTATTGCTTCAGCTTTCCGTTGCTGTCTTGTTCTATTTTCATTTTCCTTTATACATTTCTTCAAGCTGTTTGTCAGCGGTTTGCAGAGGTGCTGCCTCTGGACAGCAAGCTGTGTAGCTCAGCGGGCAGTGGAGGTTTCCACTGGACAGGTAAAGCTGTAATCCTCAGCTGGCGAGACTTGGTCTCGGACGGGTTAAGCTGTATTCCCCAGCGGGTTCAAGCTGTGAGTCAGCGATGGCTAAGCTGTATTGCCCAGCGGAAGCAAGCTGTGATGCTCAGCGGTTGGCAAGCTGTGAGGCCCAGCTGATTGTTGGCAAGCTGTGTTGCCCAGCGGTTAGTGAAGCCACACTCGGGTTGAGTGTGGGGTGGATGTAGGTCTGGAGGACCGAACCACCTAAAAACCCTTGTGCATTGTGGTTTGGTTTATCTGCTTTTGCTTCGCTAGATGATTGCATAGGGGCGCTCTAAGCGTTTGGCTTCTGGTTGAGCAGAAGAGTGGATTAGTTTTCTTAGAATAGTTTAATCTGTCAAGAGAGCGAAATTCTAGTTGAGCGACTCCTTGTCTAATTCAGCCTAGTTAGCATCCTAGTGATCTCACTGTATGCTTGTTTTTGTTCTGCAACTGATTATTAGCTTTTAAGCTTGTCTAGTTTGCGAACTAGTAATTCTAGTGAGCATCATATTTTAACTGGGCGAAAGGTTTTTTAAACGGGTTATATTCATTCACCCCCCCTCTGAATACTGCACCGAACCCAACAATTGGTATCAGAGCGGGTCTCTGATCTAACAGATCTAACAATCTGCAGAGGATCCTGCTAACTGTTTAGTGCGTTTTCAGAGTGGATGCATTGTGCTCGTTGTCTTGTTTCACCGGTTTAGTGCTTTACCTTGCCCATTTGGTTTTGCTGCATTTCTTGTCGGTTGTTTTAGTAAGTTGATTCTGTTTGCCATCTGTCCAAATGGATCGTCCTCCAATTTATGATGGTTCTAACTTTTAAAATTGGCTAGGAGGCCTAGTTGTGTATGTAGATTCCATTGATCCCAAACTATGGAGTTTACTATCCAAAGGCCCACATCGACTACCCAAAGACCAGACCAAGTGGTCTAGTGAGGACACGTTTAAGAACCGTGATAATGTCATAATTCTTAATATCTTGAGAGCTGCTGCTAATACTGATGTATATTCTTTTGCTCTCAGGTGCACATCTGGAAAGGAAATATATGACAGAGTCGTCTCTGCGCATAATCAGCAAGGTGATAGCTGCTTGATGGCCAACCGGGATGATGAAGATGAGATCTCATCTCAGGTAAGTTCTGAATCAGAAGGATACTCTTTCGATGAATTAATAGAGATGTATGAAAATTTGTTAGAAGTATCCAAGAAATTGAAATCTGAGAACAAAAAGTTGAAAAAGAAATGTGATAGAATAAATCTGAAAGATTCCTGTGAAAACTGTCCAAATATGAAAAAGTCTTATGATGCATGCATGCTAGATGTTCAGAATCTTAAGAAACAAAATGATTCTCTAAAAATTGAAAAACAAACATGCTTAGATAAAATGTCTGAACTTGAGAATCAACTGAATGATAAGAAAAATGAGCATCTAAAAGGCATGCAAGAACAAACTGAAGTTAATTCTGAATTGGACAAAATGAAATTGGAGAATGAGGATCTTCAAAAGAAGAATAAAACTCTTATTATCAGAATGAATGAAATCAATGAGGTTTCACAGTCCTCTTCTGCTAAATCAGATTGTAAAATATGCTCTGCTTTAAGAGAACGAAATGAAGATCTCTTTAGTGAGAATGAACGGCTAAATAAACAAATTGCCTCACTTAAAGATGATCATAAAAATCTACTCGCTGAGAAAATTAAAGCAGAAGAAAGAGAAGATGAACTGATTAAAAAATTGAAGCACATGTCTGGAAGAGAGAGATGTGCTAACAATGAAATTCAAGATAAAAATCTTGAGGAAGAAAACACTGAATTAAAAGCTGAAGTTGAAAAACTGAAGTTGTTGAATACTGGCTTGTCTGAAAGACTTCTCACTACAGAAAAAGGAAAGGCTGTCTATGATGAAAATTCAGAAATTTTGAACAGCCTAAAACAAGAAATTGAGAAGTATAAAACTGCAAACCAAGTTCTAAGCGAATGTGTTAATTGCAGTGAACAGGAAATAGCCAGTTATGAACTTCACATTGCTAGCTTGGAAGATAAAATTCATAATCTGGAAACTTTAGCAATTGAGTCTGCTAAGAGTGAAGGAAAAATGAAAGATGTTATGAAAAGTGAGAATAAGAACTCTAAAAGGAGGATAAGCTGTAATTCTGATGTCAAGAACATCACTAAAAGCCAGCTATACAACACCTTTGTGCAAGGTTCAGATGTAGCTAGTACTTCAAGGCAATCCCCAAAACAAAATGAAAATTAGAAATCACCTTCAAAACCCATTTTCCAGTTCAGAGCCCAGAAAATAGAAAAACAAACAGAACCTGTTAAGGATAATCAGAAATTGAAAAGAAAGAGTCAAATAAAGAAGGTAAAGACTATTCCTACTCATGAACAGAAAGCTGCTACCTCGGTTGAGCCTGATGGTGTACACATTGTTCATGCTTCCTATACTCATTCACATACATCTAGGAACTCATATGATAGAAACCATGTTCCTAGGAAATCTGATGCCTCTTGTTACTACTGTGGTAGGCATGGTCATTATATGGATGACTGCAGAGTGATGATAAGTGATGATATGATGCATGATAAAACATTTCCAAATAATCATCACCACCCCAAAAGAAACATGTCTTCCTCAAACCAACATATCATTTGTTACAATTGTAACAGACGTGGTCATAAAGCTGTTGAGTGTTGGTTTAGGCCTTCATGGGGATTTACTGGCTCAAGAGGTAAGCACCCTAGGTGCATTGAATGTGGCAAGTATGGGCATGCAGTCAAGGACTGCTGGTTTGTTCAGGGAAATCATTTTAATTCCAAATTTGTAAGATTCCCTCCAAACAAAAATTTCTTGGGCAGAAATAAAGCTGGTCTTAAAGAAAAGACTCTTGTTTGTTATGAATGTGGAAAACCTGGCCACCGAGCTTCTGAATGCTGGTGGGCAGGTAATGGTAAATCAAAAATTCATGCTTACAACAGAACAATTCATGCTCATTATCATAGGTCTCATGCTGCTGTTGATATGCATCATAGGACCAGAAAATCTGTTGTTTCATGTAGATATTGTGGTAAACTTGGTCACTCTATGGACAATTGTTTTCTGATGAAATTTGATGACCATGTTGCAAAGAAACTGTTTAGAACACCTGATAGGGGTAGTGCAGGACCCAAGACTGCTTGAGTCTCTGCAGGATCAACTTGATTGACTTGCTGCAGGTGTGCCTTGGAAGGAGAAATAAAAGGGGTCAACCAAGGCACTCAAAAAGAAAACCCCATGATTCAATTCAGGTCAGTTCTGAAATCTGTTTTAAATTCCATTATCTGAAATTGTGAGCATGAAAATTGTGAGTTTCATGTTGATTTGCTTGGTTGATTTTTTTAATGAACTCTTCATGTCTAGCTGATCAGTCTGCATTCCAGACTCAGCTATTGAATTCAATTCTGCATATCTGATGCTCTTCTCTTACTATATGTTGAACTGAATTTGAATGCTTCTTTAGTGTATACAGTTGATGCACTATATAGACTCTGTGTCCATGCATGTGTTTTGTGTTAATGCATTGCATGCTTGTTATTGAATGCATACTTGGACTGATTGTGTATAGACTGATTGTCATTGCATGTGTCAATGATGCTGTTCAATGCATGAAGGACTACTTTATGTTGCATTGTCCTTGTTAACCCTGGTATATCAAATGGTATGTTACTAAAAGGCAGGGAAATCTGCCCGGAGGTTCCTATCATGTGTGAGATGGTCTTTGAGACCAGGTCCTCCGCCTAGTACCATGGGTCTAGTTTTCATGTAGAACAGTGTACTGCATCATATGTTGAAAAAATCTGAAAATTTAAAATGAAGATGATGCATTTGATAAATTCTCTCTCTGATTGAACAAAGCATGAATTCTTCTTGAGCATATTCTAAAATTATGAGCAGTTCATTAATTCTATTTCATGCACTTTGTCAGGGGGAGTTTGACTAATGTTGCATAGTTTGCATGTAGAACAGTCTAATGCATAGCATATTTTTGCATCATGGTGTCAGGGGGAGCTGAGAGTTCTATTCAATTCATTGAATCCTTGGTACTTCTCATTGTCCCCTTTCAACTCATTCATATTCACTGTCATCAGATGCTATGGATCATAATGCTTATTGCTATCCTTTCCCCATTTCTTCACTAAACAACAGCTTTGCATCTGGTTTAGTACATTGAATGGTGATTATTTCAACTGTTCACTTATAAGAATCACATTTACAAATTGAAAAGAACTAAAGGTTTAACCTTTATAAATTGGAGAGTTAAGTGTCTGCACATTGTTTCTGTGTCTTCGTGTCGTTTTTGTTCCACTGCGTGCAGAACATTACAGCACCTCGTGTTGCTTTCTGTGCCACCTCGTGTCGTTTCTGTGTGAACCTCGTGTCGCTTCTCTCTGTCCTCTAGTTGCATCTCGTGTCATCTTTTATGTCTTGCTTGTTGTTGCAACCACTTCGTGTCGTTCTTCTTTTTACCTCGTGTTGTTTTCATCTTCTTCGTGTCGTTCTCTTTGTAGTGTTATCTCTGTTACAGTGTGTATCTCGTGTCGTTCTCTCCTTACTTCGTGCTATAGTCACCTTGTGTATCTCGTGTCGTTCTCAGTGCATCTAGAACTGCTACCACATATCTCGTGCAGCTTTAGTTATTGTGGCCCTCAGTTTTAATGGTTTTCATCTCCTTGCAGGTCCGAGGAAGAAATATTCCCCAGTGACTGGCAGCACGTGATCCGAGGCTGGAATGAAGCCTGCTGAGAGACTGCCACGTGATCCGAATTCTTAGGGCGGGAGCTGTGGAAGCCACACGCGCCCTAGCTGCTGCTGCTGCTATATATATGAGCTTTCTTCCACAGAAGAAGGCAGATCGAATTGGCAAGAAGAAAAGCTCATACAGAGAGCCACGATCCAGATAGAAAGAGAAAAGAGAAAGAAGAAGAGCAGAAGGAGAAGAAGAGAGGCAGAGAGCTCGAGAAGAGTGTGAAGAGAAGAAGAAGAAGAGATAGAGAGAAGGAGTTCGTTCCTCAGATCTTTGGTTCAAAACCAGATCTGAAGTTGCTCATTGTTGAGCTATATTTTGTGCTTTATTGCTTCAGCTTTCCGTTGCTGTCTTGTTCTATTTTCATTTTCCTTTATACATTTCTTCAAGCTGTTTGTCAGCGGTTTGCAGAGGTGCTGCCTCTGGACAGCAAGCTGTGTAGCTCAGCAGGCAGTGGAGGTTTCCACTGGACAGGTAAAGCTGTAATCCTCAGCTGGCGAGACTTGGTCTCGGACGGGTTAAGTTGTATTCCCCAGCGGGTTCAAGCTGTGAGTCAGTGATGGCTAAGCTGTATTGCCCAGCGGAAGCAAGCTGTGATGCTCAGCGGTTGGCAAGCTGTGAGGCCCAGCTGATTGTTGGCAAGCTGTGTTGCCCAGCGGTTAGTGAAGCCACACTCGGGTTGAGTGTGGGGTGGATGTAGGTCTGGAGGACCGAACCACCTAAAAACCCTTGTGCATTGTGGTTTGGTTTATCTACTTTTGCTTCCGCTAGATGATTGCATAGGGGCGCTCTAAGCGTTTGGCTTCTGGTTGAGCAGAAGAGTGGATTAGTTTTCTTAGAATAGTTTAATCTGTCAAGAGAGCGAAATTCTAGTTGAGCGACTCCTTGTCTAATTCAGCCTAGTTAGCATCCTAGTGATCTCACTGTATGCTTGTTTTTGTTCTGCAACTGATTATTAGCTTTTAAGCTTGTCTAGTTTGCGAACTAGTAATTCTAGTGAGCATCATATTTTAACTGGGTGAAAGGTTTTTTAAACGGGTTATATTCATTCACCCCCCCTCTGAATACTGCACCGAACCCAACAAGCACATTCTTGCCCCCTGTCATATGTCTTGAGCAGCCGCTATCTAAGTAGCATTTGCTCCCCCTGGCTTCAAGACACATCTGCAAGAAATAACAATCTCATGCAAATGATTTTGGTACCCAAGTTAGTTTGGGTCCGTAGGAGTTAGTCCAATTATGTGCATATCTTTTCTTAGTCCAAAGAACATGATTTTTTGATGAGTTTTGTCTGAACCAGAAATTTGCAACAACATGACCAAATCTACCACAATGATAACAATTAATAGGTGTAAACTTTCTTTGAAATTGTCGTGGTTTGGGTTGGACATGTTTTGGCTTAGAGTTGGAACATGAAGCATGGTTGTTTTCTTTTTCATAAACAAAGGATGTAGTGATCTTATGCTCAAAATATTTTTTTTTTGGGGAGTGTATCCCAATCCTTCTTTTTAAAAATTGACTTTAACTTCCAACAAGTTATCTAGGTTTTGTTTGCCCTTTACAAACCTTGACAAGGTGGACTGAAGTTCAGCCACTTATTTATCCAAACTCACATTTTTCTTTTCAAGTTCTGAATTTGTAGATTTTAGACTTTTTTCTTCAGTTTTCATTTTTTCACACACTTTCTCTATTTCAGACATTTTGCAAGATAACTTGTCTTTAGCTTTTTCACAATCTGAAATTATTTGTAGCAGACTTTCTTTTTCTTCTGTTAGTTCAAACCATTCTTGTTCCAGTTTCTCAAATTTAACAAAGATATCTTCATGTGACAAATCGTCAATTTTCTTTTTGAGAGTTTTATTTTCATATCTGATTTTCTTGTATTTAGTATACAGTTTTTCATATTCTGACTCCCATTGTTTATTGGAAATAAAATCAGGGTCAGAATTTACCTCTGTCGAATCATCTTCATGTGCCATGAGACACAGGCTCTCCATGAACTCTCTGACCTCTTCTTCGGACAGCTCCTCCTCTTCGTCGCTCCATGTAGCGACCATTTCTTTTGGCTTCCTAAATTTCTGCTTCTTGAACTTCTTCTTCAGATCTGGACACTCTCCTCTCATGTGTCCGGGCTTCTTGCATTCATAGCAAATGACGTTGTTGGGCTTGCTTGACTCACCCTTGGTTTGAATGGGCTTCCTTTGCCCCCTTTTGAAATTACCTTGGAAACTCCGCTTCTTTCTCAAGAATCTCCTTACTTGGTGAGTTATCATGGCCAAGTCTTCTTCTTCATTGCTCCCCTCGTTGGATTCTTCTTCTTGAAAGTCTTCATCAGATCGATGAGCTTTCAATCCAATTACCTTCTTCTTCTTCGTATCTTCCTCGGTTGTTCTCTTCATATTTATTTCATAGGTCATGAGTGACCCTATGAGCTCGTCCAAAGTGAGTGTGGACAGATTTTTCAAATCCTCAATTACTGTGGCTTTTGTATGCCACGCCAATGGAAGTGATCTCAACACTTTCCTTACGAGCTCGGAATTGGTGTATTCTTTTCTGAGACTCTTGAGACCATTGGTAATCTCAGTTAACCTTGCAAATATTTCAGAGATAGATTCTTCATATTTCATCTTGAATAGCTCGTAGTCTCTGACGAGTAGGTTGGCCTTGGTCTCCTTGACCTCGGAGGTTCCCTCATATATGAGACGCAACTTGTCCCACATTTCCTTCGCTGAGCTGCACATGGATACACGAGAAAATTCATTAGGATGTATAGCACATTGCATAATATTCATAGCATTAAAATTGACAATGCATTTTTAATTTCCTCGGGTGTCCATTTCTCTTCATCGTCAGAGAGTTTGTAAGGACCCTTGTCCACAACTCTCCAGATCTCATACTTCTGGGCTCTCAAGAAAACATGCATTCTATTTTTCCAATATGAGTAATTTGAGCCATCGAAGTATGGAGGATGATGAATGGAGTGACCCTCAGGCATCATACCCTTGTTTGCCATTGATCTGGATCTTACTCTAGATCATTAGATCTGAAAGAAATAGAGCCTTAGCTCTGATACCAATTGAAGTCCCGTGATCAATGACACCCAAGAGGGGGGGTGAATTGGGTGATTACAGATTTTAAAAACTTTTACCCGATTTAAAGCACATATTAAGAGCAAGCAACAAACAATTATAGATCAGATTGATTACAAAATGAATCTGGCTAAATCAACCCCTTCAGCAGTTCTTTGGTACTAGGCGGAGTCTGGGAATCTGAAGATTCTCTCACACAAGGTATTTTTCTCCTGACAGGACTGACCTTGTCGATCAGAAGCTACCTTTTGATATACCAGAGATCTCCTGTAAAAAGGTTAATAAAGCTAGATCTAAACAAAGAAACTAGATGATGATGATGCAATATGTAAAAGAGCTAGAGCAGAATTGGAGGTAGAAGATAAGGAGCAAACCACACAGAAGATCATGATTTTTAGGTGGTTCGGATGCAACAACTACAACCTACGTCCACCCCTCACCGACTGTGAGAATTCACACACTATCTTGTAGAAGGTTACAAGATCAAAACACACACACACACACACACACACTCGTGTGAGTTAAGAACTCCCACGAAGGTGCACAAGCACTGAATCACAAAGAAAAGTGAGGAATAAGGAAATCACTCACACACACACACGGATCTGCGTAGATCCACACACACACAGGTGTTTCAATATTACAAGAATACACAATTAAAGCTCAGCAAGAGTGGAATGAGAAAACAGAAAATGAAGACACAGATTCAAGCTCCCCCTTAGTGGATGAAGATGGTATTGGATGAAGCTAGCTCCCAGCTCGATCTTCACTTGAATGGTCTGCAAATCAGCTTGAGAAGCTTGCACTTAGATGAAGAACTTCTTACACGAAGCACTGTTCACGGAGCTACAGTGCACCCCTCCTTCTCCTTTGATGGCCTCCCTTGTTCTTACTTCAATCACCTTGGTTTTTGACCCCAATGAGATTATTTATAGAACTTGGGTGGTCAAGAGACATGTCACAGACCAGATCCATAAATCATGGTGAATCTGGTGACTTTTGGATTAAACAAACCCAATGAAGAGGGCTTCCCACGTTGTAGAAAATAAAGTCAAAATAGGCTGCATCGAGACTGGCGGTCGACCGATATCATGGGGTGGTCGACCAAAATTTGATAGGAAATGGCCCATTCGTTGCTGGGAAAACCGGTCGACCGCTCCTGGCTGGCGCTCGACCGCTGGCTGGGATTCCTGTAAAAAATAAAGAGATTAGCCAATGCAATGTAATACATGAACGAATCAGTTTATGGCTACCTTATTCCAATCAATGTGAGTGGGTTTAAGCTTAGCCTGGGTGTTTTATGGATCAAGATGGATTTATGCATGTGGAAGGGTTTAAACAATTAAGCATAGTACATGGTGAAGTAGGCTTTGAATGCATATTAAATTCGAACTTGATTATTGATACATAGCACGTGAGAAAACACATAACCTGGGTTTTGTTATCATCAAAATCACCTGGATATACTCAACACAAGGGTCCCAACCAGCTAGCCGTGACATACGGTGACATCAACAGTTGGTCGGGATTACCCTCGATCACTCGGTGGCGGGTTCTTCCCGCATTCTATACGTACTCGGGTCAACCCGGGGGCACCCTGTCTACAAGTCGTGCCACGCGGCACCCAATAACGAGGCCGGGAGCCACCCCGAGATGCCTTCCTCCAGCCCTCCAAAGTCAAAGGGAGATTTAATTAAGTCAACCACAGGCTTTGGAGGCCCGCAGCACGTGTATATGGCTCACGCACGGGTGTCGGGCATTTCCTCAAACACCTCATGGGCACGTATGTCCCAACCCTTCTACAACAAACTGTGGATCAACCCACGGCCCCAGCACACCAGTTGGGTTCTACAACAACCCTCCAGTAAGCCGGGCCCGCCCCCGACCCGCAGACACATGGCGATGAGCCGCTTATCTTTAACTCTCGGGCCAACCCGAGGCTACCCTGCCGACTAGCCGTGCAAAGCGGCACATTCCTTGAGGCCAGGCCCAAGTGCCCAAGGTGCCTCCTCTCAACTCCCATGAGCTCATATCCTCAGCCCAAGGCCCATTCCAAGGCCCCTCAGCTAGTTATCTAGGCCGTTCGACAATCCGGGCTGTGTCGGGCATTTACTCGAACACCTGGCAAGCGGCAACTACAACTTCACAACAACAAGCCCCCATGGGCAACCCCAGCATCCCAGAGCCCTTTGTCCTTCAAAGGACACCCCCAGAAAATAAAACAAGACCCCCGAGGGCCATCCCTCGAGGCCGCGACTCGCCCTAGGGGGAGTTCACCCCGGGCAGGGCCGCGCCCCGGGAAGGGCAAACTCCCATGGGGAGCGCGCCCTCCTCCCATCCAGTGGCCCCACGGCCATCGCCAATCCTGGCTGCTCTCAGTCCATATTCCCCATTCGTGAGATTCGTGCAAGGTTCGTTAGCGTACCCGTACGTGAAAAGGAGTCGCGAACAACGAAGCCCGAAGCCACGCGAAAGCACGCAAGTCAACCTCCACAGTCTCTAGCCTACCGGTTCAAGCCAAGTGTCCCTTTTCCCCTTCTTCTTAACCAAATTAGGACAAAAAATAGCAAAATCCAGATTTTATAGGGGTGGGGCCGCCCCCTCTCTCTCTCCCCCTATCCAGTCCGCCTAAACCCCCTGGAGGGAGGGGTTTAGGCGGACCAACCTCACCCTTAAGGATGGCCCGCCTAAACCCGTGGTGTAATAAAAAAAATTCAAAAAAACCCAACCCCAGCCCCCGGTCGCGCCAACCACCATGGGGTTTAGGCGGACTAGCCTGCCCCTCACGCTGGTCCGCCCAAACCCATTCCAAAACAAAAAAAAAGACTTTTTAACAAAAAAAATTCCTCTGTGGAGGGTTTAGGCTGACCAGACCAGACCAGGGCTGATCTGCCTAAACCCCCCCTGGGGGAGGGGTTTAGGCGGACCTCTGTCTAAACCCTCCCTCCCCCACTCCGTAACAAAAAAAATGTGTGTTTTGAGGGTTTACCCGGATCAAGTTGGACCCCCCAACTTGGTCCGCCTAAACCCTCCCTTTGCCCCTTCAACTACCTATAAATTTCACCCCTTACCAAGGCAAATAGGCATGAACAGACATCAGCAGAACAACCCGCTGTAGAGATCTAGAGGGGGGTGAATAGATCTTTACCCCTAAATATAACGATATTAAATGATAGAAGCGGAATACAAAATTTACCAAATCTCGATGGCCAAGGTGATCACAAATTTATCAGCTCAGAGATCAATATCAGTAAGGAGCACAAAGTTATCAATTCAGAGATCAATCATCAATAAGTAGATATATCAATATATATAGTAACTGACTCAATTGCTAATTGATCTGTTGCACATTAGTGAACCAGAAGAGGTACCTGGCGGAGGTTCGACTCTAGGAGACTCCTTATGCTAGATCATCCACCTTCCAGGTAGGCTTGGCCTACCCTTTGTGTGGCGCCTTTTTATATACCTTCTCCTAGCTTTCAAATGAGCAAGAGATGCAGCAATTAATTTAGACAACTAAGCAGAGAGTGAAGCAGCAATCACACATACAAACACAACCACAGACACAAGAGAGAAAAAGAGAGAGATCAGAAGAAGTCTGTGAGAGAAAATGCAGCAGTGAGAAGTAAAAGAAGAGATTGAGAGTTCGAAAGAAAGAGTGAGAGAAGAGAGAGCTCGAGGAGAGGAAATTGAAGCCTTCATTGAAGATCTGTCCTCCTGGCATTTGGATCAGATTCAAGCCAGACCTGCTCCTGCGGGACCTACATTTTGTGTTTCATTTCCAGCTTTTCGGTGCTGTGATTTTTATCTTTTGTTTTCTTTTAATCCTTTCTTTCAAGCTGTTAGTCAGTGGAGCAAGCTGTGTTGCTCAGCGGTTGCAGAGGAGGATTCCTCTGGTCGGCTAAGCTATATTGCCCAGCGGGTCAAGCTGTGAGGCAGCGGATGGCTAAGTTGTGTTGCCCAGCGGAAGCAAGCTGTGATGCTCGACGGTTATAGGTAAGCTGTGATGCCCAGCGAGTTAAGCTGTGTATCAATAGGAATCCACACTCGGGTTGTGTGGGGTGGATGTAGGTCTGGAGGACCGAACCACCTAAAAATCCTTTGTGTGCTGTGGTTTAATTGTCTACTTTGATTCCAATAGATGCATGCTTAGGATCGTTCATATAAGTCTGATCTTTCTGTCTAGTAAGAATTTTGCCTAGACGCCTTTCATTGAATGCTGGCCTTGAGAGAGTTATTTTGAATACGTGAACTGAGTCATCTCTCCAGCTTTCATAGAGTTGATCAGGAGCAAGGTCTATCTGATCTTCTATTTATTTCTGGAGAGCAATTTATTCACTTAATCCATCTGAGTTTAAGTTCCGCAACTATTCTCCAGTTATAGTTTTAATTGGCAATTTTTATAGGGGAGATTCATTCACCCCCCCTCTGAATCCGGACCTTGCACCCTAACAATTGGTATCAGAGCAGGTCTCTGACTTCCAAATCCAACGATCTACAGAGGGTCCTGCTTATTTGTGATTAGGCGCTTTGCTGTGTTGATTTGGTGTCTTACTGCTTTTAGTTCAGTGCATTTTTTTGTGCTTTCTAGCGGATAAAATTGAATCAGTTCAATTGTTCTCAATGGCATCTCCTACTGTCTTCAATGGTTCCAATCTTAATTCATGGCTTGGTGGCCTTTGTACATACATGAACTCCATTGATCCAAAATTATGGAGTCTCATATCAAAAGGCCCACATAAATTACCTCAAAATCAGACCAAATGGTCTAAAGAGGATAGCATAAAAGACAGTGAGAATGGCGTAGTCTTTAACACTCTGAGAGATTCAGTGAACACTGATATGTTTCCCTGTATTACAGGATGTACATCTGGAAAATAGATCATGGACAGAATCATATCTATTCATGAGGGGTGAAAAGAAGAGTGCCTGATGGCCAATCGAAGGGATCAAACTGAAGAAACAGCATCCCAGGTAAGCATTGAATCAGAAGATATTTCATTTGATGAACTGGTAGAGATATATGATGAATTGCTAGAGAAATATAAGAAAATGCAATCTGAAAATAAAAAGCTGAAGAAAAAGATTGATCAAAACTGCTCTAACCTACCCTGTGAAAATTATTCAAAACTGAAAAAGTCTCATGATGATTGCTTGACTGATATTCAGAATTGTAAGAAACAATTGGAAGGTTTTGACAATATTATTTCAGAAATGAATGAACTGAAGTCTGAGAATGAAATCTACAAAAGACAGATTGTAGAGAAAAATGAAAAGGTTAAAAGACTTCAAGAAGAAAATCAAGCTGAACTTGTCAAGCAAGAGGAACATATGGTTATGATGAAAAATGAGAATGATGAATTATATTCAAAAATTTCTGAATTGGAGGATAAATTGAACTCATCTGATAATCATCAGACTTTGAATTCTTTGGATAATGAGAAATTGATAAAAGAGCTCGATCATGTTAATCTGAAACTGAGTGAACTGAAATCTGACAATAATAAACTTGCTGTCAAGAATTCTGAGCTAGAAAACAAGCTGAAATCATTAGGAGGTGATCATGTCCTAATTAATGAACTAGTTCAGAATGAGCAATTGATAAAAGAAAATGAAGGACTGAAGCTGTTGAACTCTGCTATGACTGAAAGATTGCTTGCCTTAAAAAAGGGAAAACTGTCTGTAATGCAGAATCTAAACAACTGAGCAATCTGGAACAAGAAATTGAGAAATATAAGACTGCTAACAAAGTGCTAAGTGAATGTATTAATTACAGTGAATAGGATATTGCCAATTATGAATTACACATTGCTTCTCTAGAAAAGGAAATTTGTGATTTGAAAAACTCTCTGTCAAAAACTCTCAAAGGTAAAGAGAAATCAAAAGATTCCTTGAAAGATGAAGTAAGCAATGAAAGTAAGGAGACCAACAACTTTTCTGAAACAAAAAGGGTCATGAGGAACCAGCTTTACACCACATTTGTCCTAAGCACTGATGTAGCTGGAATCTCTAGGACATCTCCAAGAAATTTGCTGCAGTTACAACTCAAAAACATAATAAAAATTTGAAAAAGGAGAAGAATAAATTGTATGCTGAAAAATCTCAGACCAATATATTTTCTGATAAAATAAAAAATGTTAACTATTTTTATTGTGGTAAATTTGGTCATGAGATGGATGGTTGTTTTATCATGAAGAATGATGAATTAAAATCTTATAGAATTCATGTTAGCAATTCTAATACGAAGAAATCTTCTCATGTTCAAAACAAGAGATTCAAATGCTTTTACTGTCATAGAGTAGGTCATCTCATGCATGAATGCAAATTAATGGAACATGATGACCTCAATGCTAGAAAATTGCATGATAGGAATGTTCATGCTAAAAATCATGCAAACTATAAGAAGAACATTCAATGTTTTCATTGCGGTAAATTGGGCCACATTGCTGCTGAATGTTGGCATAATCAGGGAAAGAAATTTCAGTCTGGATTTGTTAATTTCCATGTTAACAAAAATATTTTTGAAAGAAATAACTTTGGTTCTAAGGGAAAGCACATTATGTGCTTTGAATGTGGAAAGCATAGCCATATAGTCAAGGACTGCTGGCATGCTCAGGGAAATAGATTGAACTCTAAATCTGTAAAATTCCATGTTCTCTATGCTGCTGCTAGAAATAATTTGATTGATAAAAGAAAAAATCTTTCATGCTTTGAATGTGGGAAATCATGCCACAGGGTTGCTGACTGTTGGCTAGTTAATCAAAAAAGATCAAACTTGCATGTGAAAAACAGAAGCAATCATGTTCATGCACATAAATTCAATTCTCATGTGAATATGAAAAATAGCCAGAATTCTTGTAATCACTGTGGTCAGTTTGGACATTCTATGTCTAACCATTTCATGATGAAATTCGATGACTCTTATGCTCAAAAACTGTAGAGAGCACCATTCAGAGGTGCTACTGACCATGGAGGACCCAAGAATTCTTGGGTACCTCAACTTGCAAAATGAGGTTCTGTGTTTGCAGGAGTGCCTTGGAACTGAAAAATAAAGAGGGGTAAATAAACCAAGGCACCCAAAATGGTAAAACCCATTCTTGCATTGTTCAGGTAACATTTGCATCTTTCATGTTGTTCAGTTGAAACTGCATATCATGTTAAATCTGATTAGTCAAAGGTTTCATGCATACATGTTCTTTCATTTATTTTGACATTTGATTGTGTACATAGAGAAGACTATAAACTCATAAGCATAATCTATAATTTTGTGCATATATGTGAATTGCATATGTTAATTGATTGCTTACACATTCGTGTGACATTCAGTTATTGAAAATCTGATGCAATGCATTGTCGTGTCTTGCATAGTCACTGAAAATCTGACAGGACTACATATGCCCCTCATTGCCATGCATGACCATAATGGTATATCAAATGGTAAGTTACTAAAGGGTAGGTGCAATCTATCTGGAAGTTCTTACTATGTGTGAGATGGTTGTAAGACCAAGTTCCCCGCCAGGCACCATGGGTCATATTGCATATATATATATATATATATATATATATATATATATATATATATATATAGCAGCCCATGCATCCATAAGCATAGTTCATGACTTCCCGTACATAAAGTCCCATGCATTATCTTCATGACATATATGATGATTCAATGCATTTAGTTAGGGGGAGTCAATGCATTGCATACATGTTGTCAAAAAAAAAGATTAAGTGCATTCATTAAGGGGGAGTATATAACAAGATTGTGTACTGCTGGCTATTCATCTAGTTTCTTATTATTTCAGTCAGTCAACTAAAGCTCCCATCCTTATCTTGAGATCATCCATTTCACGTATCTGAACTTGACTCTGATTTGATTTTGAATCTACTGAGGGGGAGCTAGTCTTTCTTGAATAAATCTGTCTGATGGACCTCTGGAAATCTCTGATTCTCTTTGATACATTCTTTACTGTACCTATTAATTGTCCTGATTGGAAGTGTCGACACAGTGAGTCGACATCATCTTGAAAATACTTTGTCAAATGTTGACACCTTCATTGTTGTGCTCATCTTTGTTACATGCTTAAAACTCTTGTGCAGTTCACAATTTGACTGCTACTGAATCTCATTGAAAATTCAGAAAATTGAGAAGATTTCAATTTGTATACCTTGATCATAAATCTGAAAATCAATTCATTAAAGAATCTTCTATTATACAGATTTATGAATGTCTAAAAGATCAGATTTGTTTAAGTCTAATGTATTCATTGAGCTTGGCTATGAATATCTTGAAAATATCTGAGTCAACTTTAATAAACTTTAACCAACTATTTCATGTTGAATTTTGTAAAATTTTTTGAAATCTGAAAATGTTAAAATCATGGCTTTATTTAGTTGAATTATATGAAATCAGTATTGTTTTTAAACATCTGATGAATCTGAAATGTTCCTAAGGGTAAATTCTGTCAGAGCAATGATTTTGGTCACTGAGAAATCATGTCCATTGACCATGAAGTCTAGAGGACTGTGTCATGAAATGCCATAATTAACTCTGCTAAATAAAATTCATTAAAAATCCAGGCAGAGCAATGGCTTGAATACTGAGAAATATACCTCACTTATCAATGAAATAGGTGAAGTATGTCATGAGGTGTCAATACTATCTCTGAAGCATGACAGTTAGTCATACTAAGTGCTTAGGGATACTGGCGTCCAAACAACGTGTATCCTCTAGTTACAAGGTGTGTACTGAACTTAATTGCACCTGGTAAACTTGCTATGAAAACTTGTACTGTGTAAAAAGAAAAATATGAAATTATTTGAAGAAGTATGGCTGATCCTCAGGAACCAAATCTGAATTCCTTCATGTTATTTAACCTCAATACTAATGATTGTAATTTCTAAAGAAGTCATTGAAATTGACTGAGTAAGATGAAGGGAGATTAATCAAGATATAAATATGAGGGTTTGGTTCACTTTTATTAAACATTGATATTCAGATATGAGTACAGAACTTTATTGACAAACTGTATATACATCATATTTAAACCATGATGTTCAAATAAAAATTCATAAGCCCCTATAATGGAAGGGTCTGAACCATCCGTTTATTCAGATTTATGAAATAAGTATCTTATTAAAAATCTTCTATTATTTGAAAATCCAGCCTAAATTTATGTGCCTAATGCTCTTTGGTCATGACATGAACTGATTCTTGATTGCTCATGTGACCTATTTCACCCGACTTTCTTAATCTGAATTGTCTAAATGCCTACTTCACTTTGAATGTCCCTGTGGTTCGCTGCTCATTCTTATCATTCCACTCCTTCTGCTTACTCAAAGGGGATACTCTATTCAGGGGGAGTATAATAGACAGTAAATCATTTTGCATAATTGACTATCCATTCAGGGGGAGATCTTTGTGTCTTTCAACAGTTTAGTGTTCCTTCCTTTTTGATGTTGTCAAAGGGGGAGAATAATTTTGTGAGTCATTAGTTCTCTGACAGCGTTCTTCTATGGTGCATGCTTATGTATACTTCATACTGGCTTGATCACATCATGTCGAATTTATTGCTATGACTCATAATATTGCCATCATCAAAAAGGGAGAGATTGTTGTGTCCCTATGGTTATGGAGTTTTGATGATGACAAATATTATGTCTCAGTATATATGTATATCCTTGATGATATAATCTTGATGCATTTATTATTGATCTCATCATTCTTATAGCAGTATGAAAATCTGTCAGAACAGGCTCTAAGAATGACTCAATGCACTGGCTGTTCATTTCAAAGGACACTTATATCTTTGCGTTATGTTCAAAGGATAGGCAGAATGTTCTGATAAGAATGCCGACTCTAAGAGTCGACAGTTGGCTTCATAGGGTCGGTGCATATCTTGAAGTTCTGCCGTATGAAGTTTGTGCACATCTGAGTTGTGCTTGCATTTGGTCTGTGCAAGTTTAGGTGTCAAAGGACTCAGGTCAGTGCAGCATCTGCATTTAGCATTAAGTCGGTGCATATGTCCACTAGGCCACATTATAGGTATGTGCATATGCCACATCTCCAGCGAACCAAGTCTGTGCATTGATGTCTTGCAGTAAAGCTAAGTATGTGCATATCTGAGTCTAAGGGTCACGTAGTCGGTGCATACCGTGCACTAGTCACATTGAGTCGGTGCAATCATTGATATTGCGTATAAGTGAGTCCGTGCATACCTGTCTACTTTGGTGTAGGTTCTGTATTTAGTCGGTGCAATCTACTGTACGTTGCACATGAAGTCTGTGCAATGGTTGTTCCGTGCATGATATCATCGGTGCATACCTTTACATAGCGAGAGTGAAGTCAGTGCATCTTTACTCTGCATGCCATCAAAGTCTTTGCATATCTCACTGAACGCACTTCACGATCGGTGCACATTTTTCTCAGGCACATGGAGGGCTTGTGCATGTCTTGGCTTGTGCACAATCAAAGTCTACGCATTGCTATAAAATCTGTGCATATCCTACAATACACGGCACATGGTCTGAGCATTGTTTGGGATACGTTCTGTGCATATGTCTAAGTCTTTAGCTTTAAACTATGTGCTTGTCTTGCAAAAGTTACGCAAGGTCTGTGCATAACTGCACGATGGCAAATGTTGTTGGTGCTACCATTTTTCTTATTTCTTTGCCAGATCTGTCAGTTGGTTAAGCACGTGTTCAGCAAATCTACAACCTGGAAAAAAGAGTGCCAGGTTTAAGGCTCGTGATCTGAGGTAATGAATGGAATGGATGAACCTGCCACGTGGACAGCTACACTGCCGAGATTCTGACACGTAGCTAAGGGATTCCAGAACTCTCTTGGTAGGAGTGTTCCCTCCACACGCTCAATGTGTGAGCTCGTGGGTCCCAGGTCTGAAGATATATAAAACCCCTCTTCTGCAATCAAAGTAGAAGTAGAACAACGAAGACAAGAGAAAGAAGCAGAATCAGAGAGTGAGCAGTAGAGAAAAGAAGAGTGAGCCAGAATATGATAAGAAGAGAGAAGAAAAGCAGAAGAGCAGAACCAGATAGAAAAAGAGAGAGATCAGAAGAAGTCTGTGAGAGAAAATGCAGTAGTGAGAAGTAAAAGAAGAGATTGAGAGTTCGAAAGAAAGAGTGAAAGGAAGAGAGAGCTCGATGAGAGGAGATTGAAGCCTTCGTTGAAGATCTGTCCTCCTGGCATTTAGATCAGATTCAAGCCAGACCTACTCCTGCGAGAGCTACATTTTGTGTTTCATTTCCAGCTTTTCGGTGTTGTGATTTTTATCTTTTATTTAATTTTAATCCTTTCTTTCAAGCTGTTAGTCAGTGGAGCAAGCTGTGTTGCTCAGCGGTTGCAGAGGAGGATTCCTCTGGTCGACTAAGCTGTATTGCTCAGCGGGTCAAGCTGTGAGGCAGCGGATGGCTAAGCTGTGTTGCCCAGCGGAAGCAAGCTGTGATGCTCGGTGGTTGAAAGCAAGCTGTGATGCCCAGCGAGTTAAGCTGTGTATCAACAGGCATCCACACTCGGGTTGAGTGTGGGGTGGATGTAGGTCTGGAGGACCGAACCACCTAAAAATCCTTTGTGTGATGTGGTTTAATTGTCTACTTTGATTCCATTAGATGCATGCTTAGGATCGTTCATATAAGTCTGATCTTTCTATCTAGCGAGAATTTTGCCTAGACGCCTTTCATTGAATGCTGGTCTTGAGAGAGTTATTTTGAATACGTGAACTGAGTCATCTCTCCAGCTTTCATAGAGTTGATCAGGAGCAAGGTCTATCTGATCTTCTATTTGTTTCTGGAGAGCAATTTATTCACTTAATCCATCTGAGTTTAAGTTCCGCAACTATTCTCCAATTATAGTTTTAATTGGCAATTTTTATAGGAAAGATTCATTCACCCCCCCCACCTCTAAATCCGGACCTTGCACCCTAACACCCGCGACTTAACTGTTGCACCCTCAGAGTTCCTCCGCAGGCATCCAGCAAGGGTCGAGGACGCGAGGAGCAAAGTGCGTGCGTGGGTGGCTTGCAGATCGGCTTGCACACACCGAGGGCATGTCCGTACTCCCCTCACGTGGCATCTAGCCATCGCACCCATGTCTACCCCCGTCGCACGTAAGGCGTTATGATAACAGCAAACACAGCCGCATCCCGGGTCCGCCCGTACGTGACAACCTACAGTGGCCACGCACGTGACACGATGCCGCACCTATGACCGACACGGAACCGCGTGACTATCGCTCACCCCGAGCTAGCCGCCGACCACTCTGACCGATGACTCGAGTTAGCCGAACCCTGGCCCGGGAGTCACACTCCTGGGGCCAACCTCGACTCCCCAGCACGACGACATTCACCTCCGAGGCCCGGACCCGACCGCTCACCTTGAGCCGCGTTCTATCTTCGTCAGGCGCCAGCCCACGACCGCCCTTGCCACCTAGGCAGTCGGGCTTGTCTCAATCTCCTCATGGGGAGCCCCTGTAAAACACGCGTATATCCGCCTTATTACGCATTGACCCGAGGACCGACCCACGCGTCGGAATTGTCCCACGGCTTGCGTCCATTGTACTTCGGCCCCTTGGCCCTTTTGTAAAGCATGTGTGGCTTTCATATAGCATCAAACCATTTGAACACAAGCACCCGTATGTGGGCCCTGGTCTTTTACCTACGCTACTCGACATGTATGCCTAATACCCCTGAGTCCAGCAAACACCTCCCAGTCAAAGCACACCCACAGCTGCGGGATGCTCCCGGCCCTCCACCCATGGCTTCAGACACATACAGACTTCTCTTCAGCATAGAACGAAGGTGTTCGGATTCAATCCGATGTAAATAAACACCGATCACTTGCGGTCGGTGGGGAAAGACGTCCAGTTCACGATTCCCACAATCACCTGCGCACTTGCACCCGTTGAACCCCTTTATCCACGTATCGCCTGATCTCTTGAGCCACGTGCCGCGTCCTGGCGACACTTCCCCGGTCAATCCTTGGTTCCATGGGTGATTGTCGAGAAATCGACTGGCACGCCCGCACCCTGTCCAGCTAACCTACACCCCGACACTTCATGCCATTCGACCCTTTTTGAGTTTCAGTAAAATGAGAGTGCCCGGTACCGCCGTGAGGGGCATACAACAGTAAGGAGGATACCCGAGATACATCAAACTCTTGTGTTTTTCTTCCCCGCTATATTCCTACCATCACCTTGGTCATCGGCATAAAAACCCGTGCAACAGCAGTCTACCAGATCTCCGTAGTGTTTATGTTTCATTCTGAGTAGGATCAACCGATACAGTCTTATCCAATGAGACGGTGTCTTCAAGTTGTGGTTTTTGGACCTCCTCCAATTCTATCTAGCTCCCACTATTTTTCTGGAGTAGATATTCTCTTTCTAGAAATATCGCTCTCTTAGCCACTAAGACCATTTGCTCAGAGGGGTGATAGAAATAATATCCAAATGTCTCCTTTGGATATCTCACAAACCTACACTTATCGGTTCTAGACTCAAGCTTATCACAATCGTTCCTCTTCACATGGGCAGGACACCCCCAAATTTTAATGTGATTAAAATTTGATTTCCTATCCTTCCATATCTCATATGGTATAGAAGGAACAGATTTACTTGAGATCCTATTCAGTAAATAGGCTACAGTCTCTAAGGCATAGCCCCAGAGAGACAAGGGTAGTCCTGACATGGACATCATGGATCAGATCATGTCTAACAAGGTCCTATTTCTCCTCTCGGATACACCATTGTGCTGTGGTGTATACGGTGGAGTCCAATGAGAAGCAATTCTATTGTCCTTTAGATAAGAAGTGAATTCATGGCTAAGATATTCTCCTCCTCGATCTGATCGAAGAGCCTTAATACTCTTGCCAGTCTGTTTCTCTACTTCATTCTTGTATTCCTTAAACTTCTCAAAGGCTTATGATTTATGCCTCATTAAATACACATAGCCATATCTCGAGATGTCATCAATAAAAAGGGTGAAATAGAGGTGACCCCCTTTTGCTTCTATCGACATGGGTCCATACACATCCGAGTGTATGAGCTCAAGAAGGTCAGCAGCCCTCTCACCATGTCCACTAAAGGGAGCCTTGATCATCTTCCCCATGAGACAAGACTCACATGTATCAAATGGCTTGTATTCGAATGAATTCAAATACCCATTTGAGTGTAGGTGAGAGACTCTATTTTAGAGAAAACATGACCAAGCCTACAATGCCAGAGGTATGCAGGATTCACTTCATTCATTAGAAATCTGCATAATATTAGAGCGTGTATCTAATACATAAAGACTATTGACTAATGAACCATTGGCTATCACCAAACCATTATTTATTATAGAGCACCAAGTGCTATTAAAAGCCAATGTATATCCAACGTTATACAAGTTAGATATTGAAATAATATTTTTTATGATATTAGAAACATAATAACATTCATTCAGCTCTAGAATGACCCATGAAGGTAAACTAAGGCGTGCAGTCCCGACAGCTTTGGTAACAACTAAAGCTCCATTGTCCATCCTCAACTCAATCTCCTTTTTGCCCAGTCACCTTCGATTTGCCAGCACCTACAAAGAGTTGCAAATATGAGATGCATATCCAGTATCTAATACCCATGATGTGGATTTCATATATGACAAATTAAGGTCTATGACAAAAATACCTTCATTTACAATTACCTTGTAATTCCTTTTCTAATGCCCTATTTCCCCGCATCGAAAACACTTGTCTTCCTTTTTATTCTTCTTGCCCTTTCCTTTATTACCTTTGGCGACTTCCTTACCCTTGGCCTTCTTCTTTCCCTTCCCTTTGTCACCTTTGGTGGATATCTGGGTGGCCTTCCTTTTCTTGTTGGCCCGGCCAACAATCATTATAGAAGATGATTTATCTTTCTGCATAGTGTCTTCAACACTTTTCAACATGTTGAGCAGCTCCGGGAGAGTTGCTTCAATTCTATTCATGTTGAAGTTTATGATGAAGGGGAAAAAGGAGTCGGGCAATGACTGGAGAATAAGATCAATGCACAGTTCAAGATCCAACTTGAATCCCAGTGCATTGAGTCTCTCAATTCACTCCATCATTTTCAGTACATGAGGCTGTACTAAAGCTGTGACGCTCGAGAATTTTTCTAAGAATTTTTCAAGATTAAAATATAATTATTAAGTAATTAAAAGGCTTAATGGGCTATTAAGAAGAATTAAGGATTTATCTAATCCATTTAAAAAGTCCTATATCAACTAAAGGGTTAAGCCCAACTCAAATAGGCCCAAAGACTCAATTTCAAGACTTTTAGACCCAAGTCCATTAATAGAAACGTAAATTTGGTAATTTACGGATTTAAAATAGATATATACATCAATTTGGGAAAATAAATGAAAGATAATAAGAAAATCTTAAGTTTTCAGATTAAGCGCCGCCTGGCGGTCTATCGCGTGACCGCCAGAGACACCCTAGCGGTCCTCCCATGACCGCTAAGCGACTCCAGTTCCGTGAATGGGAGACAACGTGAAAAGCTTGGATCTTTGACGATCAAATCACCTTAGATCGAAGCTACCTGGTGTGGAAGACTCTCTAGGGATTTTTTTTTTCAACACCGGCCAATCAGGGTCAAAAGTCTGATCGAGTGCACATTCCCCCAGAAGGGGAATGTGGTCTCACTCCCCCAGATCGACACTGTGACCAAATTTTTTTTTATTGATTCTATGAATGAATACACTATCTCCGGGGCATACCCCTGTCCATATCTACAGCCAAAAAAATAGAAAAAGCTATAGAACTCTCTAGGGATTAACTATACTCCAATTTTAAGACTCTAGGTTCGATCTAATCCCTTAAACCCTAGGTGAACCATATAAATAGACTCCAACTTTGACTCATGCAAACCCTAGTGTTGGCTAGCATATTTCAAAGGTAAGGAAACCCTATCTCGGGTTGATTATTTAGAACTTTATGTTCTTCTTAGTTTTATCTAACTATCCTCAAATTTTCGTGCTAGAAGACCCAGCCGTTGGAGAGTTAGAGCATTTGCAAGTCAGTAGTTCGCAACAGACTGCATAGGAACTAGTGCGATGGACCAGTGAAGATCAAGAAAATAGAAGCTCTAATCGAGGTATTTAGGAGTTGTTTCTTTATAACTTTCTGTTTCCCTTTGTATCTTCTACCTACCTTCTAATTTTCATGGATTTAGGTTAAGATGATCAGGAGATAGAAGGACAGGAAGTTGCTGGTTTGACACAGGACGTGCAGAAACTAGGGTCTACTTCCAGTCAGAAATCCAAAGTCTAGGGATAGAATCAAAGGTTGGTTATCTCATGAAAAGGCTAGAATAACATGTCAGGAGTAAAAGCCCTTTGATTTCATGAAATTTCATGCTTCCCACATGGAGTATTTAATGTTTTACTATCACTGCGCATATAGGCTAATCCTGCATGCATAGTTCCTACCCTTGATAAAGAAAATGATAATTCTAGTTTAAATCATGACTATCTATACATCTCTATTTCTTAATATGATTTTATCAGGCCTTACTTATCTGTTGGCATGTTTTACCATACATCTATCTACCTTAGATTAACATGTAGTTCAGTTTTATTACTGTTTACAATAGACAGGAAGAAACGATCTTCATGAAACCGCCTGAGTCCTTTAGCGGTCCTACGATAGACCGCTAAAGCTCATAAAACGGTCCTCCCAACACCGCTTTCATTTTCTGAGTTCTGTATCATTGTTAACTCGAAACATAATGCAGAACAATCCTTTTTTTATCATATGAAAAGCCTAGCTAATTAGGTCTCACCCATGTTTTAAGTATTGTATTCATACACTTGGTTACATTAATTGTTCATTCTAGTAGATTTCATGTTCTTTATGCACTTTGGACTTATTTTAAACTTATGTTACTTTCATGCCAAAACCTATACTCTTGTATTAATGATCATAATTTCATAAGATTCATGGACTTTGTAGCGATGTTTTGATCGATGTCTTTCATGATCTCACTCTCACCTTGAGTCTTTCATAAGTACATGGCACGTATTCCGATACATTGTCATTAGATACACTTTGCACTTAAGCACACAATCTTGGACTTGTGATCCTCTCCGTTGGATATTCCTTCCACCGGACTAGGTGATCTTATTTCATGGCCTCCACAAGACTCCGCGGGCCTGGGATTCCCACTAGGACGTCGAGCTGGTTGTACCCTCAAAACCCAACTGTTTGGAAAGCACTTGACCGGTGTTTTGGGTTCTGGACCTTAGCGGCCCTATGGACGACCGTCAGAGGTACCTAGCGGCCATTTACCTGACCGCCAAAGACGTCTAGCGGCCCTGCCTTGACTGCATGGTTCCAGTTCATCTGTTTCATCGACTCTGTTTCTAAACGGTCCAGTCATGATCGCATAGATCAGAAAACGGTCCAGTAAACGACCGCTATTTCCATAAATGCCCTCGATATGACCATTTGATGTCTAAGTATTGATTAGCCCAAGGTTGGACCCAAGGGTTGATTTTCTAATGATCCTAGATGGTCTATTGATTATATAGAACCTAACACTTTATTTCCAAAGCTTTTTAATGAATTATGGAAATTAAAGAATATGCCGTTATGCTGTCGATTTTCTCCATGGCATAACCTTGTTATAAGTCAATTTTTAACTCTTATATTCTTAATTGAAACATTCTTACCTTGATATTTGTTAACATGGAACTATAGTTTGAACTTGTTACATTAATGGCCATACTTATATTTCTTGTGGAAGTAACTTGATTTATAACTTGAAGATGCAAAAGCGGGCACGGACAGTGTCCAAGGGCTCAACTCTAGTCCCCTCGGCAGATAGCCAGAAACATACTATAAACCATGGGATATGATGAACACTGGCATCGCATTGTGCTGGGAGTACTTTTTTTATAAACGAGTGAAGATCCACGATGCAATCCTGTAAAATTACATGCTTGATAGTACATTCTCGTTACATAACTTCTTAGTACATAGCCTTTATGGTTATGAAAAGTACATTCTTGGTCATGAAAGGCCAAATTACATTCATGTTATATTCTTGCTTGATCGTATTTTCCAAGTCTACATAAACTCTCATACCTCATCTTGATCATATCATGTTACTTATGATTTTTCACCGCATGTTTACCATATTTCATTTATCTTTACTCTAGAGCTAAAATGTTAAATACTTAAACATTACCTTCATTTTGATACGAAGATACCTGCTGGGCATATGTGCTCATTCCCTACTTTTTCAATCTTTTTTAGGAAATTCTAGCGGATCGGATTCAGACTATTCAAATGATGGATCCGAGAGTGATTAAAGAAGGAGTGAAGCCTTAGATTGTCGTTAGTTGATAGTCAAGAGTCGCTATGTAATTTTTCATTTTATTGAGTCTAGTTAGTCAAATAGTCAAGGGTCAATCTTATGTACTTTTTGACTATTATTTAAAAAAAGTAAAGAGTTTATCCATATATTGTGCATTCATTCCTCATGTGTGAATGTGTTAGCACTCTGATTAGATTGCTCGCTTGAGACATACTAACTGGCAGTTCACGTTCTCGATTGTTTCTACTGCATAATCTCGGGGCGTGACAGTTAAAGTGGTATCAGAGCGTAGGTCTTAATCAGGAAAATGTCATGTCAAAGGCTAAGTCCAAGGCTTAACGACCCATACCTATGAAACAAGGAAAGTGATGTGAAATGAAAACACGAGTCTGAAATTTTCTTTCTTCTTTCCATTTTTCTATTTTTTAACTTTTCTCCTTCTCTCCCTTTTTCCCATTTTTTCGTACTCTCTATTTCTTTTCTTTCATGATCTTTTCTCAATTTTTTGTCACTTTTTTTTTACAAATTAACGCAATCAGATCAGCAACCTTTGCCATTTCCATGCACGACAACAAATCCCCATGACGTGCTTGCAAGACTGTAGTTCTAAGCTTGAAACCAGGAGAGGCAACAGCATTTGAGAGGACTTCTGTACAATCTGCTGATGACAATGTCAAACGATCTAAGTCTACAGAATTGAAAAGGCCAAAAAGAACAATAACACGGGGAGGACAACATGATGCACTTGAGGCCCTTTTCTCTTTCAACAATGCAGCCCATTTGTTTTTTTAAACCTTCTCTGCCACCCCTTCTTTCATTTTCTTTTTTTCAAGCCAACTCACGTAAATCCCTCTCCTATCACCTCTTTTTTTTTGGTTTCCTTCTCAAAAGAAACGTAATGAGAGAGCTGGAGAGAGGGTGAGAGAAGGAGAGAGAGAAATGGAGAGAATGAGAGAGTCACGTGAGAGAAAAAAGAGGGAGAGAGGCATGACAAGCCATGCATGTGCACCTCAATGTAACTCCCTCTTTTTACACTTTTTTTTCTCATTTGCTTTGCTGCTCCGCTATGGTGGATGACAGGAAGAGAGAGAAAGGGGGAGGAGAGGAAGAGAGAGAGAATAGTGAGGGAATGAGAGAGGGACGGGAGAGAGGTCGGTCTCCTCTCATTCTCTTCACACATGTTCTTTTTTTTTCTTCCATTGTTCATCTACAGTAGCTCATAGCTACACGAGAGAGAGAGAAAGGGAGAGAGAGAACGGGATGGAGAGAGAGAGGGCCACTATAGAGAGATGATGTCTGCGGCCATGCTACTGACGTAGGGAGAGGGGGAAGAGAGAAAGATAGAGAATGGGTAGAGAGAGGATGATGTGGCCGTTGGCTCCGCTCCGCTAATGGCCTAGATCGGAGGGAGGCGGAGATGCACGCCCATGCGGCTCAAACCGACGTGTTCAGTGGGGGTGCCAGCGTCGTGCTCGGAAGCCAGAATGCATGGCCGGTTGCCGTGCTCGCCATGCTCGGAGGGGACTGCGCTCGAGACGACGACCTCATGGCAGTTGACGGATGGCCGGTGGTGACCATCGTAGCGGTCTCGGAGGTGCAGAAGGTGGCGCTGGGTGGTTGTTGGCGAGCTTGGCAGGGTCCGACGATGGCAGTGCAGATGCGGCCGGTGACGTAGAGTGGCCGGCTCGGTGGTGTGTGGTCGCAAGGTGATGGCGGCAGTGGGCTCGATGCTGTGGAGTGGGGCGGTGTGGGCAGGGGAATAAAGGTAGTAGTAAGGGGGGCCGGGGTGGCTATCTGCAGGTGGTGCAGCGAGGGGCTGGGGTGGCTATCCGCAGGTGGTGATGGTGGAACAGGGGGGGCCGATGGCCCTGTTCGCGTTTGCAGGTGGGAGTTGGAGAAGTGGGGGGTGGGGCCAGGGAAAGGCAGGAGGTGTTTTACTTGTGGTGGGATGGTGCATGCTGGTATGGAGGGGGGGTTGTGGGGCATGGTGGGAGGGTGACTGGGTGGGAGAACAGAGAGGGGGGGCTGGGTTATCATGGTGGTGGTGACTGGGTCCTCACATCTGGCATGGTGCATGGCGATGGGATGAAGGAGGTGGACGGCAAGAAGGAAGGTGGGAGATGGCTATAGGGCCGGCGGTGGCTGGAGAGAGGGCAACGATGGTACCGGGGTAGGAGGACGTGGGTGGGGCTTCTCACCCATCTCTGTCACGGAGACAATGCACCCATGTTTGCAACCTAAGACCATTGTGGGAGTGGCTGTGGGAAAGAGAAATGGGCAGGGGCAGGCAATGGTGGGGAAGGGGAGAGTGGTGAGAGGGAAGATGGTGGGAAGGAGGTGGACAGTGGTTATGCGGGCATCTCAACCGGGGGGAGGCTTCTCACCTCATCTCCTTCTCGGAGAAGAGCACGAAAGGCTTCTCACCTCACTTAGGATATGTTTCCAAAAATTCTAATCAACTTCGTTGTTTTAAAGAAAGACTACATGACCCCTTTTATAGACTCTATATAGAAAATCAAAAGACAACTCACCTAACACCTACTCATCATAACTTTCTTGGGAAGACACTCTCTTGGGAAGACTAAAAGATAAAAAAAGGACTCTTACATGATTTTTGTGGACATAATTACTACAAACATAAAACATGACCCATTAAGCCCATACATGTGGCCCAATTAAAAAAAACATCTATTTGATCGTTTTGTTGAAGCCGCTCTATTTTCCCATAGCCACTCCCACAAACAGTCAATCCCTTCAAATTCAACCTCGAACTTTGAATCTTGAATCGGCGATTCCATCACCATCAAGCGGCGCTTAATCAGAAAAATTCGGATTTTCTTATTATCTTTCATTTATTTCCCCCAATTGATGTATATATCCATTTTAAATCCGTAAATTACCAAATTTACGTTTCTATTAATGGGCTTGGGTCTAAAAGTCTTGAAAATGTGTCTTTGGGCCTATTTGAGTTGGGCTTAGCCCTTTAGTTGATATAGGGCTTTTTAAATGGATTAAATAAATCTTTAATTCTTATTAATAGCCCATTAAGCCTTTTAATTACTTAGTAATTATATTTTAATCTCAAAAAATTATTAAAAAAATTCTCGGGCGTTACACCCTCCCCCCACTTAAAAATAATTTGGTCCCCAAATTCATTGTAATAAGATTTACTAAGGAGAGTGTACTTACTTCAAAATATTTTCAAAAATCTTTTACGCATTGCTTCTTCGGTTTCCTATGTCGCCTCGTGTGGACAAGATTTGCTCCATTGGACTTTGACCATAGGAATAGTTTTATTCCGGAGTTGACGTACTTCCCGTTCAATTATTTTAATTAGCCTTTGCTCATACGTCAAATCCTTTTTAATCTCCAAGTCGTCATAAGTTATGACATGAAATAGATCGGGGATGTACCTTTTGAGCATTGAAACATGAAACACATCATGGACTCCAGCTAATTGAGAGGGTAAAACTATTCGATACGCGACTTCACCAACCCTTTTGAGAATTTCAAAGGGGCCAATGAATCTCGGAGTGAGCTTGCCTTTGATGTCGAATCTTCGAATACCTCGACCCGGAGAAACCTTAAGGAATACGTGGTCTCCTACTTGGAATTCCAGGTCGCGCCTTCTATTATCAGCATATGATTTTTGCCTGTCTTGAGCCATCTGGAGTCTCTCTTGAATAAGTTTTATCTTCTCGATAGTATCCCTGATGATGTCGGGGCCGAGAAATTACCTTTCTCCGACTTCATTCCAACATATAGGTGAGCGACAGCTTCTTCCATATAGTGCCTCAAACGGAGTCATTTGTATACTAGCTTGGTAGCTATTGTTATAGGCGAATTCCACTAGAGGCAAGTGGTCGTGCCAACTCCCTCCAAAATCAATAGCATATGCCCTGAGCATATTTTCCACCACCTGATTTGTCCTTTCAGTTTGACCATCAGTTTGTGGATGGAACGCGGTGTTAAAGTTGAGTCGGGTCCCTAATGAATGCTGTAGACCCTTCCAAAATTATGATGTGAACTGAGGATCTCGGTCAGATATAATGGTGACAGGGACACCATGTAGTTTGACAATCTCCTTCATGTATAGTGCTGCTAATACATCCACAGACCATCGATTTTTGATTGGTAGAAAATGTACAGATTTAGTCAATCGGTCTATAATCACCCATATATCATCGTGTCCACCTCTTGTCTTTGGCAAACCCATGATAAAATCCATCCCTATACTTTTCCATTTCCACTCGGGAATATCTAAGGGATGAGTTTCTCGGCGGGCTTTAAATGTTCTGCCTTTACTTGCTGACAAGTGAGGCAACGAGATACAAAGTCCGCTACTTCACTTTTCATATTGAGCCACCAGAAATTTCTTTTTAAGTCTTGGTACATCTTGGTAGCACCATGGTGAATAGCATACCTTGATTTATGAGCTTCTTCCATGATCAACTTCTTAGTGTCGGTATAATCTGGCACACAGATCTGATCTTTGAACAATAATCTTCCATCAGTTGAAATGGAGAATTCTGACATTTGATCAATATTAGCCTTGATTTACATCAATGTGGGATCATTCTCTTGTAATTTGACTAGATCTTCAATCAATGCAGGTTGTGACCTTATATTAACAATCATACATCCTTCCTCCTTTTTATCAATATCTAGATTCAAATGAGCAAAATCCTCGATAAGATAAGTCGCACCTTTCCTGAGGCTTGCTAGAGTTGCCATTGGTCTTCTGCTACGAGCGTCAGCTACAACATTTGCTTTTACCTAGATGATATTGGATAGTAAAGTCGATGTCTTTGAGATACTCCAACCATCTATGTTGCCTCATGTTTAATTCCTTCTGGGTGAAGAGGTATTTCAGACTTTTGTGATCTGAAAATATAGTGAACTTCTCCCCATAGAGGTAATGTCAGCAAATTTTTAAGGCAAATATAACCGCAACTAGTTTCAGATCATGTACAGGGTAGTTTTCTTCATGACGCTTTAACTGCCTTGATGAATAGTAAATTTCCTTTCCATTTTGCATAAGAACGCATCCTAGGCCAATGCCAGATGCATCGGTATAGACTTCAAAGCCACCACCTTCCACAGGTAGTGCCAAAATAGGGGCCGTAGTGAGGTGATTTTTAAGAGTTAGGAAACTTTCTTCGCAATCCTTTGACTATATAAAAGGGTTCTCCTTTCTTGTGAGTCTAGTCAAAGGGACGGCGATTTTAGAGAAATCCTTAATGAATCGCCTATAATAACCAGCCAGACCCAGAAAACTTCTAACTTTGGACACTGTCGTTGGCCGGCTCCAGTTCTTAACAGCTTCTACTTTAGAAGGATCAACAGCGATACCTTCCTTTGAAATAATATGACCAAGAAAAGAGACCTCATTTAGCCAGAACTCACACTTGCTAAGCTTTGCGTAGAGTTGATACTCTCTTAGGGTTTGTAAGGCTATTCTTAAGTACTCTTCATGTTCCTCCTTAGTCTTGGCGTATATAAGAATATCATCAATGAAGACGACTAAAAATCGGTCGAGATAAGACCTGAAGACATTATTCATAAGTTGCATAAATGTTGCCGGGGCATTGGTTAACCCGAATGGCATTACCACGAATTTATAGTGCCCATATCTGCTCTAGAAAGTAATCTTGTATATATCTTCATCTTTGATCTTGAGCTGATGATAACCCAACCTGAGGTCTATTTTGGAGAAATATTTCACTCCCGAAATTTGATCAAAGAGCTCATCGATACGTGGCAACGGATATTTGTTCTTGATAGTGAGTTGATTTAGTCGCCGGTAGCTGATACATAGCCTGAGAGATCCATCCTTCTTCTTGACAAATAAAAATGGCGCACCCCAAGGGACTGTGCTAGGTCGAATGAAGCCCTTGTCTAATAATTCTTGATGTTGTTTCTTCAATTCTTTAAGTTCTGTAGGGGACATCCTGTGGGGAGCTATTGAAACAGGTGCTACTCCAGGAACGAGTTCGATGGAGAAGTTTACTTCCCTTTTGGGTGGTAAACCGGGTAAGTCTGATGGGAACACATCGGGAAACTCATTCACAATGGGAATATCCTCTAAGATGATCTCCTTGGACTCGGTAATGATTACGGAGGTAAGAAAAGCTTCACATCCTTACGAAATGAGTTTGCAAGCATGAAGGGATGAAATAATGGTAGGATGCTTCTTATACTTGATTCCAAGGAAAGAAAATCTCAGAAGACTTGGTTTCCGAAAAGAGATTATCCTATTGCGACAATTTATATAGGCATCATGATCAACAAGCCAATCCACTCCTAGGATAGCATCGTAGCCTTCCATGTCAAGGCATACAAAGTTTGCTGGAAGATTATGACCTGCTACAATTACCTCACTATCAGGATAGTAAGTTGTAAGTTTAGTTCTGAGACCTAAGGGTATGGTGATAGCTAGGTCTGACGGTAGAGGAACTGATGAAACTAGCAAGGTTTTTTCAAAAAGTAGTAGATAAAAAGGAATGAGAAGCACTAGTATCAAATAACACAAATGTATGATGAGAATAGATTTGAATGGTACCTTCCATTAGCCCATCATCCTTGCGCGCTTCATCATCATCTAGAACAGTGTTAAGACGCGCCTTTCGCTTGCATCCACCACTGGAAGATTGATCCTTCATGAGGGGGCAATCCGACATGCGGTGCTCCCGGCTGCCACATCGCAAACACGCCCCTAGGCATTTCTAGCATTCTTCGGCTGAGTGGCCGAACTTCTCGCAAAAACAGTAAGCCGCCATAACTTGCTTATCTTCTTCTTTAGCCTTCTTGTTCCTACGATCATCCTTGTTGTTCCCAGTCCAGGATCTCTTCTTGTTATCCCAAGAGTTGTAAGTGATGCTGAATTTTTCCTCTCTTCTTCCTCGCCGACCAGACTTTCGGCTCGGCTCCTCCCCTTTGCCTTTGAGTTTATCGACCTTCTCCAAGGTCCGTTCATATAAGTGTGCCCATTGAACCATCTCTGCATAGGTCCGAATATTTTGTGTGCCAAGTTGCTGGATGAAGATGGGCCGCAGCCCGTCCATGAAACGATTTACTTTGAGGAGATCCGTGCTCACTAAATGTTGAGCATAAGGTGCTAGGTGAGAGAAAACTCATACTCTACCATCGTCATCATTCATTGACGTAAAGAAGCGAACTCCGCCGCCTTCATCTCCTTGACATGTTCGGAGAAGTATTTGGCTCGGAAGAGTGTGAGAAATTCCTCCCACGTGTATGGTGTGTTTTCAGGGGGTGTCGGAATATATTTCCACCAAGTACGGGCATCTTTGTTGAGTTGGAACGTGACGAGACGAACCTTCTCTTGGTTGGCACATTGCATGACCTCGAATATACGGTTCATTTCATCTATCCAATTTTCAGCTTCGTCTGGGTTGAAAGAATCAGAAAATCGAGGAGGGTTTAGAATCCAAAAGTTGCGGTGCATATCACAAGCACCAGCCCTCCCGCCGGTTTGAGCCATATTTTGCAAGGCCTGGGTGAGACCCGCAACAGTTTGTTGCATTCCACCCCAATCAACACGGTGAGCCATTGTAAGAATAAGGTACATGAGAAAAATAATAAATTTGTCAACTCCAATGGAGTTGATCCTAGAGATAATTTCTAATTGTTATCTCATCCCGGGTCCTACCCAATTTCTCTCATGGGTTGGAAATTTCTTTCTGATGGAATCGTCGATTCAAGATTCAAAGTTCAAGGTTGAATTTGAAGGGATTGACAAGCGGCTTCAACAAAATGATCAAATAGATATTTTTTTTTAATTGGGACACATGTATGGGCTTAATGGGTCATGTTTTATGTTTGTAGTAATTATGTCCACAAAAATCATGTAAGAGTCTTTTTTTTTATCTTTTAGTCTTCCCAAGAGTGTGTCTTCCCAAGAAAGTTATGATGAGTAGGTGTTAGGTGAGTTGTCTTTTGATTTTCTTTATAGAGTCTATAAAAGGGGTCATGTAGTCTTTCTTTAAAATAATGAAGTTGATTAGAATTTTTGGAAACATATCCTAAGTGAGGTGAGAAGCCTTTCCTGCTCTTCTCCGAGAAGGAGATGAGGTGAGAAGCCTCCCCCCCGGTTGAGATGCCCGGATAACCACCGTCCACCTCCTTCCCACCATCTTCCCTCTCACCACTCTCCCCTTCCCCACCATTGCCTGCCCCTGCCAGTTTCTCTTTCCCACAGCCACTCCCATAATGGTCTTAGGTTGCAAACATGGGTGCATTGTCTCCGTGACAGAGACGGGTGAGAAGCCCCACCCACATCCTCCTACCCCGATAACATCGTTGCCCTCTCTCCAGTCACTACCGGCCCTGTAGCCATCTCCCACCTTCCTTCTTGCCGTCTGCCTCCTTCATCCCGTCGCCATGCACCATGCCAGATGTGAGGACCCAGCCACCACCGCCATGACAACCCAGCCTCCCCTCTCTGTTCTCCCACCCAGTCACCCTCCCACCATGCCCCACAACCCCCCCTCCATACCAGCATGCACCATCCCACCACAAGTAAAACGCCTCCTTCCTTTCCCTGGCCCCACCCACCCCACTTCTCCAACTCCCACCTGCAAACGCGAACAGGGCCACCGGCCCCCCCTGTTCCACCATCACCACCTGCGGATAGCCACCCCAGCCCCCCGCTCCACCACCTGCAGACAGCCACCCCGGCCCCCCCCCTTACTACAACCTTTATTCCCCTGCCCACACCACCCCACTCCACAGCATCGAGCCCACTGCCGCCATCACCTTGCGACCACACACCACCGAGCCGGCCACTCTACGTCACCAGCCGCATCTACACTGCCATCATCGGACCATGCCGAGCTCGCCAACAACCACCCAGCGCCACCTTCTGCTCCTCCGAGGCCGCTGCGATGGTCACCACCGGCCATCCGTCAACTGCCATGAGGTCGTCATCTCGAGCGTTGTCCCCTTCGAGCATGGCCAGCACGGCAACCGGCCATGCATCCTGGCTTCCGAGCACAACGCTGGCACCCCCACCGAACACGTCGGTTTGAGCCGCATGGGCGTGCATCTCCGCCTCCCTCTGATCTAGGCCATTAGTAGAGCGGAGCCAACGGCCACGTCATCCTCTCTCTACCCATTCTCTATCTTTCTCTATTCCCCCTCTCCCTACGTCAGTAGCATGGCCGCGGACATCATCTCTCTATAGTGGCCCTCTCTCTCTCCATCCCGTTCTCTCTCTCCCTTTCTCTCTCTCTCGTGTAGCTGTGAGCTACTTTAGATGAACAGTGGAAGAAAAAAAAAGAACATGTGTGAAGAGAATGAGAGGAGACCGACCTCTCTCCCGTCCCTCTCTCATTCCCTCAGTATTCTCTCTCTCTTCCCCTCCTCTCCCTTTCTTTCTCTTCCTGTCATCCACCATAGCGGAGCAGCAAAGCAAATGAGAAAAAAAGTGTAAAAAGAGGGAGTTACGTTGAGGTGCACATGCATGGCTTGTCATGCCTCTCTCCCTCTTTTTTCTCTCACGTGACTCTCTCATTCACTCCATTTCTCTCTCTCCTTCTCTCACTCTCTCTCTAGCTCTCTCATTACGTTTCTTTTGAGAAGGAAACCAAAAAAAAAGAGGTGATAGGAGAGGGATTTACGTGAGTTGGCTTGAAAAAAAGAAAATGAAAGAAGGGGTGGCAGAGAAGGTTTAAAAAAACAAATGGGCTGCATTGTTGAAAGAGAAAAGGGCCTCAAGTGCATCATGTTGTCCTCCCCATGTTATTGTTCTTTTTGGCCTTTTCAATTCTGTAGACTTAGATCTTTTGACATTGTCATCAGCAGATTGTACAGAAGTCGTCTCAAATACTGTTGCCTCTCCTGCTTTCAAGCTTAGAACTACAGTCTTGCAAGCACGTCATGGGGATTTGTTGTCGTGCATGGAAATGGCAAAGGTTGCTGATCTGATTGCGTTAATTTCTAAAAAAAAGTGACAAAAATTTGAGAAAAGATCATGAAAGAAAAGAAATAGAGAGTACAAAAAAATGGGGAAAAAAGAGAGAAGGAGAAAAGTTAAAAAATAGAAAAATGGGAAAGAAGAAAGAAAATTTCAGACTCGGGTTTTCGTTTCACATCAAATGGTATCAGAGCTTAGGGAATCAGGATGTTTCATCAGACCGGGATCCTGAGCTACGAGGTTCGAGATCGAACTTCTTCCAAGCGGAAGAGTTTGATGGAATCGTCGATTCAAGATTCAAAGTTCGAGGTTGAATTTGAAGGGATTGACAAGCGGCTTCAACAAAACGATCAACTAGATGTTTTTTTTTAAATTGGGCCACATGTATGGGCTTAATGGGTCATGTTTTATGTTTGTAGTAATTATGTCCATAAAAATCATGTAAGAGTCTTTTTTTTTATCTTTTAGTCTTCCCAAGAGAGTGTCTTCCCAAGAAAGTTATGATGAGTAGGTGTTAGGTGAGTTGTCTTTTGATTTTCTTTATAGAGTCTATAAAAGGGGTCATGTAGACTTTCTTTAAAACAATGAAGTTGATTAGAATTTTTGGAAACATATCCTAAGTGAGGTGAGAAGCCTTTCGTGCTCTTCTCCGAGAAGGAGATGAGGTGAGAAGCCTACCCCTCGGTTGAGATGCATGGATAACCACCGTCCACCTCCTTCCCACCATCTTCCCTCTCACCACTCTCCCCTTCCCCACCATTGCCTGCCCCTGCCCATTTCTCTTTCCCACAGCCACTCCCACAATGGTCTTAGGTTCCAAACATGGGTGCATTGTCTCCGTGACAGAGACGGGTGAGAAGCCCCACCCACGTCCTCCAACCCCGGTACCACCGTTGCCCTCTCTCCAGCCATCGCCGGCCCTGTAGCCATCTCCCACCTTCCTTCTTGCCATCTGCCTCCTTCATCCCGTCGCCATGCACCATGCCAGATGTGAGGACCCAGCCACCACTGCCATGATAACCCAGCCCCCCCCTCTCTGTTCTCCCACCCAGTCACCCTCCCACCATGCCCTACAACCCCCCCCCCTCCATACCAGCCTGCACCATCCCACCACAAGTAAAACGCCTCTTGCCTTTCCCTGGCCCCACCCCCCCCACTTCTCCAACTCCCACCTGCAAACGCGAACAGGGCCACTGGCCCGCCCTGTTCCACCATCACCACCTGCGGATAGCCACCCCAGCCCCCCGCTCCACCACCTGCAGATAGCCACCCCGGCCCCCCCTTACTACTACCTTTATTCCCCTACCCACACCGCCCCACTCCACAGCATCGAGCCCACTGCCGCCATCACCTTGCGACCACACACCACCGAGCCGGCCACTCTACGTCACCGGATGCATCTGCACTGCCATCGTCGGACCCTGCCGAGCTCGCCAACAACCACCCAGCGCCACCTTCTGCACCTCCAAGGCCGCTGCGATGGTCACCACCGGCCATCCGTCAACTGCCATGAGGTCGTCGTCTCGAGCGCTGTCCCCTCCGAGCATGGCGAGCACGGCAACCGGCCATGCATCCTGGCTTCCGACCACGACGCTGGCACCCCCACCGAACACGTCGGTTTGAGCCGCATGGGTGTGCATCTCCGCCTCCCTCCGATCTAGGCCATTAGCGGAGTGGAGCCAACGGCCACGTCATCCTCTCTCTACCCATTCTCTATCTTTCTCTCTTCCCCCTCTCCCTACGTCAGTAGCATGGCCGCGGACATCATCTCTCTATAGTGGCCCTCTCTCTCTCCATCCCGTTCTCTCTCTCCCTTTCTCTCTCTCTCTCATGTAGCTGTGAGCTACTTTAGATGAACAGTGGAAGAAAAAAAAAGAACATGTGTGAAGAGAATGAGAGGAGACCGACCTCTCTCCCGTCCCTCTCTCATTCCCTCACTATTCTCTCTCTCTTCCCCTCCTCTCCCTTTCTATCTCTTCCTGTCATCCACCATAGCGGAGCAGCAAAGCAAATGAGAAAAAAAAGTGTAAAAAGAGGGAGTTACGTTGAGGTGCACATGCATGGCTTGTCATGCCTCTCTCCCTCTTTTTTCTCTCACGTGACTCTCTCATTCTCTCCATTTCTCTCTCTCCTTCTCTCACCCTCTCTCCAGCTCTCTCATTACGTTTCTTTTGAGAAGGAAACCAAAAAAAAAAGAGGTGATAGGAGAGGGATTTACGTGAGTTGGCTTGAAAAAAAGAAAATGAAAGAAGGGGTGGCAGAGAAGGTTTAAAAAAACAAATGGGCTGCATTGTTGAAAGAGAAAAGGGCCTCAAGTGCATCATGTTATCCTCCTCGTGTTATTGTTCTTTTTGGCATTTTCAATTCTGTAGACTTAGATCGTTTGACATTGTCATCATCAGATTGTACAGAAGTCGTCTCAAATACTGTTGCCTCTCCTGCTTTCAAGCTTAGAACTACAGTCTTGCAAGCACGTCATGGGGATTTGTTGTCGTGCATGGAAATGGCAAAGGTTGCTGATCTGATTGCGTTAATTTCTAAAAAAAAGTGACAAAAATTTGAGAAAAGATCATGAAAGAAAAGAAATAGAGAGTACAAAAAAATGGGAAAAAAAGAGAGAAGGAGAAAAGTTAAAAAATAGAAAAATGGGAAAGAAGAAAGAAAATTTCAGACTCGGGTTTTCGTTTCACATCAAATGGAATCAGAGCTTAGGGAATCATGATGTTTCATCAGACCGGGATCCTGAGCTACGAGGTTCGAGATCGAACCTCTTCCAAGCGGAGGAGTTTGATGGAATCGTCGATTCAAGATTCAAAGTTCGAGGTTGAATTTGAAGGGATTGACAAGCGGCTTCAACAAAACGATCAACTAGATGTTTTTTTTTAATTGGGCCACATGTATGGGCTTAATGGGTCATGTTTTATGTTTGTAGTAATTATGTCCACAAAAATCATGTAAGAGTCTTTTTTTTATCTTTTAGTCTTCCCAAGAGAGTGTCTTCCCAAGAAAGTTATGATGAGTAGGTGTTAGGTGAGTTGTCTTTTGATTTTCTTTATAGAGTCTATAAAAGGGGTCATGTAGACTTTCTTTAAAACAATGAAGTTGATTAGAATTTTTGGAAATATATCCTAAGTGAGGTGAGAAGCCTTTCGTGCTCTTCTCCGAGAAGGAGATGAGGTGAGAAGCCTCCCCCCCGATTGAGATGCACGGATAACCACCGTCCACCTCCTTCCCACCATCTTCCCTCTCACCACTCTCCCCTTCCCCACCATTGCCTGCCCCTACCCATTTCTCTTTCCCACAGCCACTCCCACAATGGTCTTAGGCTGCAAACATGGGTGCATTGTCTCCGTGACAGAGACGGGTGAGAAGCCCCACCCACGTCCTCCTACCCAAGTACCATTGTTGCCCTCTCTCCAGCCATCGCCGGCCCTGTAGCCATCTCCCACCTTCCTTCTTGCCGTCCGCCTCCTTCATCCCGTTGCCATGCACCTTGCCAGATGTGAGGACCCAGCCACCACCGCCATGATAACCCAGCCCCCCCTCTCTGTTCTCCCACCCAGTCACCCTCCCACCATGCCCCACAACTCCCCCCTCCATACCAGCATGCACCATCCCACCACAAGTAAAACGCCTCCTGCCTTTCCCTGCCCCACCCCCCCACTTCTCCAACTCCCACCTGCAAACGCGAACAGGGCCACCGGCCCCCCCTGTTCCACCATCACCACCTGCGGATAGCCACCCCAGCCCCCCGCTCCACCACCTGCAGACAGCCACCCTGGCCCCCCCTTACTACTACCTTTATTCCCCTGCCTACACCGCCCCACTCCACAGCATCGAGCCCACTGCTGCCATCACCTTGCGACCACACACCACCGAGCCGGCCAGTCTACGTCATCGGCCGCATCTGCATTACCATCGTCGGACCCTGCCGAGCTCGCCAACAACCACCGAGCGCCACCTTCTGCACCTCCGAGTCCGCTGCGATGGTCACCACCGGACATTCGTCAACTGCCATGAAGTCGTCGTCTCGATCGTTGTCCCCTCCGAGCATGGTGAGCACGGCAACCGGCCATGCATCCTGGCTTCCGAGCACGACGCTGGCACCCCCACCGAACATGTCGGTTTGAGCCGCATGGGCGTGCATCTCCACCTCCCTCTGATCTAGGCCATTAGCGGAGTGGAGCCAACGGCCACGTCATCCTCTCTCTACCCATTCTCTATATTTCTCTCTTCCCCCTCTCCCTACGTCAGTAGCATGGCCGCGGACATCATCTCTCTATAGTGGCCCTCTCTCTCTCCATCCCATTCTCTCTCTCCCTTTCTCTCGCTCTCGTGTAGCTGTGAGCTACTGTAGAAGAACAGTGGAAGAAAAAAAAAGAACATGTGTGAAGAGAATGAGAGGAGACCGACCTCTCTCTCGTCCCTCTCTCATTCCCTCACTATTCTCTCTCTCTTTCCCTCCTCTCCCTTTCTCTCTCTTCCTGTCATCCACCATAGCGGAGCAGCAAAGCAAATGAGAAAAAAAAGTGTAAAAATAGGGAGTTACGTTGAGGTGCACATGCATGGCTTGTCATGCCTCTCTCCCTCTTTTTTTTCTCACGTGACTCTCTCATTCTCTCCATTTCTCTCTCTCCTTCTCTCACCCTCTCTCCAGCTCTCTCATTACGTTTCTTTTGAGAAGGAAACCGAAAAAAAAGAGGTGATAGGAGAGGGATTTACGTGAGTTGGCTTGAAAAAAAGAAAATGAAAGAAGGGGTGGCAGAGAAGGTTTAAAAAAACAAATGGGCTGCATTGTTGAAAGAGAAAAGGGCCTCAAGTGCATCATGTTGTCCTCCCCGTGTTATTATTCTTTTTGGCCTTTTCAATTCTGTAGACTTAGATCTTTTGACATTGTCATCAGCAGATTGTACAGAAGTCGTCTCAAATACTGTTGCCTCTCCTGCTTTCAAGCTTAGAACTACAGTCTTGCAAGCACGTCATGGGGATTTGTTGTCGTGCATGGAAATGGCAAAGGTTGCTGATCTGATTGCGTTAATTGGAGAAAAAAAAGTGACAAAAATTTGAGAAAAGATCATGAAAGAAAAGAAATAGAGAGTACAAAAAAATGGGGAAAAAAGAGAGAAGGAGAAAAGTTAAAAAATAAAAAAATGGGAAAGAAGAAAGAAAATTTCAGACTCGGGTTTTCGTTTCACATCAGATGGTCTATCGCGCGACCGCCAGAGACACCCTAGCGATCCTCCAATCACCGCTAAGCGACCCCGGTTCCGTGAATGGTAGACACGTGAAAATCTTGGATCTTTGACGATCAAATCACCTTAGATCGAAGCTACCTGGTGTGGAAGACTCTCTAGAACTCTCTAGGGATTAACTCTACTCCAATTTTAGGACTCTAGGTTCGATCTAATCTCTTAAACCCTAGGTGAACCCTATAAATAGACCCTAACTTTGACTCATACGAACCCTAGTGTTGGCTCGCATATTTTGAAGGTAAGGAAACCCTATCTCAGGTTGGCTATTTAGAACTTTATGTTCTTCTTAGTTTTATCTAACTACCCTCAAATTTTCATGCTAGAAGATCCAGCCGTTGAAGAGTTTGAGCATCTGCAAGTCATTAGTTCGCAACAGACTACACAGGAACCAGTGCGACGGACCAGTGAAGATCAGGAAAATAGAAGCCCTAATCGAGGTATTTAGGAGTTGGTTCTTTAGAACTTCATGTTCCCCTTTGTATCTTCTATCTACCTTCGAGTTTTCATGGATTTAGGTCAAGAGGATCAGGAGATAGAAGGACGGAAAGTTGCTGGTTTGGCACAGGACGTACAGAAACTAGGGTCTACTTCCAGTCAAAAATCCAAAGTCCAGGGATCCAATCAAAGGTAGGATTTCTCATGAAAAGGTTAGAATAACATGTCAGGAGTAAAAGCCATTTGATTTCATGAAATTTCATGCTTTCCATACAGAGTATTTAATGTTTTACTATCACTGCGCATATAGGCTAATCCCGCATGCATAATTCCTACCCTTAATAACGAAATTGATAATTCTAGTTTAAATCATGACTACCCATACATCTCCATGTCTTAATATGATTTTATCAGGCCCTACTTACCTGTTGGCATGTTTTACCATACATCTATCTACCTTAGATTAGCATGTAGTTCGATTTTATTGCTGTTTACAGTAGACAAGAAGAAACAGTCTTCATGAGACCGCCTGAGTCCTTTAGCGGTCCTACGATAGACCGCTAAAGCTCATAAAATGGTCCTCCCAAGACCGCTTTCATTTTCTGAGTTCTGTATCATTGTTAACCCGAAACATAATGCACAACAATCCTTTTTTTATCATATGATAAGCCTAGCTAATTCGGCCTTACCCATGTTTTAAGTATTGTATTCATACACTTGGTTACATTAATTATTCATTCTAGTAGACTTCATGTTCTTTATGCATTTTGGACTTATTTTTAACTTATGTTACTTTCATGCCAAAACCTATACTCCTGTGTTAATTATCATAATTTCATAAGATTCATGGACTTTGTAGCAATGTTTTGATCGATGTCTTTCACGATCTCACTCTCACCTTGAGTCTTTCATAAGTACATGGCACGTATTCCGATATGTTATCATTAGATACACTTTACACTTAAGCACACAATCTTGGACTTGTGATCCTCTCTGTTGGATATTTCTTCCACCGAACTAGGTGATCTTGTTTCAAGGCCTCCATAAGACTCTGCGATCCTGGGATTCCCATTAGGACGCCGAGCTGGTTGTACCCTAAAAACCCAACTGTTTAGAAAGCACTTTACACGTGTTTTGGGTTCTGGACCTTAGCGGCCCTATGGACGACCGCCAGAGGTACCTAGCGGCCATTTACCTGACCCCCAGGGACGCCTAGCGGCCCTACCTTGACCGCATGGTTCCAGTTCATCTGTTTGATTGACTCTGTTTCTAAACGGTCCAGTCATGACCGCATAGATCAGAAAATAGTCCAGTAAACGACCGCTATTTCCATAAACTGCCCCGATATGACTGTTTGATGTCTAAGTATTGATTATCCCAAGGTTGGACCCAAGGGTTGATTTTCTTATGATCCTAGATGGTCTATTGATTATATAGAACCTAGCACTTTATTTCCAAAGCTATCTAATGAATTATGGAAATTAAAGAATATGTCGTTATGCTGTCGATTTTCTCCATGGCATAACCTTGTTATGAGTCAATTTTGAACTCTCATATTCTTAATTGAAACATTCTTACCTTGTTATTTGTTATCATGGAACCATAGTTTGAACTTGTTACATTATTAGCCATATTTATATTTCTTGTGGAAGTAGCTTGATTTATAACTTGAAGATGCAAGAGCGGACACGGACAGTGTCCAAGGGCTCAACTCTAGTCCCCTTGGCAGATAGTCAAAAATATACTATAAACCATGGGGTATGATGAACACTAGCGTTGCATTGCGTTAGGAGTACTTTTTTTATAAACGAGTGAAGATCCATGAGGCAATCTTGTAAAATTACATACTTACTAGTACATTCTCGTTACATAACTTTCTAATACATAGCCTTTATGATTATGAAAAAGTACATTCTTGATCATGAAAGGTAAAATTACATTCATGTTATATTCTTGCTTGATCATATTTTCCAAGCCTACAGAAACTCTCATACCTCATCTTGATCATATCATGTTACTTGTGATTTTTCACCGCATGTTTACCGTATTTCATTTATCTTTACTCTAGAGCTAAAATGTTAAATACTTAAACATTACATTCATGTTGATATGAAGATACCTACTGGGCATGTGTGCTCATTCCCTACTTTTCCAATCTTTTTCAGGAAATTTTAGCGGATCGGATTCAGACTATTCAAATGATGGATCCGAGAGTGATTAAAGAAGGAGTGAAGCCTTAGATTGTCGTTAGTTGATAGTCAAGAGTCGCTATGTAATTTTTCATTTTATTGAGTCTAGTTAGTCAAAGTGTCAAGGGTCAATCTTATGTACTTTTGACTATTATTTAAATAAAGCAAAGATTTTATCCATATATTGTGCATTCATTCCTCATGTGTGAATGTGTTAGCGCTCTGATTAGATTGCTCGCTTGAGGCGTACTAGCCGACTGTTCACGTTCCCGATTGTTTCCGCTGTATAATCTCGAGACGTGACAGAAGCAACCTCTGACATCCGGGTCCTGAAAAGTTTCTTGGAGATATCATTCCTCTCAATCCTACCCTACTCGCCGTAGAGCTGGTGTAGGTTAAGAAGTATGGTTCTACAATCACTCTTTTCAAATTGCCTCTACAGCTCAGGAGCCATAGAGACTATCATATAACACTGGGCAAGGGAAGAATCTTCTGACCATTTGACATAAGTCATTAAATCACCCTCGTCGGCATCAGGAGCTGGCTCAGAATGAACCCTGTCCAACACGCAGGCTATTTTTTCGGCGGTGAGGAGTATGCGTAAATTACGCAGCCAATCCCAGAAGTTCGGTCCAGTTAGTCTGTTGGCATCCAAGATGTCATAGAGGGGGGTTGGACGACGACATCGTAATCTGGATAAGAAATAAAAGACAACTTAGCATATGTTCAAATTATAACTTAGATGTGATTTTCTATCTTAGTTAGTCCCACTATTTTTCGATCGAACTATATAACCCTCAGTATATAGAACGGGTTAGTCTATTTTCATCCAAGATGCCACGGAGGGGGTTGGACGGCGACATCGTAATCTGGATAAGAAATAAAAGAAAACTTAGCATATGTTCAAATTCTAACTTAGATGTGATTTTTAATCTTAGTTAGTCCCACTATTTTTCGATCGAACTATATAACCCTCAGTATATAGAACGGGAGATCAACTGTGACGACCCGGGATCTGAGTACTGGAAAGGAACCGGCGCGTCTCGAATCTCGGCCCGCCAACCCACGAGCCTGAAGACTCAGAAGGGTAAAAAGGGATGGTGTGGGAGTACAAGAAAAGCTGAAACGATCGCAGAGATAGCACAATGATCTAAAATAAAATACACATCATAATATAAATAAAATAAACTGTTACAAGGTCTACGGAGTCTCATGTCCAAACTAAAAGTACAGTCAACAGAAAGAAAAGTACAACTACACAGGGCATCCCCCGGTGTACAACTACACGGGGCATCCCCCGGCTCTGGCAGACTGGCGACTAACCCTGGCTAGAAGAGCCACGCTGAAACTCGGCCGCGCCTCTCGACGACCCCGCCTCACCTGAAAAGCAGGGGTGAGCCTCATTTCATTGGCCCAGTAGGGATCCCGCGAATCCCCACCTCGTGCGAAAAACAAGGTAGGAAGCAAGAGAGCAGAAAAGCAGCCCTACCTAACAGGAGTACGGTAGAACCAACAAGCTAAAGTAAATAAACGGAAAAACCATCTACTCTAACAGTACCGTACTACTAACCTCGGTCCGACAAAACTCGAGTCCACACCTGCCAGCAAACAGGAGCACTACCCACTAGAAGAACGACCGGAAGCCTCCCCTGACGTCTTACACGGTGTCACAAGTGTCTAGCTACAACGCCCCAGGCGTGAGACTCAGACACGCAACTGTTGTGCCCCCTAAGCACAAGCATGTGCTATTTAGTGTTGATGAATTGATGATAGCAATGCTAGTTTTATTTTGATGATAGCAACACAGTGAGTGCATTATGATATTGTGTTTTGATGATAGCAATATGAATGCATATGACTGTGACTAATATATTATCTGGAAAATGCATGTGTATGACTGATATATTGTTTGTGCTTGACTTCTGTGCATTGCTTCTCTGTCTGCACTAGTCTATACTTTGTCTAGCTCATACATCTCTTGTCTATACAGCCTCTGTGTGTTCTATACATCGTATTGTGTCTGTGTTTTGTTTATGCATCATGGGTCGACCCCTTTCCTTGATGGGTCGACTCCCTCGGAACATAAGTCCATACACTGCATGGCTCGCATGGCTGCAAGTCCATAAATTGCATTCCTAGCAGATCAGCATGTATATACATTGCAGCATGCATTCACTGAAAGTCTATACATTGCTACATTGCTTGCATTTGTAAAGTCCATACATTGCATCGTTGTGTTAAGTATATACATTCACATTATCTGTTGGCCTACACGCACACACAAGTTCACACATCGTGAAGTCTGCACATTGTGTCACCCAATGTCTATACATTGTTCATTCATATTTTCATTCAGCTTTGTCAAGTCCATACATTGGGCTACTGTGCAAGTCTGCACATTGGACTTTCATTCAAAGTCTGTACAGCGTCATGCATTGTTCTTCATAAGTCCATACATTGGACTGTAGCTCGCATCATATGAAGTCTGTACATCACACTGTGCATCATTCTTCAAAGTCCATACACTGCACTATAGACGCATTAAGGTGAAGTCTGTACATCCTCCCTTGATCTTCCAAGTCTATACATCGGGGTGAAGTCCGTACATCCTTCGTTGAACTTCGAAGTCTGTACATCCAACTGTTCAACTTCGAAGTCTGTACATTGGAAGTTTCACCTACGTTTCCCTTCAAGTCTATACATCGGTAGTTTTACCATCGTTTCCCTTGAAGTCTATACAATGATGGCTTTACCGTCGTTTCACTTGAAGTCTATACACTCTACTGCCTTGTCTTGATCAAGTCTGTACAGAGCTTCTGTGCTCAAGTCTATATAGCCTTTCACTTGGAAAGTCTATACATCGTGAAGTCTTCACACTGGCCTTTGAATGATGTCTGTACATTGTGCATCTCTTCGTTGAAGTCTGTATATCCTTCGCTGAGCCTTCCAAGTCTGTACAGTCACTAAGTCTGTACATCCTCTAGGCACTCACGAAGTCTATACATTGGTTTTCTTTTCAAGTCTGTACAGACTTTGGTTTGTGCAAGTCTATACAACCGACTGTTCAGTTTGTGACCAAGTCTGTACAGCCAAGGGACTGTTAAGTTTGTACATTAGCTCAAGCCTCCAAGTCTGCACATTGGGACTTCAAGCCTTTGAAGTCTATACATTGGACTGTGCTTCGCGAAGTCCATACATTGGACTGTGCTTCGCAAAGTCCATACATTGAACTGAGCTCGTGAAGTCTATACATCCATCGGTTCTTTGTTGGCCCAAGTCCATACATTGTGAACGTCAAAGCCTATACAGACTTTGCCTTGTTTAAGTCTGTACATCGTTCTTTTGTCTTGGCAAGTCTACACATTGGTAGTCTGTACATCATTCGTGAAGATTGAACATTGAGCAAGTGTATACATTGGACGAGTCTGCATCGTGCCTCAGTCATAAAGTCTATACATCGTCTGTCTTCATTAAAGTCTCACGAAGTCTGTACATCATGGCTTCTGTGCTCCAAGTCTATACATCATGGCAAGTCCAAAGTCTACACATTGGAAGTATATTTCATTCATGCATCAATGGGTCGACCCCCTGATTAGATGAGTCGACGCCCCTTTAGACTTCTAAGTCTATACACTGTGTTTATGCATTGTTCTCATCCAAGTCTACACATTGCTGTTCTTCACAGCAAGTTTATACACTGCTCCCTCATATAGGAAGTATGTACATCGCATAGCTTCACATATATGAAGTCTATACTTTGGGTAGAGTTTGTACATTGCATTGGCTTTGAGCTGATGGGTCGACCCCCTTCCAGATGGGTCGACCCCCCGATCAGCAAGTATGTACAAAGCTCTGCCTTGTTCAGCATCATAAAGTCTATACAATGCATTGCTTCCTTAAAGTCTGTACAGGGTTTATACTTAACCTGATAAGTGTTCTCGTTTGTCTGACAGGTGCTCTGCTCGTGAAGCTTAATGAAGGGCACGTGATTCGAGGCTGGAAGGGCTGACAGGAAGACGACACGTGGCCAAAAGTCCTGGGCGGGAAATGTGGAGAACACACGCCCTGGCTGCTGGTGCTGCTGTTGCTGCTATATATACGAGTCTTCTTCATCAAGAGAAGGGTGATCGAAGTTGGGCGAGTTGAACTAGAAGAGCATTACACAACTCCGGATCGCGCCGATCCGAACACGAAAGATGTCCGAAGTGAAATTTCAGACACAACGGAGTCAGACGCTCCGAGAAACCAGATCCGGGACCCACGAACGAGGATCCGAAAAACCCGGGGCATTACACAGAGAGCCCCTCGTTCCAGCAAAAGAGAAGAAGAAGAAAAAGGAAGAGAAAGAGAAGAAGAGCAGAAGAGAAAGAAGAGAAAGAAGAGAAAGATAGAGATAGAGTGCTCGAGCTGAGAGAGAGAGAGATTGTGGTTGTCTGGCATTTGCATCAAATCCAAGCCAGAACTGCTCCTTCGAGAGCTATATTTCTTATTCTTCATTTACAGCTTTCCGTTGCTGTTTTGTTCCATCTTTTGTTTTCTTCTTATACCTTTCTTCAAGCTGTTAGTCAGTGGTTACAGTGGTGGATTCCACTGGACAGCAAGCTGTGATGCTCAGCGTTGCAGAGGTGGACGCCTCTGGACAGCAAGCTGTGATGCTCAGCGGGATGGCAAGTTGTGAGGCCCAGCGGTTGTAGGCAAGCTGTGATGCCCAGCAGACGCAAGCTGTGTTGCGCAGCAGTAGGCCACACTCGGGTTTTGAGTGTGGGGTGGACATAGGTATGGAGGACCGAACCACCTAAAAACTCATATTGCATTGTGGTTTGATTTATCTGTCTTTGCTTCCGCTAGATGTTTGCATAGGGGCGCTCCAAGTGTTTGCTTACTGGTTGAACTGAATATTTGATCAGCTTGTTTCATTTGTCTAAATCTGTCTAGTAAGCATTAGATTTTAATTGAGCGAAAGTTTTTAAAGGACATATTCATTCACCCCCCCCCCTCTGAATACATAGCACCGAACCCAACACTTGGTATCAGAGCAGGTTGCTGTGCATAGGATCTAACAATCCGCAGCAGATCCTGCTAGCTGTTGGTGCATTTCAGAGTGGGTCTCTTAAGATCGTGTTTTGTTTCACTGAATTAGTGCATTGCTTTGCTCATCTATTTTAGTGCATCTCTTGTCAATTGTCCTGTGTTTTTGAATCTGGTTGTTATCTGCTTCGATGGCTAATCCTCCGATACTCAGAGGTGATAACTTTGATTCTTGGTTAGAAAATTTCCATCGGTATGTAAGCAAAACTGATCCTGATTTGTGGAAGGTAATGACTCACGGTCCATACAAACTGTCGAAGGATAAATCCAAATGGACCAAGAAGGATAAGCTGAAAGACTCTGTCAACACTAGAGCTGTAGTTTTATTAAAAGAATCAATTGACAGATCTCTAATCGAATGCATTTCTTCTTGCAGGTCTGCCAAAGATATTTTGGAAAAACTAAAGCTAATCAGGAATCACAGCAAATGCTTGATGGCTGATCGGAGAAATACTAATGATGAAACTTCATCCAAGGTAAGCTCTGAATCTCGAGAACTTTCAATTGATGACCTATGGAATATAAATGAGAAACTTAATAATAGATGTGAAAAATTGAAATCTGAGAATAAAAGATTGAAAAAGAAATGTGATCAGATAACTTTGAAAGTTCCTTGTAAAAATTGTCCAGATCTGAAACAATCTTATGATGCATGTATGTTAGATGTTCAGAATTTTCAGGAACAAAATGGCTCTCTAAAACTTGAAAATCAAACATGTTTGGACAAGATATCAGAACTTGAGAATCAGTTGAATGAGAAGAAAAATGAACATCTAAAAAGCATGCAAGAACTGACTGAAGTTAATTCTGAATTGGATAAACTGAAACTCGAGAATGAAGAATTTCAAAAGAAAATTGAAAATCTTATGGGTAGAATAAATGAAATCAATGGGGAGGTTTCACACTCTTCTTCTGCTGAATCAACCTGCCATATGTGCTCAGCTCTAAGAGAACGTAATGAAGATCTTTATAATGAGAATGAATGGCTGAACAAACAAATAGTCTCACTTAAAGAGGATCACAAAAACTTGGTTGCTGAGAAAATTAATGTGGAAGAAAGAGAAGAGGAACTAATTGAAAAACTTAAGCTGATGTCTGGAAGAGAGAGATGTACTGGTAATGAAATTCAGGATAAAAATTTTGAGGAAGAAAATATTGAATTAAAAGCTGAAGTTAAAAAATTGAAATGGTTAAATACTGGCTTGTCTGAAAAACTTCTCACCATAGAAAAAGCTGCGTGTGATAAAGATTCAGAAATTTTGAACAGTCTACAACAAGAAATTGAGAAGTATAAAACTGTAAACCAAGTTCTAAGCGAATGTGTCAATTGCAGTGAACAGGAGATAGCCAGCTATGAGCTTCATATAACATCTTTGGAAAATAAAATTTAGGATCTAGCAAAATTAGCATCCAATACTGTTAAGAATGAAAGAAAAATAAAATCTGTTAGGAAAAGGAAGGATGATAACTCAAAAGGGGGAACAAATTGTTGTTCTGATGTTAAGGAAATCACTAAAAACCAGCTATACACCACTTTTGTTCAAAGCTCTGATGTAGTTGGTACCTCAAGGCAATCCCCAAAATAAAATGAAAATCAGAAATCACCTTCAAAATCTGTCTTTCAGTTCAAAGCTCAGAAAATTGAAAAGCAAACAAAACCTGTTGAAAATAATTAGAAATTGAAAAGAAAGAGTAAAACAAAGAAGGCAAATAATAATTCTGGTTATACCCTGAAATCTGTTAGCTCTGCTGAATCTAATGGGTCAATGCAAAATGCGCATGCCTCTTGTACTCATTCGCATGCATCTAGGAATTCATTTGATAGAAACCATGCCCCTAGGAAATCTGATGCTTCTTGCTACTACTGTGGTAGGCATGGTCATTATATGGATGACTGCAGTGTCATAAAAAGTGATGATATGATGCATGATAAATTTTTTTCAAATAATCATCACCACCCCAAAAGAAACATGTCTGTTTCAAACCAACATATCATTTGTTATAATTGTAACAAACGTGGTCATAAAGCTGTTGAGTGTTGGTTTAGGCCTTCATGAGGATATAATGGCTCAAAAGGCAAGCACCTTGGGTGTTTTGAATGTGGTAAGTATGGGCATGCAGTCAAAGACTGCTAGCATGCTCAGGGAAATAGATTGAACTCTAAATCTGTAAAATTCCCTGCTTTCTATGATTCTGCTAGAAATAACTTGAGTGATAAAAGGAAAAACTCTGCATATTTTGAATGTGGTAAGCTAGGCCACAAAGCTGCCAACTGTCAGCTGGCTGTGTATGGAAAGAAAAATTTTCATGTTAATAAAAGAAATACTCATGCTCATACACATAATTTTCATACTCATGTGCATGCACATGGGCATCATGTTTCTGCTAACATGAATAATAAAAATAAAAATTCTGTGGCTTCATGTTACTACTGTGGAAAATTTGGACATTCCATGTTTGACTGTTATCTGATGAAATTTGATGATCATACTGCTAAAAGACTGTTTAGAACACCTGATAGGGGTAATTCAGGACCCAAGACTTCTTGGGTTCCTGCAAGATCAAAGTGATTGATTTGCTGCAGGTGTGCCTTGGAAATGAATAAAAGGGGTTGAATTTAGCCAAGGCACTCAAAAAGGGAAAACCCCAGGATTCTACTTATCAGGTCAGTTTCTTAACACTGATTATGTTTCATTATCTGAAAATTGCTTGTTTAAAATGACTACATATCATAATGATCTGTCTCTGCTAAATTGATTTATCTTGAAAAGTTGATTGCTCTCTCATGATGCTATTTGAATAAAGAATGCTCTGATGTTTGAGTATACATTCTGCATAGCATGTTAAATCTGATTTTTGAATCTGAGTTTTGCACATTCTTACATGTTCAACATTGTCAGGTTTAGATTTTCTGAATTCTCCTCATACATGATTTGCATATTGATGATTGTCTGAAATTGCATATGCATACATATAGTGAATGCATTGCGCATCATCATACTGAAAACTCCAAAAGAAGTAACTGTCTACATATAGAACTGCTTTGGCACTGCATTGTCATTCATGGCCATCATGGTATATTAAATGGAACAGTGCTGAAGGGCAGATGAAGTATGTCTTGATGCTACTGCCATGTGTGAGGTGGTCCTTCGACCAAGTCATCCGCCCAGTACCATGGGTCTGGTCTTCATATAGAATAGTGTACTACATATCATCAATTTGAAGAAAATTAAATTTGAAAAGATATGATTCATTGCATATCATGCATTTTGTCAGGGGGAGATTGTTTGCTGTTGCTTGGTCATCATGCTCTCCTTATCAGAATTGTTGCATACTTCTCATATGAAGGGCAGTGCATATCATAAAAAAAATTTTTAAAAAACCTAAAAAGAATTTTCATTGCATCTAGACAGGGGGAGTATTTAGACTTGGTGTTTTGATTGTCACATCTTGAACACCTCTTGTCTAATAATTGATCAACTCTCATCTGATGTCATATTTCTCTCTCTTGAAAAAGGATTCTACCTTCTATTTGTTGAGCTGTTAAAGAAGAGTTTCTTTCAACTCCCTTCATGATACTATCTGTCAGCTGATCTGTCTGAATTCCAGACTCAGCCACTGTGTGTTGATGTTCACTCTTCTGAAATATTTCTCTATTGGTGATTTACTCTAGCACCAGCTTATACTCTCCTTTCACATTCTTCTCAGCTGGTGTGACTGAATAGTTTCTACTATTGATTGTTGGTTGCTAAACTTATTGTTCTGATCTGAGGAACTTATGATGCATGTCATGCAATTCAGTCTAAGAAATTGGTAGAAACTCTTATCATATAGGTTTTCAGACTGATATAAGATAAATGTATTCTCAGATTTGTAATTAAATGAATTGAAAATATCTGAATGATAAGATTTAATAAATTTTAACCACATGTGTCATGTAAACCTTAGACTCTCTCATCAGATATCTGAAAATGTGAATTCAGGGCTACTTTGGTTAAGATGCATATAGTGTGTATTGTTGTTAAACATTAACTTGAAAAATGTTGACTAAATGAAAAATTGTGAATTCAGAGCAATGACTCGGTCACTGAGAAACTGAGCTCTTTATCAATGAAATAAAGTAACTCATGTCATGAGGTGCCATAGTTATCTCTGGTGAAAATTTAGTAAAATAAAACCTGACAGAGCAATGGCTTATTTGTGTTGAGTAACTGGGGAGTCTGGCCTCTAATCAAGGTGTCTTCTCATGTAAAAAGACACTCATACTGCTAACTCTGTTCTCAAAGTGAGAGGCAATGACAGTTATCACACTGAGTAACTGGGTCACTTCACCTGAGACGTGTTGTGCCTCATGTAAAAAAGTGTTGATCAACCTAAATTGCTCAAGAAAAATATAATGTGCTTCAAATGAAATTATCTTGAAAAATCTGTCAACTCATGTTCTTAAAAAGGTGTTTAACTTCAGTACTAATCTGTGTATTTTTCAAAGATGCTATTGAGATCATATGTTTAAGATAAAAGATGATTGATTTTGAGTGTTATCTGAATATTTGGTTCACCTTTATTAAAACTTGGATTCAGATATGAGTATTGAGTTTAATTTGATAAATTTGGTATACATCAAAATTAAATCAGATTAGTTAAGTTGCCACTTCATAACCCTTTATGATAGAAGAGTCTACACCTTTTAAGACTTATTGAAGTGATGTATGCATTAAAATCCCTCATGATCAGATTGTCCAGATAGCCTGATCAGATTCAATCTGATTATTCATTAAGATGTCTTGTGATGATTGTTGTCTATTGTTGCCCCTCTATCATCAATCACTTACTCTCCACGCTGTTGGAATCTTCCATCTTGTTCTGCAATAAGTTCTGATTCTACGGTCTTGTTACCTGTTTCATTATGTTCATGCATATGTGACTTATTGAATATGTGGTCTTTTCACCAGAATTCAGATTCTTTGTAATGGCTGATTTCAGATTGATTTATTGGATAACCAGAGTCCATTCCTGTGCTTCAGGGGGAGTTTATTGCTCTAAGGGAATCTGCATGCATACCGCCATGTTGCACTCATGTTCATACTATTTTTCTCTTTTTGATTATGTCAAAGGGGGAGAAAATTTGGTGACTCACTGTCACTTTGTTGCCATCATCAAAAAAGGGGGAGAATGTTGTGCCCCTTAAGCACAAACATGTGCTATTTAGTGTTGATGAATTGATGATAGCAATGCTAGTTTTATTTTGATGATAGCAACACAGTGAGTGCATTATGATATTGTGTTTTGATGATAGCAATATGAATGCATATGACTGTGACTGATATATTATCTGGAAAATGCATGTGTATGACTGATATATTGTTTGTGCTTGACTTCTGTGCATTGCTTCTCTGTCTGCACTAGTCTATACTTTGTGTAGCGACCCAGATTCCGGATACCCCGTGTACCCGGTATAAATACCGAATACACGTGATACCACATGGGACCCGCGAGGCCTCCCAAGCGCGGGAAAGCGCCGAAGGGAAAAAAAGGATTGTGTGGGAAATACATTGAAGCCAGCAGATATAGCAGTAAGCAATTAAATTTCATTACATTGGATTGCTAAAGTAGCAGAAATAAAATTACCTTTTCATTAATAATTCAAGTTTTACAATTATACACAGAGTCCAGTCCAAAGGAAAGACAACAAGTCTATCACAGTACAGTCTGACAGAAAGAAACGTACACTGAAGTCGGGGGAAACCTGAGGCAGGCACAGCTGGCAGCTACAGCGAACGCACTCCACCAAGAACAGTAGAGGCAGACGGCGAAACCCACCTGAAAAGCAGCAGGGGTGAGTCTCAACAGAAACTCAGTAGGGGTCACGCGGATCCCCACTGGAAAACGCACAGAGCAACGGAAGCAACAACAAAAACAGCAGGTGCAGCAAGGCAGGAAAAGCTACACTACAAAGCTGCAAACAGAACAGGTACAGCAGGAGTAGGGAACAGGCAGGAGAGGGGAGCTCAACAACAAAGAAGAGCGAGGCCGTAAAACACGGGACAACGGCCACCGAGGAGAACTCGGCACCCTAAGCTACTCCAAACGGCAATAGACGGTCGACCCCAAACTCGCGCAGTAGGGTAACCCAATCCGTCAGCCAAAACAAAGGCGAAGGCGGACGCCGACGCCGAAACACAGACAAAACACGACAGGGAACGTCGTGCACAAAGCCCCACGCATGACTAGAACGTCATGTAAACAACAGAACACTGACCTCGAGTACGTCCATAAGAGGGCGACTCGCAAAGGTCACAGCGTGCAAGAAAACGCGAGAGCCACGCGTCACGTGACGGAAACACCTCCTTACAAAGCCAGCCGCGTCCACTGACGTCTTACGCCGCACCTCAAGTGTCTCACCTACAGTACTGCTGCTACAATAGCAGAGATGTAGACACAAGCTGAACCAAACAGGAACAACACAACAAGTAACTAGTCAGGGTCACGCCCGTCGACGTAAGTCCTCAATCCCTGACCACGTGTGCACACACTGGCTATAGCCTGAGCCAGGTTCTCTAGCTAGTATTCTCCCTCGGTAGGACGCTACCGTTGGCTAGGAGCCCGCGGAACTAACTACAACCGCTCATCGGGAACACCCCTCCGCCATCCGCTAGCGGGTCGGCACCTCTCGGCCTTAGAGCAACAACAAGTGGAGGCTTCACACGACACAGAAACTCAAAACACAAGTGCTGAAGTACAAACGGGCAACCACGCCCCTCAACACGTACTTCGAGACACGAAATGGCAGCATCGCCACTGCCGACATCTCAGGACAAGCAACTAGACCCCCTACGTAACGATCCTGAGTCGAACGACTCAAAGGCAGGATTGTCACAAACAGCGGAACAAGCCGCCAATCGGTCTAATCCTAGGCCAGAGAAACCACGCTCCACAGAAAACAACACACGGAGACCTGAGGGAAACACCAAGAACCCTCAGCACGATCGAACATGTAAACCGAGGTAGAACAACACCTCGAAGCATCCAGAAGCAGTGTCTCGGACAGGACAGAACCGCCAAGACACGCACAAACAAGGTCACACGTCGACCACTAGGTCAGACCGGGTTGACCTGAACCAAACAATAACAACATACAAGCGAAAGTAGGATAGAAAATCCTACCGCAAGTAAGAAGACTCCTGGCTACCTTACAACGTAGTCTTAACCCTCATAGGACGTCAAGAGACATCCACGGGACAACGGGCAGACCACAAGGCCAAGCCAAGACACACAGGAATCAACGGGCAGAAAACCAAGACCAAAGGAAAGTAACGCACGAGCCTTAGACCGCTATGGACAAACGACGGTCTAGGTCGGGGCCGTTATTTCCCAAACGATGGACAGGCAACAGGCCGTCGCTCACCACCTTGACAACCTACTAAACCACACAAGAGCCAAGTAACGCACAGCACCAGGCGCGTTACAAGCAAACGACGCACGGGGGTTAGCGCGTTATTCACAACGTGCACAGCCACCCAAACCAAAGTGAAGTAACGCACAACGCCAGGCGCGTTACGACCAAACAACGTGGCAGGGGAGGGCCGTCAGAGCCAAACGACGCACAGGGGCATATCCGTTACTTCCAACGGCATAGCCACCCTCAACCCAGCACAACAGTAAACGACGGACAGAGGTGAATGCGTTACTTACAAACGACGCACAGGGGCAGGCGTGTTAGAACCAAACAACGCACGGGGCAAGGCCGTCACACACAAGGCAGCACACAACCACCCAACCTTAGCCAAACAGCATGTCACGGCCTAAGCACGGCACGTTACAACGCTGCGACGCACGGAGACATGACCGCTACATCAACCACCTTAAACGGTCAACGCCCAGCCAAACTCGGTCAAATGCAATGTAACGGCCCAACCTGGGCGTGTTACAACCCTCTGACGCGCCAGGACCAGGCCGTCAGAGGAACCGCCTTACTCAGGGTATAAAATGACAGAAATGAAGTAACGCACTGACCTAGGCGCGTCACAAGGAAGCGGCGCACCACCCTTGGGCCGTCACATTCCCAAAAGCCAGAAAACTTAAAAAGACGCCTAATCAAATGGCGGTCTATCGTAGGGCCGTCAGAGCCAAATAACGGCCTCTGGAACGACCGCTACTTCAGTCACGGCGGGAAAACAGGGGAATGGCCGAATCGGCCCGTTCCACGCCCCATTCACGCCGAAACGCAGGGGAAACAAACCACAACGACAAATAACAACACCAGGGGACTCAAAACCCCGCATGCAAGCTCAAAAACGCAAGATCCGGGCGATTTCATCAAATCCACCCAAAGTGGGTCACCGAGGTTCCCGGGCTTCTACCGGCCTCGAATGAACACCAAACGACACGAAATCAACGTGGATGGGATCCTAACATCCCTGCGGTCAGTTAGAAACTAACTGCGCCGCAAACGGTCACCGTTTACCGGCCGACCCTAAAAACCACGAAAATCACGGTTTAGGCAAAACAAGCCCAAACACGCTCGTTTCCTAGCCGAACGACGTGCAATGGCAGGGAAAATGAAAATGGAGAAGTAAGGATCCGTCACCCTACCTCCACCGAAGAAACCGTGCCCCGAAGGGACTAAACCATGCTGAAAACCACTCGCGAACCGATTTCACCGGCTTTGAATCCACCGTTCGGGATCGCGCCAGAATCGATCCGATCCTCGCCCCATCGTGCACCTCGACAGCTCCACGGCCTCGCCACCTCGCCCACGCACGCCTCCGTCTGCAGTCGGAGCCGAAAAGGGGAGAGAACAAGAGAGAACGGGAGAGAGACGGCGACGGTGAGAAATGAGGAGAGAGAGAGAGGGAAAAGGAAAAGAAATAGAAAAGAAAATTAGGAAATTTTCCTAATTTCTGAAAATGCGCCGAAAATGCACAAATTCAGAAAAATACGTAAAAATAGCCGAAACGACCGACTCGAAGAGTACATCGTCGTTGTAGCATCCACGAGTTCGAGAATCGACAAACAAACTCACCGTAGGGTTCCGTAACTAGTACGTGAGAAAAACCCACACGGCTCGTCAAACTCAACTCGAAAGCCACAAAAGTGCACCGAAACTCAATGAAACCAATCTGAAACAGATCCGAAAGATCCAGCAAAGATCCAACAAGACCTGCAAAAGATCCATCAAGATCCAGGGCATTACACTTTGTCTAGCACATACATCTCTTGTCTATACAGCCTCTGTGTGTTCTATACATCGTATTGTGTCTGTGTTGTGTTTATGCATCATGGGTCGACCCCTTTCCTTGATGGGTCGACTCCCTCAGAACACAAGTCCATACACTGTATGGCTCGCATGGCTGCAAGTCCATACATTGCATTCCTAGCAGATCAGCATGTATATACATTGCAGCACGCATTCACGGAAAGTCTATACATTGCTACATTGCTTGCAATTGTAAAGTCCATACATTGCATCGTTGTGTTAAGTATATACATTCACATTGTCTATTGGCCTGCACGCACACTCAAGTTCACACATCGTGAAGTCTGCACATTGTGTCACCCAATGTCTATACATTGTTCATTCAGATTTTCATTCAGCTTTGTCAAGTCCATATATTGGGCTACTGTACAAGTCTGCACATTGGACTTTCATTCAAAGTCTGTATAGCGTCATGCATTGTTCTTCATAAGTCCATACATTGGACTGTAGCTCGCATCATATGAAGTCTGTACATCGCACTGTGCATCATTCTTCAAAGTCCATACACTGCACTATAGACGCATTAAGGTGAAGTCTGTACATCCTCCCTTGATCTTCCAAGTCTATACATCGGGGTGAAGTCCGTACATCCTTCGTTGAACTTCGAAGTCTGTACATCCAACTGTTCAACTTCAAAGTTTGTACATTGGAAGTTTCACCTACGTTTCCCTTCAAGTCTATACATCGGTAGTTTTACCATAGTTTCCCTTGAAGTCTATACACTGATGGCTTTACCGTCGTTTCACTTGAAGTCTATACACTCTACTGCCTTGTCTTGATCAAGTCTGTACAGAGCTTCTGTGCTCAAGTCTATACAGCCTTTCACTTGGAAAGTCTATACATCATGAAGTCTTCACACTGGCCTTTGAATGATGTCTGTACATTGTGCATCTCTTCGTTGAAGTCTGTACATCCTTCGCTGAGCCTTCCAAGTCTGTACAGTCACTAAGTCTGTACATCCTCTAGGCACTCACGAAGTCTATACATTGGTTTTCTTTTCAAGTCTGTACAGACTTTGGTTTGTGCAAGTCTATACAACCGACTGTTCAGTTTGTGACCAAGTCTGTACAGCCAAGGGACTGTTAAGTTTGTACATTAGCTCAAGCCTCCAAGTCTGCACATTGGGCCTTCAAGCCTTTGAAGTCTATACATTGGACTGTGCTTCGCGAAGTCCATACATTGGACTGTGCTTCGCAAAGTCCATACATTGAACTGAGCTCGTGAAGTCTATACATCCATCGGTTCTTTGTTGGCCCAAGTCCATACATTGTGAACGTCAAAGCCTATACAGACTTTGCCTTGTTTAAGTCTGTACATCGTTCTTTTATCTTGGCAAGTCTACACATTGGTAGTCTGTACATCATTCGTGAAGATTGAACATTGAGCAAGTGTATACATTGGATGAGTCCGCATCGTGCCTCAGTCATGAAGTCTATACATCGTCTGTCTTCATTAAAGTCTCACGAAGTCTGTACATCGTGGCTTCTGTGCTCCAAGTCTATACATCATGGCAAGTCCGAAGTCTACACATTGGAAGTATATTTCATTCATGCATCAATGGGTCGACCCCCTGATTAGATGAATTGACGCCCTTTTAGACTTCTAAGTCTATATACTGTGTTTATGCATTGTTCTCATCCAAGTCTACACATTGTTGTTCTTCACAGCAAGTTTATACATTGCTCCCTCATATAGGAAGTATGTACATCGCATAGCTTCACATATATGAAGTCTATACTTTGGGTAGAGTATGTACATTGCATTGGCTTTGAGCTGATGGGCCGACCCCCTTCCAGATGGGTCGACCCCCCGATCAGCAAGTATGTACAGAGCTCTGCCTTGTTCAGCATCATAAAGTCTATACAATGCATTACTTCCTTAAAGTCTGTACAGGGTTTATACTTAACCTGATAAGTGTTCTCGTTTGTCTGACAGGTGCTCTGCTCGTGAAGCTTAATGAAGGGCACGTGATCCGAGGCTGGAAGGGCTGACAGGAAGACGACACGTGGCCAAAAGTCCTGGGCAGGAAATGTGGAGAACACACGCCCTGGCTGCTGGTGCTGCTGCTCCTGCTATATATACGAGTCTTCTTCATCAAGAGAAGGGTGATCGAAGCTGGGTGAGTTGAACTAGAAGAGCAGAAGCAGAGAGCCTCTCGTTCCAGCAAAAGAGAAGAAGAATAAAAAGGAAGAGAAAGAGAAGAAGAGCAGAAGAGAAAGAAGAGAAAGAGAGAGATAGAGTGCTCGAGCTGAGAGAGAGAGAGAGATTGTGGCTGTCTAGCATTTGGATCAAATCCAAGCCAAAACTACTCCTTCGAGAGCTATATTTCTTGTTCTTCATTTACAGCTTTCCGTTGCTGTTTTGTTCCATCTTTTGTTTTCTTCTTATACCTTTCTTCAAGCTGTTAGTCAACGGTTGCAGTGGTGGATTCCACTGGACAGCAAGCTGTGATGCTCAGCGTTGCAGAGGTGGACTCCTCTGGACAGCAAGCTGTGATGCTCAGCGGGATGGCAAGATGTGAGGCCCAGCGGTGGTAGGCAAGCTGTAATGCCCAGCGGACGCAAGCTGTGTTGCGCAGCAATAAGCCACACTCGGGTTTTGAGTGTGGGGTGGACGTAGGTCTGGAGGACCGAACCACCTAAAAACTCCTATTGCATTGTGGTTTGATTTATCTGTCTTTGCTTCCGCTAGATGTTTGCATAGGGGCGCTCCAAGTGTTTGCTTACTGGTTGAACTGAATATTTGATCAGCTTGTTGCATTTGTCTAAATCTGTCTAGTGAGCATTAGATTTTAATTGAGTGAAAGTTTTTAAAGGACATATTCATTCACCCCCCCCTCTGAATACATAGCACCGAACCCAATAGCAATAAGTACCACAACAAGGACTAGTTGGGGTCACGCTCGTCAGCGTGTGTCCTAAGCCCCCAACTACGTGTGCACACACAGACCATCTGCTCTAGGTCGGGTCCTTTAGCTGGTTTTCCCCCCCACCGGACTCTGGTGGCAAAGGCAAGGGGCCCTACGGTAACCAGCCTAAAAATCGCCTCTCACCGGGTCTCGCTCGCCACCATTCCCAAGTGGGTCCGCACCCGCATGCGCAGGAAGCTACGACTAGTGGACAGGTCACTGGAAGTAAGGACTGACTCACAGAAACCATCGTCGAAGAAACGGAATCGCACACGCTCGGTGCAGCGAGGAGCCTGACGGTCCAACCTTGGGCCGTCACAGGCTATGACGTGCCTACACTGGAGCGTCACAAGCTCTGACGGTCCACCCCTGGAGCGTCACAAGCCAAGGTGGAAACAGGCCTTGACGCACCCACCTAGGGGCATCACAGGCCGTGACAACCCAAGGTTGGACCATCAGGCTGCTCGCTGCACCGAGCGTGTGCGGTTCCGTTTCTTCGACGATGGTTTCCGTGAGTCAGTCCTTACTTCCAGTGACCTGTCCACTAGTTGTTGCTTCCTGCGCACGAGGGTGCGGACCCACCTGGGAGTGGTGGAGAGCGAGACCCGGAGAGAGGCGGTTTTTAGGCTGGTTACCGTAGGGCCCCTTGCCTTTGCCACCAGAGTCCTGTGGGGGGGGAAACCAGCTAGAGGACCCGACCTAGAGCTGATGGTCTGTGTGTGCACACGTAGTTGGGGGCTTAGGACACGCGCTGACGAGCATGACCCCAGCTAGTCCTTGTTGTGGTACTTATTGCGTGTCTGAGTCTCACGCCCGGGGCGTTGTAGCTAGACACTTGTGACATGGTGTAAGACGTCAGGGGATGCTTCCGGTCGTTCTTCTAGTGGGTAGTGCTCATGTTTGCTGGCAGGTGTGGACTCGAGTTTTTTCGGACCGAGGTTAGTAGTACGGTACTGTTAGAGTAGACGGGTTTTCCATTTATTTACTTTAGCTTGTTGGTTCTACCATACTCCTGTTAGGTAGGGCTACTTTTCTGCTCTCTTGCTTCCTGCTTTGTTTTCCGCGCGAGGTGGGGATTCGCGGGATCCCTTCTGGGCCAATGAAATGAGGCTTACCCGTACTTTTCATGTGAGGCGGGATCGTCGAGAGGCGCAGTCGAGTTTCAACATGGTTCTTCTAGCCAGGTGTCACGCCCCGACGCGGAAAATCGTGACGCGAACAGTTACGAGGCACTCATGTCGGTCAGAGCATGTACAAATTTAATTCTAAAGATAGAGAGCTAAGATGAAATTGCTAATTTTATTCCATCAAAATGAAGTTTACATAATCATTCATAAGCCTTAAAAAGGCATGATACAATCTTCCTAATTTTCCAAATACATAAACCTTGTAAAAACACTTATGATCTACATAAATCCTAGGGAAAAGAAAAAACATTCATTCGCTCTTGTCCAATCCCTTGTTCATTTTCATTTCCTGCAACAATTAACCAAGACGTAGGGTGAGCAAAAAGCTCAGTAGGATTTTATATCTCTAAAGCCAGACAATCTTTAAGTATTTAACAATTCGTGTCATGAAGTAATTGATCATGAATTTCAAGTATAAAATTTTTGTATAAGGAATTTCCAAGTAATTTCAAGATAACAAGATAATTTCAAGATCATGATAGTAGACAAGACGATGATCATTTCTAGAAATATATCAAGAACTTTCATGATGAGACGATGTGTACTATCATTAAGACAATTCAAGAACTTTCATGATGAACTTTTAAGCAATATCGAAGTAGAGTAATCACTTGAACTTTAAACAATATAGAAGTAGAACAATCACTTCTACAAGGATATTTATGATGAATCTTTAAGCAATAACAATATAGAAGTAGAGCAATCACTTCTACCAACACTCAGTAGGATTGGCCAGAGCACTAAAGAGAGGTCACGACGATATGACAGCCTCTTATGGAATATCACTATTTGGCTACACACTTAGGGGTTCTCACGACAATATGATTGCCCCTAATTGTAATAGACCATGTATTGGTGAATGCCAGCACCTGATCATTATAATACCGGTTTATTTTTGGACTTTACCTCGCCCATGGGATCAGATCAGAACCCCTTTATACACAAGCATTTAAATGTCATTTCACTGGGACCCATAGCCCCTGACATTTTTTTTCTATATAATTCCACAATATGGCCAAAGAATTTCAAGAACAAGCTCATTTGAAAACAAGTACAGATCTGGCAAAAGTTGTGATAATTGCAAAGAAGAGTGGAAAATGCATTTTTAAGCATCATGTTTAACGACATTAAGTCGTAGAATTCACAAATGAATGGTAAGTAGGAAGAAACATTAAGATATTGGTTTTATTAAAATTATTTTAAACATCTTAACATAATCTCAGAATCATAAAACATCAATTTTTTAGTAAAGAACAATTTTTAGTAAGGACTATATCTACTTATGAATAAAAATCATGAGTTTAGATATTAGCTTTTACTCATACATTAATATGTCATATGATAAGAAAATAGATGTAACATGCTGAAAGTAGTTTTTATACATCAATATGATAGAAAATACCTTTTTACATTCTGAAATAATTTTCGTACATCACTATGATAGAGAATAGAATTGTTATAGGCTAAAAAGATGTTACTGTCTGTGAACGCGCTATAGCTTAGGGTCGCGTTCATAACAGTGTATAAAAATACAGTATATATATTCAAAATAACGTATTTTAATTATCAAAAATTTTCGGAAAAATTTTATGAACGCGCTATATGTAACTAGCGCGTTCTTCAAGAACGTGCTATAGGCTACTAGCGCGTTCAAGAACAGATGTATACATTGAAAAATTTTGAAAACTTAATTGAAATACATAGATTCTTTATAAACCATAATAGATATAGACTCCTAATATATATATAAACACTTTAGGTATTATATATATATATATATTAGAAATATTATACTTTTGATTTCTGGTCATCCGGGTTTAAAAGTATGAATGCGCTATTCCTGACTAGCGCGTTCATTAAGAACGTGCTATAGGAGACTAGTGCGTTCATGAAGAACGTGCTATACCAGGATAGCGCGTTCATGATCAGATAAATACTTTATATTATTTTGAAAACTAGATAAAAAGATGAGGTTCCAAGGAATCATACTATATATATATCATCTTATATATATATAGAAACCTTATATACATTTATAAACATACTAGAAGTATTATTTTTTTGATCCTTGATCATCCGGGGTCAAAGTATGAACATGCTATAGGCGGCTAGCGCGTTCATGATGAACGTGCTATAGGAGGCTAGCGCGTTCATGAACAGGTATAGATTTCATATTGTTTTGAAAACTAGATAATAATATGGGATTCCAATGAATCATACTATATATATAACATCTTATATATATATATAAAAACCTTATATACCTTTAAAAACATACTAGAAATGTTATTTTTTTGATCCCTGATCATCCGGGTTCAAAGGTATGAACGTGCTATAGGAGGCTAACGCGTTCATGAACAGATATAGATTTCATATTGTTTTGAAAACTAGATGACAATATGGGGTTCCAATGAATCATAATATATATATAACATCTTATATATATATGAAAACCATATATACCTTTAAAACCATACTAGAAATATTATTTTTTTGATCCCTGATCATCCGGGGTCAAAGGTATGAACGTGCTATAGGAGGCTAGCGCGTTCATGATGAACGCGCTAGGGATATATAGCGCGATCATGAAAGTGTTTTATATTATTAAATATTTAAATTTGAATATTTTTTGAAAGAGATGGGGTCTATATGAATGCGCTATATCGGGCTGGCGCGTTAAGAACGCGCTCCTGAAGAGCAGCGTCTTAAGATTCCGAAAACGGAACTGAAATACCCCTTGGTAAAATGATCATACCTTACTCATTTCTCAATGGAATTTAACAAATGAGCTATCAATGGAAAGAGGATAAAAAAATGAACAAGATAGCATGCATTGATTAGAGTTTAGTCTGAGAGACACCTACCTTTTGTCGGATCTAAAGATTATCCCCAAATATAAAGAAAACCCTTGATCTTCCAAATCCTCATTCAAATCTCCACGAATCTTTGCAACAGCATAGACTTAACTTCCAGCGATGATTTGAGGGTTGAATGGGGTTCTATTTATAACCAAAACTTGGCCAAATGTGTCAAGATTCTTCACCTAAATCCACCAACCTTATTAAGTCCGAATTAGAAGAAAAATGCCATTTCTCCTCTTAAACTAGACCATCTTAGGTGTGAAAATAATGTAATTTCGGCTGGTCCAAGATGGGCTGTTAGGTAAGGGTTGATTCTTGAGTCAATCTTCTAAAAATTGGGTTATTACAATCCTTTTCAAAAGACATTTAACATGTGTTACGAATTTAAGGTCTAATTATCCTTTATTAATCATTTAACCACTAATCTAGCCCATTATGGATTATCCAATGGGCCAATTATGATCCTAGTCCATTACATAGACTTTTATTGGGCTTTCTATGATTTATCTAAGGGTTAAAGCATTTAATTTCTATTTACCTTAAGTAAATTCAAGTAAATTCAATAATCCACTTTATTTCACTTAGTAAAAATGTAAATTAATCATTTCATGAAAAATTTAATTGTATAATTTATTTTAAAAAATTATTTCTCATTTTAAATTATCGGGTTTCTACATCCTCCCCCACTTAAAAGAATTTGGTTCCCAAATTCACATGATTTTCTTTCCGTAATAGTAGGGTAAAATTATCATATTCAAACTATGCACTCTAACTAGATCATTTTCATAACATGCTAAGTGCTAAGATCACCATTTCTAAACTATGCCATCATAGACGAGATAGGTTTATAAGGTTACCTTCCAATGCTTGTGGCGCTCCTTTCTTTAAGAGTGGACAACGAGCAATTTTATGATCCATGCATCCGCAACGGATACACTTCCCAAGTTTATACCAATATTCATCTAGGTTGTGCCTTCCTTTCTTACAATGCTCACATTTTTCCTTGACTAGAACAATTTGTTGATCATTATTCTGGGGCTTCTTGTCCTTACGGAAATCGTTACCGCCATTTAACCTCTTCTTGTCACTCATGGGTTCCTTGCTTTTGGATCCATCGACTAACTCTTTCTTGGCGACTTTCCCTTTGATTCGTTCCACCATATTCATAGCATCTTCTAGAATCTGTGCTTTCCTAACCATTTCCGTATAAGTTTGAATCTCCAATGGAGCCAATCGAGGAAAGAGTTCCATCTTTAATCCATTCATAAATCTTCTTGCTCTCATTTTCTCCGTACAAACTAGGTGTGAGGCATACCGAGCTAATCTAGAAAATGTCGCTTCATAATCTGCTACGGATAGGCTGCGTTGTTTTAATGTCGCGAACTCCATGGCCTTCTTCTCGCGGATTCTTTCCGAGAAATACTTCTCATTAAAATGTTCTAAGAACTCGTCCCATGTAACTTGTTCATTGGGCAAGATTGCTTCGACGGATACCCACCATGCTCGGGCATCCTTTTCTAGTTGGTAGGTCCCTAGTAGTACCTTCTCTTCATCAGTACATTGCATTACTTTAAAGGTTCTCTCTATTTCTTGCACCCAATTCTCCGCTTCATCTGGGTCAGTAGATCCACTAAACTTCGGGGAATTCATCTTTTAGAATTTCCGATGCAAATCCCCGGCTTCATGTCGTGCTCCACCTTGCGCAACTTGTTGCAAGGCTTGTGTTAATCCTTGGACAGTGCGTTGCATTTCGCGCCATTGAGCTCTCTCGGCGGCCATTTGCGAGATTCAGCCTGAAACCATTGTTACAGGGTTTAATTATTTTTCCTTGGTATTTATTTCTTGATAATTTATTCTTTTTAAAACTTAACCCGTATTTCTACCCAATCTTACCTGGAAAATTTAAATTTCTAACCAAGTTTCTATCAAGGGAAACATAAGTTTTAAGAATCCTAGGTTTTATGTAACCTAGGCTCTGGTACCACTAAAACTGTCATGCCCCGACGCGTAAAATCGTGACGCGAACAGTTACGAGACACTCATGTCGGTCAGAGCATGTACAAATTTAATTCTAAAGATAGAGAGCTAAGATGAAAATTGCTAATTTTATTCCATCAAAATGAAGTTTACATAATCATTCATAAGCCTTAAAAAGGCATGATACAATCTTCCAAATTTTCTAAATACATAAACCTTGTAAAAACACTTATGATCTACATAAATCCTAGGGAAAAGAAAAAACACTCATTCACTCTTGTCCAATCCCTTGTTCATTTTCATTTCCTGCAATAATTAACCAAGACGTAGGGTGAGCAAAAAGCTCAGTAGGATTTTATATCTCTAAAGCCAGGCAATCTTTAAGTATTTAATAATTTAACAATTCGTGTCATGAAGTAATTGATCATGAATTTCAAGTATGAAATTTTTGTATAAGGAATTTCCAAGTAATTTCAAGATAACAAGATAATTTCAAGATTATGATAGTAGACAAGACGATGATCATTTCCAGAAATATATCAAGAACTTTCATGATGAGACGATGTGTACTATCATTAAGACAATTCAAGAACTTTCATGATGAACTTTTAGGCAATATCGAAGTAGAGCAATCACTTGAACTTTAAACAATATAGAAGTAGAACAATCACTTCTATAAGGATATTTATGATGAATCTTTAAGCAATAACAATATAGAAGTAGAGCAATCACTTCTACCAACACTCAGTAGGATTGGCCAGAGCACTAAAGGAAGATCACGACGATATGACAGCCTCTTATGGAATATCACTATTTGGCTACACACTTAGGGGTTCTCACGACAGTATGATTGCCCATAATTGTAATAGACCCTGTATTGGTGAATGTCAGCACCTGATCATTATAATGTCGATTTATTTTTGGACTTTATCTCGCCCGTGGGATCAGATCAGAACCCCTTTATACACAAGCATTTAAATGTCATTTCATTGGGACCCATAGCCCCTGACATTTTTTTTTCTATATAATTCCACAATATGGCCAAAGAATTTCAAGAACAAGCTCATTTGTAAACAAGTACAGATCTGGCAAAAGTTGTGATAATTGCAAAGAAGAGTGGAAAATGCATTTTTAAGCATCATGTTTAACGACATTAAGTCGTAGAATTCACAAATGAATGGTAAGTAGGAAGAAACATTAAGATAGTGGTTTTATTAGAATTATTTTAAACATCTTAACATAATCTCAGAATCATAAAACATCAATTTTTTAGTAAAGAACAATTTTTAGTAAGGAATATATATACTTATGAATAAAAATCATGAGTTTAGATATTAGCTTTTACTCATACATTAATATGTCATATGATAAGAAAATAGATGTAACATGCTGAAAGTAGTTTTTATACATCAATATGATAGAAAATACCTTTTTACATTCTGAAATAATTTTCGTGCATCACTATGATAGAGAATAGAATTGTTATAGGCTAAAAAGATGTTACTGTCTGTGAACGCGCTATAGCTCAGGGTCGCGTTCATTACAGTGTATAAAAATACAGTATATATATTCAAAATAATGTATTTTGATTATCAAAAATTTTCGAGAAAATTTTATGAACGCGCTATAGGTAACTAGCGCATTCTTCAAGAACGTGCTATAGGCAACTAGCGCGTTCAAGAACAGATGTATATATTGAAAAATTTTGAAAACTTAATTAAAATACATAGATTCTGTATAAATCATAATAGATATAGACTCCTAATATATATATAAACACTTTAGGTATTATATATATATATTAGAAATATTATACTTTTGATTTCTGGTCATCCGGGTTTAAAAGTATGAACGCGCTATACCTGACTAGCGCGTTCATTAAGAACGTGCTATAGGAGGTTAGCGCGTTCATGAAGAACGTGCTATACCAGAATAGCGCGTTCATGATCAGATAAATACTTTATATTATTTTGAAAACTAGATAAAAAGATGAGGTTCCAAGGAATCATACTATATATATATAATCTTATATATATATAGAAACCTTATATACATTTATAAACATAATAGAAGTATTATTTTTTTGATCCCTGATCATCCGGTGTCAAAGTATGAACGTGCTATAGGAGGCTAACGCGTTCATGATAAACGTGCTATAGGAGGCTAGCGCGTTCATGAACAGGTATAGATTTCATATTGTTTTGAAAACTAGATAATAATATGGGATTCCAATGAATCATACTATATATATAACATCTTATATATATATATAAACCTTATATACCTTTAAAAACATACTAGAAATGTTATTTTTTTGATCCTTGATCATCCGGGGTCAAAGGTATGAACGTGCTATAGGAGGCTAACGCGTTCATGAACAGGTATAGATTTCATATTGTTTTGAAAACTAGATAACAATATGGGGTTCCAATGAATCATACTATATATATAACAACTTATATATATATATATATATAAATCATATATACCTTTAAAAACATACTAGAAATATTATTTTTTTGATCCCTGATCATCCGGGGTCAAAGGTATGAACGTGCTATAGGAGGCTAGCGCGTTCATGATGAACGCGCTAGGGATATATAGCGCGATCATGAAAGTGTTTTATATTATTAAATCTTTAAATTTGAATATTTTTTGAAAGAGATGGGGTCTATATGAATGCGCTATATCGGGCTGGCGCGTTAAGAACGCGCTCCTGAAGAGCAGCGCCTTAAGATTCCGAAAACGGAACTGAAATACCCCTTGGTGAAATGATCATACTTTACTCATTTCACAAGAGAATTTAACAAATGAGCTATCAATGGAAAGAGGACAAAAAAATGAACAAGATAGCATGCATTGATTAGAGTTTAGCCTGAGAGACACCTACCTTTTGTCGGATCTAAAGATTATCTCCAAATATAAAGAAAACCCTTGATCTTCCAAATCCTCCTTCAAATCTCCACGAATCTTTGCAACAGCATGGACTTAACTTCCAGGGATGGTTTGAGGGTCGAATGGGGTTCTATTTATAGCCAAAACTTGGCCAAATTTGTCAAGATTCTTCATCTAAATCCACCAACTTTATTAAGTCTGAATTAGAAGAAAAATGTCATTTCTCCTCTTAATCTAGACCATCTTAGGTGTGAAAATAATTTAATTTCGGCTGGTCCAAGGTGGGCTGTTAGGTAAGGGTTGATTCTTGAGTCAATCTTCTAGAAATTGGGTTATTACAATCCTTTTCAAAAGACATTTAACATGTGTTACGAATTTAAGGTCTAATTATCCTTTATTAATCACTTAACCACTAATCTAGCCCATTATGGATTATCCAATGGGCCAATTATGATCCTAGTCCATTACATAGACTTTTATTGGGCTTTCTATGATTTATCTAAGGGTTAAAGCATTTAATTTCTATTTACCTTAAGTAAATTCAAGTAAATTCAATAATCCACTTTATTTCACTTAGTAAAAATGTAAATTAATCATTTTATGAAAAATTTAATTGTATAATTTATTTTAAAAAATTATTTCTCGTTTTAAATTATCGGGTTTCTACATCCTCCCCCACTTAAAAGAATTTGGTCCCCAAATTCACATGATTTTCTTTCCGTAATAGTAGGGTAAAATTATCATATCCAAACTATGCATTCTAACTAGATCATTTTCATAACATGCTAAGTGCTAAGATCATCCTTTCTAAACTATGCCATCATAGACGAGATAGGTTTATAAGGTTACCTTCCAATGCTTGCGGCGCTCCTTTCTATAAGAGTGGACAACGAGTAATTTTATGATCCATGCATCCGCAACGGATACACTTCCCAAGTTTATATCAACATTCATCTGGGTTGTGCCTTCCTTTCTTACAATGCTCACATTTTTCCTTGACTAGAACAATTTGTTGATCATTATTCCAGGGCTTCTTGTCCTTACAGAAATCGTTACCTCCATTTAACCTCTTCTTGTCACTCACGGGTTCCTTACTTTTGGATCCATCGACTAACTCTTTCTTGGCGACTTTCCCTTTGATTCGTTCCACCATATTCATAGCATCTTCTAGAATCTGTGCTTTCCTAACCATTTATGTATAAGTTTGAATCTCCAATGGAGCTAATCGAGGAAAGAGTTCCATCTTTAATCCATTCATAAATCTTCTTGCTCTCATTTTCTCCGTATAAACTAGGTGTGGGGCATACCGAGCTAATCTAGAAAATGTCGCTTCATAATCTGCTACGGATAAGCTACCTTGTTTTAATGTCGCGAACTCTATGGCCTTCTTCTCGCGGATTCTTTCCGAGAAATACTTCTCATTAAAATGTTCTAAGAACTCGTCCCATGTAACTTGTTCATTGGGCAAGATTGCTTCGACGGATACCCCCCGTGCTCGGGCATCCTTTTCTAGTTGGTAGGTCCCTAGTAGTACCTTCTCTTCATCGGTACATTGCATTACTTTAAAGGTTCTCTCTATTTCTTGCACCCAATTCTCCGCTTCATCTGGGTCAGTAGATCCACTAAACTTCGGGGAATTCATCTTTTAGAATTTTCGATGCAAATCCCCGACTTCATGCCGTGCTCCACCTTGCGCAACTTGTTGCAAGGCTTGTGTTAATCCTTGGACAGTGCGTTGCATTTCGCGCCATTGAGCTCTCTCGACGGCCATTTGCGAGATTCAGCCTGAAACCATTGTTACAGGGTTTAATTATTTTTCCTTGGTATTTATTTCTTGATAATTTATTCTTTTTAAGACTTAACCCGTATTTCTACCCAATCTTACCTGGAAAATTTAAATTTCTAACCAAGTTTCTATCAAGGGAAACATAAGTTTTAAGAATCCTAGGTTTTATGTAACCTAGGCTCTGATACCACTAAAACTGTCACGCCCCGACACGAAAAATCGTGACGCGAACAGTTACGAGGCACTCATGTCGGTCAGAGCATGTACAAATTTAATTCTAAAGATAGAGAGCTAAGATGAAATTGCTAAGTTTATTCCATCAAAATGAAGTTTACATAATCATTTATAAGCCTTAAAAAGACATGATACAATCTTCCAAATTTTTCAAATACATAAACCTTGTAAAAACACTTATGATCTACATAAATCCTAGGGAAAAGAAAAAACACTCATTCACTCTTGTCCAATCCCTTGTTCATTTTCATTTCCTGCAACAATTAACCAAGACGTAGGGTGAGCAAAAAGCTCAGTAGGATTTTATATCTCTTAAGCCAGGCAATCTTTAAGTATTTAACAATTCATGTCATGAAGTAATTGATCATGAATTTCAAGTATGAAATTTTTGTATAAGGAATTTCCAAGTAATTTCAAGATAACAAGATAATTTCAAGATCATGATAGTAGACAAGACGATGATCTTTTTCAGAAATATATCAAGAATTTTCATGATGAGACGATGGGTACTATCATTAAGACAATTCAAGAACTTTCATGATGAACTTTTAAGCAATATCGAAGTAGAGCAATCACTTGAACTTTAAACAATATAGAAGTAGAACAATCACTTCTACAAGGATATTTATGATGAATCTTTAAGCAATAACAATATAAAAGTAGAGCAATCACTTCTACCAACACTCAGTAGGATTGGCCAGAGCACTAAAGGAAGATCACGACGATATGACAGCCTCTTATGGAATATCACTATTTGCCTACACACTTAGGGGTTCTCACGACAGTATGATTGCCCCTAACTGTAATAGACCCTGTATTGGTGAATGCCAGCACCGGATCATTATAATACCGGTTTATTTTTGGACTTTACCTCGCCCGTGGGATCAGATCAGAACCCCTTTATACACTAACATTTAAATGTCATTTCATTGGGACCCATAGCCCCTGACATTTTTTTTTCTATATAATTCCACAATATGGCCAAAGAATTTCAAGAACAAGCTCATTTGTAAACAAGTACAGATCTGGCAAAAGTTGTGATAATTGCAAAGAAGAGTGGAAAATGCATTTTTAAGCATCATGTTTAACGACATTAAGTCGTAGAATTCACAAATGAATGGTAAGTAGGAAGAAACATTAAGATAGTGGTTTTATTAGAATTATTTTAAACATCTTAACATAATCTCAGAATCATAAAACATCAATTTTTTAGTAAAGAACAATTTTTAGTAAGGAATATATATACTTATGAATAAAAATCATGAGTTTAGATATTAGCTTTTACTCATACATTAATATGTCATATGATAAGAAAATAGATGTAACATGTTGAAAGTAGTTTTTATACATCAATATGATAGAAAATACCTTTTTACATTCTGAAATAATTTTCGTACATCACTATGATAGATAATAGAATTGTTATAGGTTAAAAAGATGTTACTATCTATGAACGCGCTATAGCTCAGGGTCGCGTTCATTACAGTGTATAAAAATATAGTATATATATTCAAAATAACGTATTTTGATTATCAAAAACTTTCGGGAAAATTTTATGAACGCGCTATAGGTAACTAGCGCGTTCTTCAAGAATGTGCTATAGGCGACTAGCGCGTTCAAGAATAGATGTATACATTGAAAAATTTTAAAAACTTAATTGAAATATATAGATTCTGTATAAACCATAATAGATTTAGACTCCTAATATATATATAAACACTTTAGGTATTATATATATAAATTAGAAATATTATACTTTTGATTTCTGGTTATCCGAGTTTAAAAGTATGAACGCGCTATACCTGACTAGCGCGTTTAGTAAGAACGTGCTATAGGAGACTAGCGCGTTCATGAAGAACGTGCTATACCAGGATAGCGCGTTCATGATCAGATAAATACTTTATATTATTTTGAAAACTAGATAAAAAGATGATGTTCCAAGGAATCATACTATATATATATATCATCTTATATATATATAGAAACCTTATATACATTTATAAACATACTAGAAGTATTATTTTTTTGATCCCTGATCATCCGGGGTCAAAGTATGAACGTGCTATAGGAGGCTAGCGCGTTCATGATGAACGTGCTATAGGAGGCTAGCTCGTTCATGAACAGGTATAGATTTCATATTGTTTTGAAAACAGGATAATAATATGGGATTCCAATGAATCATACTATATACATAACATCTTATTTATATATAAAAACCTTATATACCTTTAAAAACATACTAGAAATGTTATTTTTTTGATCCCGGATCATCCGGGGTCAAAGGTATGAACGTGCTATAGGTGGCTAGCGCGTTCATGAACAGGTATAGATTTCATGTTGTTTTGAAAACTAGATAACAATATGGGGTTCCAATGAATCATACTATATATATATCATCTTATATATATATAAAAACCATATATACCTTTAAAAACATACTAGAAATATTATTTTTTTGATCCCTGATCATCCGGGGTCAAAGGTATGAACGTGCTATAGGAGGCTAGCGCGTTCATGATGAACGCGCTAGGGATATATAGCGCGATCATGAAAGTGTTTTATATTATTAAATCTTTAAATTTGAACATTTTTCGAAAGAGATGGGGTCTATATGAATGCGCTATATCGGGCTGACGCGTTAAGAACGCGCTCCTGAAGAGCAGCGCCTTAAGATTCCGAAAACGGAACTGAAATACCCCTTGGTAAAATGATCATACCTTACTCATTTCTCAATAGAATTTAACAAATGAGCTATCAATGGAAAGAGGACAAAAAAATGAACAAGATAGCATGTATTGATTAGAGTTTAGCCTGAGAGACACCTACCTTTTGTCGGATCTAAAGATTATCCCCAAATATAAAGAAAACTCTTGATCTTCCAAATCCTCCTTCAAATCTCCACGAATCTTTGCAACAGCATAGACTTAACTTCCAGGGGTGGTTTGAGGGTCGAATGTGATTCTATTTATAGCCAAAACTTGGCCAAATGTGTCAAGATTCTTCACCTAAATCCACCAACCTTATTAAGTCCGAATTAGAAGAAAAATGCCATTTCTCCTCTTAATCTAGACCATCTTAGGTGTGAAAATAATTTAATTTCGGCTGGTCCAAGGTGGGCTGTTAGGTAAGGGTTGATTCTTGAGTCAATCTTCTAGAAATTGGGTTATTACAATCCTTTTCAAAAGACATTTAACATGTGTTACGAATTTAAGGTCTAATTATCCTTTATTAATCATTTAACCACTTATCTAGCCCATTATGGATTATCCAATGGGCCAATTATGATCCTAGTCCATTACATAGACTTTTATTGGGCTTTCTATGATTTATCTAAGGGTTAAAGCATTTAATTTCTATTTACCTTAAGTAAATTCAAGTAAATTCAATAATCCACTTTATTTCACTTAGTAAAAATGTAAATTAATCATTTCATGAAAAATTTAATTGTATAATTTATTTTAAAAAATTATTTCTCATTTTAAATTATCGGGTTTCTACATCCTCCCCCACTTAAAAGAATTTAGTCCCCAAATTCACATGATTTTCTTTCCGTAATAGTAGGGTAAAATTATCATATCCAAACTATGCATTCTAACTAAATCATTTTCATAACATGCTAAGTGCTAAGATCACCATTTCTAAACTATGCCATCATAGACGAGATAGGTTTATAAGGTTACCTTCCAATGCTTGCAGCGCTCCTTTCTTTAAAGTGGACAACGAGTAATTTTATGATCCATGCATCCGCAACGGATAGACTTCCCAAGTTTATACCAACATTCATCCGGGTTGTGCCTTCCTTTCTTACAATGCTCACATTTTTCCTTGACTAGAACAATTTGTTGATCATTATTCCGGGGCTTCTTGTCCTTACGGAAATCGTTACCTCCATTTAACCTCTTCTTGTCACTCATGGGTTCCTTGCTTTTGGATCCATCGACTAACTCTTTCTTGGCGACTTTCCCTTTGATTCGTTCCACCATATTCATAGCATCTTCTAGAATCTGTGCTTTCCTAACCATTTCTGTATAAGTTTGAATCTCCAATAGAGCTAATCGAGGAAAGAGTTCCATCTTTAATCCATTCATAAATCTTCTTGCTCTCATTTTTTCCGTACAAACTAGGTGTGGGGCATACCGAGCTAATCTAGAAAATGTCGCTTCATAATCTGCTACAGATAGGCAACGTTGTTTTAATGTCGCGAACTCCATGGCCTTCTTCTCGTGGATTCTTTCTGAGAAATACTTCTCATTAAAATGTTCTAAGAACTCGTCCCATGTAACTTGGTCATTGGGCAAGATTGCTTCGACGGATACCCACTGTAATGACCCGAGAATCCGATTACCGGGAAGGCCCGATAACTCGAGACTCGAACCGCCGCCCACGAGCCGGGAGGGCTCGGAAGGGCTAAAAGGAGTGTGGAGGCACAAAGAAATAGGAAATAAAGCAGGACAACAATTAAATAATTAACAGAATTAAATAAACAACTACAACAGAGTCCAGTCCAACAGAAAGTACAGTCTAAAGCAGTAAAACGTACCACGTGCCAAGTGAACACTCGGCCTGGCAAGCAGGCAACTAAGAACCTCCGCATCGCGCCCTCGAATCTCGAGGAAGAAGAACCGCCTCACCTGAAAAGCAGGGAATGAGTCTCCAAAACAGAGACTCAGCGGGGATCCCGCGGAACCCCAACCGGAAACAACAGCGGTAGCGGAAAGGAAGGCTACAAGAGCAACCGCAACAGTAGGAACAGTAAACCCGGTGGCCGGTCGAAGCCTGGCGCTACAACTACTTCTACTGTACCAGAAACATACCCCGATCTCACAGTCGAGGCTACCAAACTGCACTAGTACCGCTTACCGAAGTAAAAACCCACGGCAACCACGCCGTAGAGGCATGTCTCCCCGGACACGGCCGACCTGGACACACAGTCCAAAGTGCAACCCCGACCATCCGGTCGCGGGTACCACACAACAAGACGCAACCTCGGTAAAGCCACTAGCACTAGTCGCACGGCGCGAGAGCCGACACACGTGCCACGGTGAAACACCTGGAACTCAACAGTCAACGCGACCGAAACCCGAAGGTAGAAGTCACACGGAAATAGATAGTCTGTCACTCTCTGTCCAGAACAGGAGTACCTCCCACTAGAAGAACGACCGGATGCGTCCCCTAACGTCTTACACCGTGTCACAAGTGTCTAGCTACGACGCCCTAGGCATGAGACTCAGACACACACAGTAACCAGTACCACAACAAGGACTAGCTGGGATCACGCTCGTCAGCGCGTGTCCTAAGCCCCCAACTACGTGTGCACACATAGACCATCTGCTATAGGTCGGAACCTCTAGCTGGTTTTCCCCCCCACCGGACTCTGGTAGCAAAGGTAAGGGGCCGACGAAAACCAGCCTAAAAACCGCGTCTCACCGGGTCGCGCTCTCCACCACTCCCAGGTGGGTCCGCACACGCGTGTGCAGGAAGCTACGACTAGTGGAGGATCACTGAGAGAGTAGACTCTCAAGACAACGGAAAACAACGTCCGAACCTGATGAAGTACGGGGACCGTCCCACGTACCAGCACCATCGCACGGTGACCACGGTCGGAGAAGAAACGGACGCACCGCCCACGGCCAAACACATGACCCACTCGGGGATCATCTTCCAAGAAGACTCACGACATGCGGGGGAACTCCACCGCACACACGCCGATACACGGTGACTCGATCGAGCGAGAACACGGAAACCCGAAACGCCTGGGGTCACCCGGACCCACCAAGCTCATGGGCACGCCAATCAAGGTGAACTGAACCTCCGGACACCCAAAGACACGGTCACGGAACTCCACGGGGTGTCCGCGACACACACGGCCCAAGAGGAACACCAGACGACAGGACAGATCGCGCTAGGGACCCCTAGCGCGACAAGGAAGAACGCGCTAGGACCCCCTAGCGCGACAGAGAAGATCGCGCTAGGGCCTCCTAGCGCGACAAGACAGGTCGCGCTAGGGACCCCTAGCGCGACAAGACAGATCGCGCTAGGACCCCATAGCGCGACCGGAACCGCCCTACTGTTCATCTTCTCTGATGAACGCGCCCCATCGGGGCAGCGCGACCATCAAGAACGCGCTACTGGAGCATAGCGCGTTCTCAGTCCGCGCCCGAAAATGGTGGAAACCGCGGGAAAAACCATTCCATGCCCCGTTCACCCCCAGGTGAAGGGGAAACAAAAGGGGAAACCTTCCCCAAGCCCCTAGTCATTCATCTAAACTCCTGGATCGCCCAAAAACACGGTAAAACGAGAGATCCGGCTCACACCTCAAAACATGCATTTTCCCCAAATCGCCCCGTTTAGCTCGCTCGGCTCACCACGGCCTACAAAACTCGCGGGAAATGAAGTATGTGGGTTGAGGGTCCATCTCCCTACCTCCACCAAAGATTCGACGCACCATGGACGCCGATCCACGAAGAAAACACCGTTTAAACCCTCGCCGGTTCACGATCCCACAAACCGCCTCCACCATCACGATCCTCGTCCCGAGCCCGTCGCCCCACATCCCACGAACCACGCCGCCCCGCCCTCGCCGCCTCCGTCGGCCGCCCGGAGTGACAGGGGGAGAGGAGAGAACGTGAGAGAAGAGAGAGGGAGGGAAGAGAGAAATGAGATGGGGAGAGAGAGAAAAGGTTATATATAGAAAATCCAGAAATTCTCAAAAATACCAAAAAATAGACAATCACGTTTCTGCGATCCTCGGAACACACCGATCGCAACGGTACCACTCGCGCCCTGGTGAACAGCCCGGTTCACCCGTAACGAGGTTCCGAAGGAATTACCGAAACACACACCGGGAATCGAAAAACACACGCGGAAAAGTCGCGGAACGCTTCCGGGCCTCCGAAACAACTCCGAATCACGCCGATCCGAACACGAAAGATGTCCGAAACGAAATTTCGAACACAACGGAGTCGGACATTCCAAGAAACCAGATCCGAGACCCATGAACAAGGATCCGAAAAAATCCAGGGCATTACAGCCCTCCCCCCTTAAAGAAATTTCGTCCTCGAAATTCAGGACTAGCACCAAGTCACAGGGGAAGAACGCCTCCACTAACTGACAACGCTGCTAGGGCCCCAACATAGAAAAACCTCAATTCTCGAAAAAGCACCGATCATGAGGGATACAGCCAGACCATAATCACGAACAATGACATGCTCCGCACACCGCGCACACACCGGCCACCAGAGCAGGCATAACACAAGGGCACAAGTCTGGTATCACCTCGGACACAATGGAAACCACTCACAGCATCGCTGCCACCTTCTCGCTCACCGAGGGAACGCAATCCTCGCCACAAGGACCAATCCACCGGTCAACGCCCACGCTCGGCGGACCAACCAGACGCCAGCTTCACAACCGCTGATCGATCTCACACCCTGCACCAGGGGCAACCAATCACTGAGCTTCCATCAGCTCACCCCAGGCAAGCCAAATACCAAGGACAGCACGGGACCAACTCTCTCAGAACTCAAACTTCGACAAAGCTCAGATCCCATCTGGAAAAACGCATCTCATAAACGGACACCAAAGGCCTCGCTGGCACTCGGCTCTCTCCATTCTCGAGCCCCTACAGCCAGCATCTTCTGTCTGTGAAAAGACCATCCACTGGTCACCAGACATTCGTCAACAGGAAACCTCCACCGGCCCAGCAGGCACGATCCAACTCATGACATGCCATCCGTTGACTCTTCGCACAGACCACCACTACATCCAGATGGACCCCTGTGCCAACTCTACTCTTCGGGGGAGCACGGCGGGATCCAACGACTCCATCTCCTCTCAATCTTCACGTCACTCGACTCAGACTTACGGGTAATCCTCCCTTGCTGGCCGCAGACTGAGGATCAATATCCAACGCCAACGTCTCATCAGAGACCACTCTTCGACGCCAATCTCATGAAAAAGGCCTCCGCCCACAGGCGTCACTCTTCCATCTGGTCTCATCAAATCCTTCGATCAATCCAAATGGACACCTGCCAATGCCATGAACCACAATATCTCAAGCAACGACACGCCAACCAACACGTCTCACACCGCCGGAGACAACGTACATCGATGAACCAATCCTCCACTGCTCTACACTTCCTCAGAAATCCACCCGCAGCAACCAATGCTACGATCCGCACACTCTGATCCAAACGCACAGTCACCACAACGCCAACTCGGGATCCACCAACTCGACAACCATCTTCAACCCCGCAGACTCCGATCCTCCGCACATCAGAAACCATAACACCAACCGCAATTCTCGCGAACACCGCCCAGCCGACACCCGTCCTTCCGAAACAGCGCCAACACCCTTACACTCTAGGGAACGGGCAACGCTTCTCACAGGCAACCACCTTGCCAAAACGCGGAACGTGTCTCGCACGGATTTCACGGTGCACAAAGGCCAGCCAATCCGGACGCACAGTGCAAGACGACGAACCTTGGTCAAATGCAATCTCTCCCAACCAGAGGAGAGACCAATCGCACCTCCGACCAACGGAAGGAAAACTCCGCACTCGACCTGACCTCGAGCCTCACGCATGCTGGGAATAGCACCTTCCAGCACCAAGAAAACCATCACTTCTGTCAGGTCAGCTCCTCCGACAACACTTACCAAGTGTCCCGTCGGACCATGATTACAACATCTCTCGATGCACCACCGCTACAATCGCCCGAACTGCAACACGCCCGCCGGCAACCTCTGCCCAACGCAACACAACCAGGGCCACCAACCACGGGAGAAAGCTCTTGACCTCGATCCGCAGACCCCACGCCGGCACTCCAATGAGAACAGCAACCACCCTCACCGCGCCACACAACGCACCCAAGCTCTCGAGCGAGAAACAAAGCGAAAAACATGCACGAAACCCTATGCCAACTGCCGACTGTACTGGACCTTACGGACTCTGATCACTGTAATATTTTGAATTCCTATGTACGTCCACAACCACTGCTCTGATACCAGCTGTAACGACCCGAGAATCTGATTACCGGGAAGGCCCGATAACCCGAGACTCGAACCGCCGCCCACGAGCCGGGAGGGCTCGGAAGGGCTAAAAGGAGTGTAGAGGCACAAAGAAATAGGAAATAAAGCAGGACAATAATTAAATAATTAACAGAATTAAATAAACAACTACAACAGAGTCCAGTGCAACAGAAAGTACAGTCTAAAGCAGTAAAACATACCACGTGCCAAGTGAACACTCGGCCCGGTAAGCTGGCAACTAAGAACCTCCGCATCGCGCCCTCGAACCTCGAGGAAGAAGAACCGCCTCACCTGAAAAGTAGGGAATGAGTCTCCAAAACAGAGACTCAGCAGGGATCCCGCGGAACCCCAACCGGAAATAATGGCGGTAGCGGAAAGGAAGGCTACAAGAGCAACCGCAACAGTAGGAACAGTAAACCCGGTGGCCGGTCGAAGCCCGGCACTACAACTACTCCTACTGTACCAGAAACACACCCCGATCTCGCAGTCGAGGCTACCGAACTGCACTAGTACCACTTACCGAAGTAAAAACCCACGGCAACCACGCCATAGAGGCCTGTCTCCCCGGACACGGTCGACTTGGACACACAGTCCAAAGTGCAACCCCGACCATCCGGTCGCGGGTACCACACAACAAGACGCAACCTCGGTAAAGCCACTAGCACTAGTCCCACGGCGCGAGAGCCGACACACGTGCCACGGTGAAACACCTGGAACTCAACAGTCAACGCGACCGAAACTCGAAGGTCGAAGTCACACGGAAACTGATAGTCTGTCACTCTCTGTCCAGAACAGGAGTACCTCCCACTAGAAGAACGACCGGATGCGTCCCCTGATGTCTTACACCGTGTCACAAGTGTCTAGCTACGGCGCCCTAGGCGTGAGACTCAGACACACACAGTAACCAATACCACAACAAGGACTAGCTGGGGTCATGCTCGTCAGCGCGTGTCCTAAGCCCCCAACTACGTGTGCACACACAGACCATCTGCTCTAGGTCGGATCCTCTAGCTGGTTTTCCCCCCCACCGGACTCTGGTGGCAAAGGCAAGGGGCCGACGGAAACCCGCCTAAAAATCGCGTCTCACCGGGTCGCGCTCTCCACCACTCCCAGGTGGGTCCGCACATGCGTGCGCAGGAAGCTACGACTAGTGGAGGATCACTGAGAGAGTAGACTCTCAAGACAACGGAAAACAACGTCCGAACCTGACGAAGTACGGGGACCGTCCCACGTACCAGCACCATCGCACGGTGACCACGGTCGGAGAAGAAACAGACGCACCGCCCACGGCCAAACACATGACCCACTCGGGGATCATCTTCCAGGAAGACTCACGACATGCGGGGGAACTCCACCGCACACACGCCGATACACGGTGACTCGATTGAGCGAGAACACGGAAACCCGAAACGCCTGCGGTCACCCGGACCCACCAAGCCCACGGGCACGCTAATCAAGGTGAACTGAACCTCCGGACACCCAAAGACACGGTCATGGAACTACACGGGGTGTCCGAGACACACACGGCCCAAGAGGAACACCAGACGACAGGACAGATCGCGCTAGGGACCCCAAGCGCGACAAGACAGGTCGCGCTATGGACCCCTAGCGCGACAAGGAAGATCGCGCTAGGAACCCCTAGCGCGACAAGACAGATCGCGCTAGGACCCCATAGCACGATCGGAACTGCCCTACTGTTCATCTTCTCCGATGAACGCGCCCCATCGGGGCAGCGCGACCATCAAGAACGCGCTACTGGAGCATAGCGCGTTCTCAGTCCGCGCCCGAAAACGGTGGAAACCGTGGGAAAAACCATTCCACGCCCCGTTCACCCCCAGGTGAAGGGGAAACAAAAGGGGAAACCTTCCCCAAGCCCCTAGTCATGCATCTAAACCCCTGGATCGCCCAAAAACACGGTAAAACGAGAGATCCGGCTCACACATCAAAACATGCATTTTCCCCAAATCGCCCCGTTTAGCCCGCTCGGCTCACCACGGCCTACAAAACTCGCCGGAAATGACGTACGTGGGTTGAGGGTCCATCTCCCTACCTCCACCGAAGATTCGACGCACCGTGGACGCCGATCCACGAAGAAAACACCGTTTAAACCCTCGCCGGTTCACGATCCCACAAACCGCCTCCACCATCACGATCCTCATCCCGAGCCCGCCGCCCCACATCCCACGAACCACGCCGCCCCGCCCTCGCCACCTCCGTCGGCCGCCCGGAGTGAGAGGGGGAGAGGAGAGAACGTGAGAGAAGAGAGAGGGAGGGAAGAAAGAAATGAGATGGGGAGAGAGAGAAAATGTTATATATAGAAAATCCAGAAATTCTCAAAAATACCGAAAAATAGAAAATCACGTTTCTGCGATCCTCGGAACACACCGATCGCAACGGTACCACTCGCGCCCTGGTGAACAGCCCGGTTCACCCGTAACGAGGTTCCGAAGAAATTACCGAAACACACACCGGGAATCGGAAAACACACGCGAAAAAACCGTGGAACGCTTCCGAGCCTCTGAAACAACTCCGGATCGCGCCGATCCGAACACGAAAGATGTCCGAAACGAAATTTCGGACACAACGGAGTCGAACACTCCAAGAAACCAGATCCGGGACCCATGAACAAGGATCTGAAAAAATCCGGGGCATTACACCCACCATGCTCGGGCATCCTTTTCTAGTTGGTAGGTCCCTAGTAGTACCTTCTCTTCATCGGTACATTGCATTACTTTAAAGGTTCTCTCTATTTCTTGCACCCAATTCTCCGCTTCATCTGGGTCAGTAGATCCACTAAACTTCGGGGAATTCATCTTTTGGAATTTTCGATGCAAATCCCCGGCTTCATGCCGTGCTCCACCTTGCGCAACTTGTTGCAAGGCTTGTGTTAATCCTTGGACAGTGCGTTTCATTTCGCGCCATTGAGCTCTCTCGGCGGCCATTTGCGAGATTCAGCCTGAAACCATTGTTACATGGTTTAATTATTTTTCCTTGGTATTTATTTCTTGATAATTTATTCTTTTTAAAACTTAACCCGTATTTCTACCCAATCTTACCTGGAAAATTTAAATTTCTAACCAAGTTTCTATCAAGGGAAACATAAGTTTTAAGAATCCTAGGTTTTATGTAACCTAGGCTCTGATACCACTAAAACTGTCATGCCCCGACGCGGAAAATCGTGGCGCGAACAGTTACGAGGCACTCATGTCGGTCAGAGCATGTACAAATTTAATTCTAAAGATAGAGAGCTAAGATGAAATTGCTAATTTTATTCCATCAAAATGAAGTTTACATAATCATTCATAAGCCTTAAAAAGGCATGATACAATCTTCCAAATTTTCCAAATACATAAACCTTGTAAAAACACTTATGATCTACATAAATCCTAGGGAAAAGAAAAAACACTCATTCACTCTTGTCCAATCCCTTGTTCATTTTCATTTCCTGCAATAATTAACCAAGACGTAGGGTGAGCAAAAAGTTCAGTAGGATTTTATATCTCTAAAGCTAGGCAATCTATAAGTATTTAACAATTTAACAATTCGTGTCATGAAGTAATTGATCATGAATTTCAAGTATGAAATTTTTGTATAAGGAATTTCTAAGTAGTTTCAAGATAACCAGATAATTTCAAGATCATGATAGTAGACAAGACGATGATCATTTCCAGAAATATATCAAGAACTTTCATGATGAGACGATGGGTACTATCATTAAGACAATTCAAGAACTTTCATGATGAACTTTTAAGCAATATCGAAGTAGAGCAATCACTTGAACTTTAAACAATATAGAAGTAGAACAATCACTTCTACAAGGATATTTATGATGAATCTTTAAGCAATAACAATATAGAAGTAGAGCAATCACTTCTACCAACACTCAGTAGGATTGGCCAGAGCACTAAAGGGAGATCACGACGATATGACAGCCTCTTATGGAATATCACTATTTGGCTACACACTTACGGGTTCTCACGACAGTATGATTGCCCCTAACTGTAATAGACCCTGTATTGGTGAATGCCAGCACCTGATCATTATAATATTGATTTATTTTTAGACTTTACCTCGCCCGTGGGATCAGATCAGAACCCCTTTATACACTAGCATTTAAATGTTATTTCATTGGGACCCATAGCCCCTGACATTTTTTTTCTATATAATTCCACAATATGGCCAAAGAATTTCAAGAACAAGCTCATTTGTAAACAAGTACAGATCTGGCAAAAGTTATGATAATTGCAAAGAAGAGTGGAAAATGCATTTTTAAGCATGATGTTTAACGACATTAAGTCGTAGAATTCACAAATGAATGGTAAGTAGAAAAAAATATTAAGATAGTGGTTTTATTAGAATTATTTTAAACATCTTAACATAATCTCAGAATCATAAAACATCAATTTTTTAGTGAAGAACAATTTTTAGTAAGGAATATATATACTTATGAATAAAAATCATGAGTTTAGATATTAGCTTTTACTCGTACATTAATATGTCATATGATAAGAAAATAGATGTAACATGCTGAAAGTAGTTTTTATACATCAATATGATAGAAAATACATTTTTACATTCTGAAATAATTTTCGTACATCACTATGATAGATAATAGAATTGTTATAGGCTAAAAAGATGTTACTGTCTATAAACGCGTTCATTACAGTGTATAAAAATACAGTATATATATTCAAAATAACGTATTTTGATTATCAAAACTTTTCGAGAAAATTTTATGAAAGCGCTATAGGTAACTAGCGCGTTCTTCAAGAACGTGCTATAGGCGACTAGTGCATTCAAGAACAGATGTATACATTGAAAAATTTTGAAAACTTAATTGAAATACATAGATTCTGTATAAACCATAATAGATATAGACTCCTAATATATATAAACACTTTAGGTATTATATATATATATTATAAATATTATACTTTTGATTTCTGGTCATCCAGGTTTAAAAATATGAACGCGCTATACCGGACTAGCGCGTTCATTAAGAACGTGCTATAGGAGGCTAGCGCGTTCATGAAGAACGTGCTATACCAGGATAGCGCGTTCATGATCAGATAAATACTTTATATTATTTTAAAAACTAGATAAAAAGATGAGGTTCCAAGGAATCATATTAAATATATATATATATATCATCTTATATATATATAGAAACCTTATATAAATTTATAAACATACTAGAAGTATTATTTTTTTGATCCCTGGTCATCCGAGGTCAAATTATGAACGTGCAATAGGAGGCTAGCGCGTTCATGAACATGTATAGATTTCATATTGTTTTGAAAACTAGATAACAATATGGGATTCCAATGAATCATAATATATATATAACATCTTATATATATATAAAAACCTTATATACCTTTAAAAACATACAAGAAATATTATTTTTTTGATCCCTGATCATTCGGGGTCAAAGGTATGAACGTGCTATAGGAGGCTAGCGCGTTCATGATGAACTTGTTATAGGAGGCTAACGCGTTCATGAACAGGTATAGATTTCATATTATTTTGAAAACTAGATAACAATATGGGGTTCCAATGAATCATACTATATATATAACATCTTATATATATATATAAAAACCATATATACCTTTAAAAATATACTAGAAATATTATTTTTTTGATCCTTGATCATCCGGGGTCAAAGGTATGAACGTGCTATAGGAGGCTAGCGCGTTCATGATGAACGCGCTAGAGATATATAGCGCGATCATGAAAGTGTTTTATATTATTAAATATTTAAATTTGAACATTTTTCGAAAGAGATGGGGTCTATATGAATGCGCTATATCGGGCTGGCGCGTTAAGAACGCGCTCCTGAAGAGCAGCGCCTTAAGATTCCGAAAACGGAACTGAAATACCCCTTGGTAAAATGATCATAACTTACTCATTTCTCACTGGAATTTAACAAATGAGCTATCAATGGAAAGATGACAAAAAAACAAACAAGATAGCATGCATTGATTAGAGTTTAGCCTGAGAGACACCTACCTTTTGTCGGATCTAAAGATTATCCCCAAATATAAAGAAAACCCTTGATCTTCCAAATCCTCCTTCAAATCTCCACGAATCTTTGCAACAGCATAGACTAAACTTCCAGGGATGGTTTGAGGGTCGAATGGGGTTCTATTTATAGTCAAAACTTGGCCAAATGTGTCAAGATTCTTCACCTAAATCCAACAACCCCATTAAGTCCGAATTAGAAGAAAAATGCCATTTCTCCTCTTAATCTAGACCATCTTAGGTGGGAAAACAATGTAATTTCGACTGGTCCAAGGTGGGCTGTTAGGTAAGGGTTAATTCTTGAGTCAATCTTCTAGAAATTGGGTTATTATAATCCTTTTCAAAAGACATTTAACATGTGTTACGAATTTAAGGTCTAATTATCCTTTATTAATTCTTTAACCACTAATCTAGTCCATTATGGATTATCCAATGGGCCAATTATGATCCTAGTCCATTACATGGACTTTTATTGGGCTTTCTATGATTTATCTAAGGGCTAAAGCATTTAATTTCTATTTACCTTAAGTAAATTCAAGTAAATTCAATAATCCACTTTATTTCACTTAGTAAAAATGTAAATTAATCATTTCATGAAAAATTTAATTGTATAATTTTTTTAAAAAAATTATTTCTCATTTTAAATTATCGGGTTTCTACACCAGGGTTAGTCGCCAGTCTGCCAGAGCCGGGGGATGCCCCGTGTAGTTGTACGTCGGGGGATGCCCCGTGTAGTTGTACTTTCCTTTCTGTTGACTGTACTTTTATTTTGGACATGAGACTCTGTGGACCTTGTATCAGTTTATTTTATTTATATTATGCTGTGCATTTTATTTTAGATCATTGTGCTATCTCTGCGGTCGTTTCAACTTCTCTTGTACTCCCACACCACCCCTTTTTACCCTTCCGAGTCTTCGGGCTCGTGGGTTGGCGGGCCGAGATTCGAGACGCGCCGGTTCCTTTCCGATACTCGGATCCCGGGTCGTCACATCAACGCCCAACGAGACTGAGGTATGACCTTGTGAAAAGCACAACAAGCCATACACCATCTCAAGGGCAGTCAACACGCACTTACATCCAATACAATATCCTATATTCGGCGCTCGAGAAGTCATCCCCTTGTGGAAAGCACAACAAAGGATACTCTCGATTAGATCTTACTACCATTACAACATATCAATGAGTTCATGACCTGACCCTTGTGGAAAGCACAACAAGGTCAAGTTCAATTCTTCACTCCATTGAGGTCTAGCCTTAGAGTTGCATCATGCCTTCAAACCCATGGGTCTTGTGGAAAGCACAACAAATCCATGAGATGAAGACATTCATTCACCCCATAATGGTGGAGAGCCACGATGACTCCTAGAACCACGCTTACCAGATCTAAAGTTAAATTGCGAGGGAATTTGATTTTATCTTGATCTCACCCTAGGTGGTAATATAATATATCAAATATATTTACAGTACCTAGTAGTTTGCACAAAGTAAATGCATGCAATGCAAAAATTAAATCGCAAGTGATCATGGACCCTATGCCTGATGCTATTAAGACATTCGGCTCGCTTCCGAAGCAACTGGATCATCCTTGATAGGTCTGCTTCATGCCTTCAAACTTCGATATCGCATAAATTACAACTTTTACTCAGCACGTAGGCCGTTAAAATTTAAATTACATGCCAATTAAATTCCAGAAGCCCTCAGGGCGAGTACAACCAATGTAGGGAGATAGAAGTACATAGGAATTTCACCAGAGAGAGAGGGGAGGCTCGCAGACCCCAAATAATAACATTAGCTATGTCCATGATCACTTGCCAACCCACACATGCAAATCAATCAAGGGTTATTTTTAAAAATAATCCTTATATTTAGATTGAAAAGTGGGATGTGCAAATAAAAATAGGCCGATTTTATTTAATTTTAAAAATCTAAGTTGGATTAACTAAAAATTAAACACATAAACAAGCCAATTCAAGATAACGTTAAGCAAAGCGTACATAGAGCCATCATTTATAACATGGGCATGCATATTTGAATCTAATTCAAATAACTCATATAATTAAGATAATTATTTAAATTTAAATTTAATTATCTAATAATCAAATTTAAAAATAAATTTAAATAAGCTAATTAGTTAAATTTAAATTAATTATCTAATAATTTCATTTGAAAGTAAATTTAAATAATGTAATTATCCTCAATTATCATTTTCTAAAGTTTAAAATTTGAATTTAATAATTATCTAATAATTAAAATTTCAAGATATTAAATTTATCATGATTATCTTCAATTATTACCATTTTATCTCAAATTAGGTGATAATTATCGCAACCAACTAAATTCAAAAGTTAAATAACATTCGCGATTTGAATTTACAATTAAGAAAGGATAATTAACATTTGAGATAAAAATTAGATTAATTTAATATGCTCATTAATATATATTAATAGCACAATAAATTAAGGTGGAAGCATATGTTAAAAAAATTTAAAAATAATAATAATAAAAAATTCTGGCGGGTCAACGCCCACGCGGGACGCGTGGGCGGGTCCCCGCCTGCGACGCCCACCACGCGGCGAGCCCGCCTTCGGCGCCCGCCACGCGGCGCCGCCCGCGTGCGTCGCTTGAGCTCGCGGGCGCACGCTGAGTGCGCTCGCAGGCACACGCGGGCGCACGCTGAGTGCGCTCGCAGGCACACGCGGGCGCCCTATGCGCCCGGGGGCCTTTTTTTTTAACATGCTTCCTTTTTTTAAAAAATCTACGGGGAACAAAGGATGCCCAACATCCTGTTCCCTTACACTGTCACGAACAAGGATGCCCAGCACCTCGTTCCAATTTTAAATAATTGAAGATCATGAAAATTGCCCCTATACATGATTCTATATAGAGAAATTACATCAATCAGAGCGTAACCTGGCTCTGATACCACTGTAATGATTCAATTAACCTGGTTCGAAAAACGCAGCGGATAATAAAATTCAAATCACGAAACCCAGGCTTTATGGAATCCAAAAAATCGTGCTCTAATCGATGCAATAAAATTCACCCAACCCCAAAACGGGTTGTAGATCTATACCTTGCGCGGAATGACGTTGTCCGTAGTGTCCGATGTAGATTTCCTCGAACGCAGAGCCGCACAAGTGTACGGCCTCTAGAGTAGATCCACACGGATCCTGGAACAGTGACGGAGTCCAGCTGTTCTTTCCCCCGCGCACGAACCACCGATGCTCAAAACTGCTTTCTTCTTCCTTAAGCCTTTCTCCCTTCAGAGGAAGAGAGAGCGAGCAACAAGGGAGAGAGAGAGAGAGAGCAAGAGGGAGTGGAAGGGAAATAAAGAAGGGGAGTAGAGTTTCTCCTCTTATGAATGCTTGGCTAAAAGAGAAGAAGCAGAAAGCCTTCCTACGTAGGATGCATATATATAAGGGTTGGGCTCTTTCTAAAAGAGCTCCTAAGAATCAATATTATATAAATATATCATTTCATATTATTGTACATATGTATTAAGCCCTTATTATATTCCTTTCCAAAAAGAATTTAAGGCTTTTAACATATACATTTGTACAATAATACCCCGTCACCCGAGAATCCATTGTGTGTGATCCTCTAGGCCCATAGTCACTCTAGTTTAAGGCCCATTAACTTCTAATTCCTAATTAGAAGTAAATTAAACTTATTATTTGCTTCTACTAAAGTCGAATAATAGTTTAATTTATTCCGAACCTTTGATCACGTTGGGTCAAGCAAATTCGCGTGATCCCAGAGGACGTCGGGTTCAAACCACCCTATCTGGTACCTGTATGTCTACAGTTGCCGCATCGCTATAATCCCTCGCTCTTTCTATGAGTCTGGTTCAATCGAGGGTATGGTAACTGTTAAACCCTATGATCGTGCCATTTGATCACGACCTCCTTAAAGTGTATGACGTCCGTTCTAAACGAACTCACACAACCTTGGCCAGGGATTTAACGGAGCGTCAGTGTCATGACCCATTAACTGTCTGATATATACCCGACAGTGAGCGATCCCCTCTTAACCATTGATGATCTTCATACATATCCTGAAATAGTTAATGACCTGGCAATTCATGACTTATGGTTAAAGTCACTTAGCCAAGTAATTAAACCATTTCAGTCATCGTGTAAGATCCGATCAATGTCTCAGGTCAAAAGACCAACGATGCTACTGAGACAATTGGATCTTCAGTTGACATTAGGTATAATCAACCATATGGAGATCCAATAGCGGATCAGTTCAGTGTATATCCTCCCAGAACGTACACCTACACATATGTATCGGTGCCCCGCACCAGTGACCATGGCACTGCTCACCCATACATCATGTGTACTAGTTTAATAGGTAATCAAAGTCCCCGAGTTTTAAGGTATGTGTCCATGTAAAGTCAGTGTCATAATCAAGATCCCATCTCGAATTGACTTTACAACCACATATCCTAAGGACATCGTAGAGTAATATACAATTACAAATTTACGCTCAAATATCACTTTACTAATGATGATCAAGATTGTACAACTATCGAGCCTACCCGACCCGAAATTGGCCTGCAGCACACCCAATACTAACACTTAGTTGCCAACTCGTCGGGCCGAGTGTTCACTCGGTATTGGGTATGCTTCTCTGCCTTAGATTGTACTTTGGTTGGACTGGACTCTCTGTAGTTGTTTATTTATTCCTATTAATTGTTGAATTGTCCTACTTTATTTCCTATTTCTTTATACCTCCACTTTAACGACCCAGAGTTCAGGATACCGATATACCGATAACATCGATACACTGATACCAAGAACTAGGGAAGTCACCCAAGAGGCTGATGAGGCCCCTGAAGGGTTAGTAGAAAAGTGCTGAGGGGTATGCACAACGAATTGGAATTTAGAACGCGCAAATTACAATTAAGCATTAAAATAACACAAGTGCGGAAGCAAATCAAAATAACCAGAGTGATATATATATACTAGTCCAGATAAGCCGAAGTACTAGTCCAAAAGGTACAACTACACGGGGCATACCCCGGCAAAAGTACAAGCAAGCCTCAAAAGGCGCCTCGACTAAAGCTGGCAGCTACACACGGTCTCTAAAACGGCTCACGAAGCACCGGGAGACGACGGGCGCGGCTCACCTGAAAGGAGAAAGGGTGAGTCACAGCCAGACTCAGTAGGGGTCACGCGGATCCCTACCTCGCACTAAACAAGCATACATGCATAAATAACGGTAAATAGAGCATGCATTTAAATAAGCTAACTGGTGATGGCATGAATAACTACTCAAGTAAAGCCATAAACTCTAACTAAGCAAGTATAACAGCTAACGCATGCCAAAGCTAAGTCAATGCAAGCGATTAAGACTAAATCTACCAAAATAGAATGAGCCTTAACTAATCCAAACAACAAGGAAGGACAACCACTGGAGCAGAAACCAGAAGCGTCCACTGACGACTTACACTGCGTCTCAAGCACTCGCAGTCGGCAAAGCGACAAGCTAAGCGCGTAAACAGTACCAAACCAAGTGACCAGTCGGAGTGGCACCCGTCGGTGTCAGTCCACAGTCTCCGACCACGTGCGCACACACTGACTCTAGCCTGAGCCAGGCCCTCTAGCTAGTTTTCTCCCTTGGTAGGACGCTACCATTGGCTGGGAGCCCATGGAACTAGCTTACAAACCGTGCATGGGAAACACCCCTCCGCCATCCTCAAGTGGGTCGGTACTCAACAGACCTTAGGGCAACAACAGTGGCTTCATTGCATGGAAAGAAAAGCTACTCTATTGGTATAAGAAACATGCCACTGAATACTAAAACAATATAAACATGGCACATATATATTATGGAACGCATAACGAGAAGGCTGGGAACATATCAAAACCTACAGGCAAACGGCGGTCGTCTGCCCATGCGTTACTGGCAAGCGACGGTGGGGGACTGGCGCGTTACATCCGAAGCGACGCGTCAGTGTCCCGCCGTTACTTACACCAGAGTTCCAGCTCAAACGACCCAAGAGGGGAGTGACGGTGGGGGCCCCGCGCGTTACTTCGTAACGACGCGTTGGATCACCGCCGTTACTTCCACCCGAGGCCGGAAATCAACGAACAGTATTCTAAACCGATAGCAGGCGAAGCGACGCCCTAACCCAGGCGCGTCGGACCGAAATAACGGCCGGCCGACTGGCCGTCGGGCGCACCGCCTGACCGGGTCAACGTAAAACCACGCACAAGTAACGGATGGGGTTCCCACCGTTACTCTCCAAATAACGCGTCCTCGACGAGCCGTCGTTTGGAAACGACGCGTTCACCAAGGACCGTCAGGCGTGTGACGGTTCCTGGCAGGACCGTCACACCACCTGGAACACGGGCGGGTTCGATTTGAAAACCGAGGCCCTCCCGGACGATAGAAATCGTCGGGTAACGTCGTGAAAACCTGTAACCTGCCAAACCATACATGCTAAACAACACAACCAAGTTTAAAACACCCGCATGCATCACCCCAAACCCATTAAACGGCTAAATTACTCGTTTACACTAAAAATGGGAAAATGACCACAAGCATACAATGGGAAGCCTAAATAACGAAATGAACTACAGGGAATGCTCCTAGCGAGCTCAAGATTCCATCCCCCTACCTCTTGCAAGCCGAGACGGGCGAAAAGGCCGCATGCACCGAGGTAGGCTCACCGGGCCTTCAAGCTCCACCCCGCTCCCACGATCACCGAACCGTGCCGAATGGGTACCCACGCGTTCCTCTCGACGCGAGGAATCCACCGGCGCCAACCACGCCTCAATCCGACGCCGTCTCGCCCACGTTCCCTAAGGAGGAGAGAGGGGCGATCGCAAGAGGAGAGAGAGAGCGTGAGGGTGAATGAGAGATCGGCGGGGAGAGAGAGAGAGGGTGAGAGGTTAAAAGAAAAGAAAAAAAAGAAATTAAAATATATATAATATAATTATTATATATATTAAAATCTCATTAATCTCTAATAACCCTCAAATAAATCTGGAAAAATACCAGACAAATTCCTAAAAATCCAGGAAAATAGCCAGAAATTCCAGAACAAATAATAGAACAAAATCCATTAAGGATGCATTAAGGCATGGGTCTTACAGTCCCTCCCTCCTTATAAAAATTTCGCCCTCGAAATTTTACAGCAACAGAAAAGGAGGAAACTGAGAAAGGACATATACCTCACTGGAATAAGAAAGGAAAAAGCAGGCGCATCTCATCTTCACGCTCCCAAGTAGACTCATTACCAGAGTGACGCTGCCAAGCAACTCTTACCAGAGGAATAACCTTATTTCTCAACCGCTGCTCACGACGGTCTTCAATTCTGATAGGAAATTCTGGCGTGGACAAATTAACAGTCACTTCAGGCCACACTGAATCATCGAGAACATGAGAAGCATCTGGCACATATTTCCTCAACTGAGACACGTGGAATACATCATGAATAGCTTGCATAGCCGCTGGCAATTGCAGACGATAAGCCACCTGACCAATAGCTTCAACAATTGGAAAAGGGCCAACATACCGCGGACTAAGCTTTCCACGCTTCCCAAATCTGGAAACACCTTTCATCGGAGATATTTTAACAAACACCCTATCTCCAGGCTCAAATTGTAGTGGACGTCTGCGCTGATCTGCATAGCTTTTCTGTCGACTCTGAGCCGTCAACAATCTCTGCCTGATCAGACGAACCACATCAGAACATTGCTGCACCATGTCAGGCCCTGTCAACAATCTGTCCCCAACATCAAACCAGTTCAGAGGAGTTCGACAAGGATGACCATAAAGTGCTTCATAAGGAGCCATACCAATACTGGTGTGAAAACTGTTATTATAAGCAAATTCAACCAGTGGCAAATACTGACTCCACGAACCCTGCCAATCAAGGCAACACAATCTCAGCATGTCTTCCAGAGTCTGAATAGTCCTCTCTGACTGTCCATCTGACTGAGGGTGATACGCTGAACTGAAAGCTAACTCAGTGCCCAAAGCTTTCTGGAAACTACGCCAGAAGCCGGAGGTAAAACGTGGGTCACGATCTGACACAAGTGAAACAGGCACTCCATGCAGTGGCACGATCTTCTGCACATACAGCTCGGCCAACCTCTGCACATTCCAAGTAACTTTAATCGGCAATAATCTGGCGGTTTTAGTCAATCTGTCGACAAGCAACCAGATGCCATCAAAACCTTGAGAAGTCCGAGGCAAACCCACCACAAAACTTGTAGTAACATGGTCCCATTTCCACATCGGAATCTCTAACGGCTGAAGCAAACCACCTGGCTTTTGATGTTCGGCTTTAACTAACTGACAAGTCAAGCACTTAGAAACAAACATAGCCACGCCTTTCTTCATACCTGGCCACCGGAACTGCTTCTTCAAATTCTGATACATCTTGGTGACACCCGGATGAATAGCAAAACGGGAACCATGGGCCTCACTCAGAATCTCATCTCTCAAATCATCATCAGCGGGAACATACCATCTGCCCTGGAAACTGACAACCAGCTCATCATCAAATTCCACATCATATCTCGATATAACTCGAGCCAAATCAGAATCAGCTTGCTGGGCTTCTTTAATCTGCTGATATAAAGCTGAACCCAAAACCAAGGTAGCACAAACTGCCATCTTCGGATCAGCAGGAAATTCTGCACTGAATGCCTCGCTCGGAAGCCGTTCCCACAATTTCCATTCATGAAGCAACAAATGACTGACCTGTACTTTCCTGCTCAGAGCATCAGCCATGACATTCGTTTTACCCGGCTGATAGGAGAGTGTAAAGTCAAAGTCTTTCATGAATTCCATCCATCGATGTTGCCTGAGATTCAAATCTTTCTGAGAGAATATATACTGTAAACTCTGGTGATCAGTAAAAATCTGAAACTTCTCACCATACAGATAATGTCTCCAGATTTTTAAGGCAAAAATAACTGCAGCTAGCTCCAGATCATGAGTGGGATAATTCTCTTCATGTCGTTTCAATTGCCGAGATGCATATGCGATAACCTTACCATGTTGCATCAGCACTGCACCGAGACCTACTCGAGAAGCATCAGTACAAACCAGAAAACCGCCCGAGTCGGAAGGCAAAGTCAACACAGGAGAAGAAGTCAATAGCCTTTTTAATTCAACAAACCTAGCCTCACACTGATCCGACCAGATAAAAGGCACATCTTTACAAGTCAGTCTAGTCATCGGGGCTGCAATCTTCGTAAAGTCTTGAATGAATCTGCGGTAATACCCAGCCAAACCTAAGAAGCTTCTTATCTCAGACACAGACTTCGGCCTCTGCCAATTCAAAACGGCATCAATCTTTGCAGGGTCCACTGCCACTCCATCACCAGAAATCACGTGACCAAGAAAATGAATTTCCCGAAGCCAGAATTCACATTTACTGAACTTCGCAAAAAGCTCGTGATCCCTTAGAGTATGTAGAACGATCCTCAAATGCTGCACATGATCTTCATCAGAGGCAGAATAGATCAGAATATCATCCACAATGATCACCACAAACTGATCAAGAAATGGACGAAAGATACGCTGCATTAGGTCCATAAAAGCTGCTGGGGCATTAGTCAAACCAAACGGCATAACCAGAAATTCAAAGTGACCATATCGAGTGCTGAAAGCTGTCTTCTCCACATCGGATTCCCGGATTCGCAATTGAAAGTAGCCAGACCGGAGATCAATCCGTGAAAAGACAGTAGCAGACTGTAATTGGTCAAATAAATCATCAATCTTGGGAAGCGGATACTTATTCTTGATAGTCACCTGATTCAATTGCCTGTAATCAATATAAAGTCTCAGGCTTCCATCTTTCTTTTTCACAAACAGCACCGGGGCACTCCACGGAGAAAAACTGGGGCGAATATAACCTTTTTCCAGTAACTCTAGTAGCTGTGCACGCAGTACTTTCAATTCAGCTGGAGCCATTCGGTACGGTGCCTTTGCTAAGGGGCCGGTACCTGGAATCAGTTCAATCACCATCTCTATCTCTCGCTCTGGGGGCAAGCCTGGCAACTCGTCAGGAAATACATCAGGGAACTCACAGACAACAGGAATATCACAAACATCCCGTTGTGGTTTTTCAACAACAACCACAGAAGCAAGAAATCCCTGGCAACCTGCACTAAGCAACCTATAGGCTCGAATAGCAGAAATAATCATACGAGAAGATCGGGATCGAATACCTTGAAAATAAAAGGCCGATTTCCCCTGTGGCTGAAAATAGACTTTCTTCGATCTGCAGTCAACCACAGCTCCATAATGCTCCAACCAATCCATTCCCAGAATAATATCATAATCTGCCAGCTGCAACGCATACAATCTCACCGGCAACTGATGATTATCAATCACAGGAGACTCTTCCAGGCACAAAGGTGTAACCATGAAATCTCCAGAAGGCAATTCAACAAATAACTCAAAAGATATCTCAGAAGTCGGTTCCTCAATACATGCCATGAAATCCTCAGAAATAAAAGAGTGAGAAGCACCAGAATCAAATAAGACACGAGCTGAATGACCATAAAGCATAATCGTACTTTCAACCCGATGGGACGCAACAGCATCAGCTCTAGTCAAATGAGAAACCTTTCCTTTCTGCTTCTTAGAACCAGCTAAAGATTGCTGAGAAGACGCCGACGCCTGAGATTAAAATTGTTGTTGAGCTTGCGGTGCAGGAGGTCTGAACTGCGATTATAACGACCAGAGAATCCGATTACCGGGAAGGCTCGATAATCCGAGACTCGCACCGCCACCCACGAGCCCGAAGACTCGGAAGGGTTAAAAGGATGGTGTGGAAACTACACAAGTATCACAAATAATTACAGAAATTAAACAGTTATAATATTAAGCAGGAAATAAATTAACATTTTACATGGTCCACAACTAGTACAGTGACAAGAAAGGAAAGTACAGCTACACGGGGCATCCCCCGGCTCTGACCTCTGGCACTACCTCTGGGCACCCGCACCACGCTGCACTCCTGACGCGCTCCCCGAAGGTGGCGCCTCACCTGAAACACGGTGAAAACACGCAGGGAATGAGTCTCGGAACAAGACACAGTAGGGATCACTCGAACCCTACCTCGTAAAATGAGAAACCACTACACTAGCGGTCGGAGAGTACCTCGGAAGGGAAAGCTCTGTACTCTACAAGACAAGACCCTACGGCACGCAAACCGATACACGTGCCACGGAGGGAAGACCAAAGCTCAAAGGTCGAACCGACAAAACTCGAAGGTCGGAAACACTCGACTGACAGTCTGTCACTCCGTACTCGACAGGAGTACCACCCACTAGAAGCACAGCCGGTAGCGTCCCCTGACGTCTTACACCGCACCGCAGGTGAACCGCCTGACGTGGTAGGTCCTACCCGAGGTGCAGACACCGAACAAGTAACCACAACAAGTGACTAGCTGGGGTCACGCCCGTCGACGTGCGTCCACTGTCCCCAACCACGTGTGCACACACAGACCACGCGTCCTAGGTCTGGCCCTCTGACCGGTTTTCCCCTGGCACTGGACTCTGATTTGACGAGGGGCCCGACGGTAACCAGTCTAAAACCGTCCTCAGGGTAAGCCCGTACACCACTCCCTGGTGCGATCAGCACACGCGTACTGATAGGCTACGACTAGTGGAGGGTCACTGAAGGAGTAGACTCTCAAGACAACGGAAAACAACGTCCGAACTTGACGAAGTACGGGGGCCGTCCCACGTACCATCACCATCGCACGGTGACCGCGGTCGGAGAAGAAACGGACGCACTGCCCACAGCCAAACGCATGACCAAGGCAAACGGAACCTCCGAACACCCAAAGGCACGGTCTCGGGACTCCGCGGGGTGTCCAGGACACACACCCGGCCCAAAAGGAACACCCGACAACAGGACAGATCACGCTAGGGATTCCTAGCGCGACAAGAAGAACGCGCTAGGACCCCCTAGCGCGACAAGGAATATCGCGCTAGGGCCTCCTAGCGCGACAAGACAGGTCGCGCTAGGGACCCCTAGCGTGACCAGAACCGCCTCCTGTTCACCTTCTCCGATGAACGCGCCCCGTCGGGGCAGTGCGACCATCAAGAACGCGCTACTGGAGTATAGCGCGTTCTCAGTCCGCGCCCGAAAACGGCAGAAACGCCCAAAAACTCTAACCACGGCCCCATGCCTCCACCGGAGAGGGGGAAAACAAGGGGAATGACCCCTAAGGACCCTTAGCATGATTCTAGGCCATCAAAACGTGAATCCATGCATCAAATCCATAGATCGGGCGGCTCTCCCCAAATCATGGAAAAACCCCTTAGGTGCTCGATCTAGCCCCTCTCGGCCTCCCCGCGGCCTACAAACCACGGAAATGAACGGCATGAGGCTAAGGAACGTCACCCTACCTCAATGGAGCAAATGCTCCGCCGAATCACCCACAAACCACGAAGAACGCTTTAAGCTTCACGAACTCCCCACGCTTCCCACGATTGCCGCACGCCCACGAGCTCGCCACGCCGCCACCCACGCGTCCGCGCCGTCGCCCTGCCGCCGTCAACAGCCGGGGAGGGGCTCACCGCGTCCGAATGGGAGAGAGGGAGAGAGAGGAGGGCGGCCACGGTTGGGGAAGGAAGGAGGAAGAAGGAGAAAGAGAAAGAGGAAAAGAAAAAGAAAAGAAATAGGGTTATATAGAAAATCCGATTTTTCAAAAAAATACCAAAAAATAGAAAAAATACATTTTCGGAATCCTCGGAACGCACCGATCGCAACGGTACCACTCGTGCCTGGGGGAACCGCCCGGTTCGCCCGCAGCGAGCTTCCGAAGGAAAAGCCGAAACACATACCTGAAATCGGAAAACACACGCGGAAAAGCCGCGGAACGCCTCCGGGCCTCCGAAACAACTCCGGATCGCGCCGATCCGAACACGAAAGATGTCCGAAACAAAATTTCAGACACAACGGAGTCGGACACTCCGAAAACCAGATCCGGGACCCATGAAGAAGGATCCGAAAGGTCCGGGACATTACAGCGATTGCTGAGGTTGAGAAAACTGAGAAGCTTGCAATTGTTTCGGCCTCAGCGGGCAATCCCGAACCACATGACCAGGCTGGTCACAACGAAAACACACCATAGGGAGAGAGCACGGCTGGCCCTTGTGATGACCACCGCATCTCCGACACGTCCATGGCTGACTGATAGCTAAGCTCTGCCGAGTCTGAGAAGAAGGTGCTGTCGGCTGCTGAACAGAATCTGTACCGGACGACTGCTGGAAAAACTTCTTCTTCTTCTTGAACCTTTTGAACTTGGGTTTGGAAGGAGAGGAAGAACCACTAACCTCTGACTGGACCGAGGGGACACCTGGCACTGGCGGTCGGTAAGTCTGCTGCGACTGAGCTACCGGCTGCACTGACCCTGCCTGAGGATATCCACCTGGTCTCGTCATCTCCAGCTCTAGTGCCACAGCTGTCTGGCACGCACTGTCCAAATCCGCAACACGACTGGCAATGAGGGGCATCTTCAACTCGGGCCTCAAACCTCGCAAGAATTGCTGGGTTTTCAAAGCTTCACTGGCCAGCACATGGGGCGCATACTGACCCAATTCCATAAACTTATTCCGATACTGAAGCACCGTCATACTGCCATGCGTCAGCTCCATGAATTGATACATTTTCGCCATTTGTAAACAGGCAGGAGTGTAGGCACGCTCGAAAGCAGCTACGAACTCTGCCCATGTGATCTGCCGAAGAGGTCTTGAATGAAAGGCAATCTGCCACTCGGCTTTCCACCACGAAATGGCAGTACCCTGGAGTTGAAAAGCAACAAGCATAACTTTTTCATCTTCAGCACATTCCATCGAGACAAACACCCGCTCGATCGCATCCAACCATTGCCTTGCCACTTCTAGATCAGCTTGACCATCGAAAGCAGGCGGATTGAACATCAGGAATTCTTTCAAAGCCTTGCCTCGACTGCCAGGCACTTCAACAGGAGGAGCAACAATCGACGCTGGAGGAGGAACAACTGGAACTGTAGGAGGAGGTGCAGAACCACTATCTTCCCGGGGCGCATCTCGAGGAACACGAGGAGGTCTTCCTCGACGAGGCGGCATAATTACTCTGCCGAGAACACAAAACAACCGCAAAAACCATCAATCACGCAGAAAACACCCTATGCCAGCAATAGACGACTACAGAACTAGCTCTGGACAAAGCACAAATTTCAATTCCTTATACAATTCCTCAAACAATGCTCTGATACCAACTGTAACGACCCAGAGTTCAGGATACCAATATACCGATAACATCGATACACCGATACCAAGAACTGGGGAAGCCACCCAAGAGGCTGATGAGGCCCCTGAAGGGTTAGTAGAAAAGTGCTGAGGGGTATGCACAACGAATTGGAATTTAGAACGCGTAAATTACAATTAAGCATTAAAATAACACAAGTGCGGAAGCAAATCAAAATAACCAGAGTGATATATATATACTAGTCCAGATAAGCCGAAGTACTAGTCCAAAAGGTACAACTACACGGGACATACCCCGGCAAAAGTACAAGCAAGCCTCAAAAGGCGCCTCGACTAAAGCTGGCAGCTACACACGGTCTCCAAAACGGCTCACGAAGCACCGGGAGACGACGGGCGCGGCTCACCTGAAAGGAGAAAGGGTGAGTCACAGCCAGACTCAGTAGGGGTCACGCGGATCCCTACCTCGCACTAAACAAGCATACATGCATAAATAACGGCAAATAGAGCATGCATTTAAATAAGCTAACTGGGGATGGCATGAATAACTACTCAAGTAAAGCCGTAAACTCTAACTAAGCAAGTATAACAGCTAACGCATGCCAAAGCTAAGTCAATGCAAGCGATTAAGACTAAATCTACCAAAATAGAATGAGCCTTAACTAATCCAAACAACAAGGAAGGACAACCACTGGAGCAGAAACCAGAAGCGTCCACTGACGACTTACACTGCGTCTCAAGCACTCGCAGTCGGCAAAGCGACAAGCTAAGCGCGTAAACAGTACCAAACCAAGTGACCAGTCGGAGTGGCACCCGTCGGTGTCAGTCCACAGTCTCCGACCACGTGCGCACACACTGACTCTAGCCTGAGCCAGGCCCTCTAGCTAGTTTTCTCCCTTGGTAGGACGCTACCATTGGCTGGAGCCCACGGAACTAGCTTACAAACCGTGCATGGGAAACACCCCTCCGCCATCCTCAAGCGGGTCGGTACTCAACAGACCTTAGGGCAACAATAGTGGCTCCATTGCATGGAAAGAAAAGCTACTCTATTGGTATAAGAAACACGCCACTGAATACTAAAACAATATAAACATGGCACATATATATTATGGAACGCATAACGAGAAGGCTGGGAACATATCAAAACCTACAGGCAAAGGGCGGTCGTCTGCCCATGCGTTACTGGCAAGCGACGGTGGGGGACTGGCGCGTTACATCCGAAGCCACGCGTCAGTGTCCCGCCGTTACTTACACCAGAGTTCCAGCTCAAACGACCCAAGAGGGGAGTGACGGTGGGGGCCCAGCGCGTTACTTCGTAACGACGCGTTGGATCACCGCCGTTACTTCCACCCGAGGCCGGAAATCAACGAACAGTATTCTAAACCGATAGCAGGCGAAGCGACGCCCTAACCCAGGCGCGTCGGACCGAAACGACGGCCGGCCGACTGGCCGTCGGGCGCACCGCCTGACCGGGTCAACGTAAAACCACGCACGAGTAACGGATGGGGTTCCCACTGTTACTCTCCAAATAACGCGTCCTCGACGAGCCGTCGTTTGGAAACGACGCGTTCACCAAGGACCGTCAGGCGTGTGACGGTTCCTGGCAGGACCGTCACACCACCTGGAACACGGGCGGGTTCGATTTGAAAACCGAGGCCCTCCCGGATGATAGAAATCGTCGGGTAACGCCGTGAAAACCTGTAACCTGCCAAACCATACATGCTAAACAACACAACCAAGCTTAAAACACCCGCATGCATCACCCCAAACCCATTAAACGGCTAAATTACTCGTTTACACTAAAAATGGGAAAATGACCACAAGCATACAACGGGAAGCCTAAACAACGAAATGAACTACAGGGAATGCTCCTAGCGAGCTCAGGATTCCATCCCCCTACCTCTTGCAAGCCGAGACGGGCGAAAAGGCCGCATGCACCGAGGTAGGCTCACCGGGCCTTCAAGCTCCACCCCGCTCCCACGATCACCGAACCGTGCCGAAATGGGTACCCACGCGTTCCTCTCGACGCGAGGAATCCACCGGCGCCAACCACGCCTCAATCCGACGCCGTCTCGCCCGCGTTCCCTAAGGAGGAGAGAGGGGCGATCGCAAGAGGAGAGAGAGAGCGTGAGGGTGAATGAGAGATCGACGGGGAGAGAGAGAGAGGGTGAGAGGTTAAAAGAAAAGAAAAAAAAGAAATTAAAATATATATAATATAATTATTGTATATATTAAAATCTCATTAATCTCTAATAACCCTCAAATAAATCCGGAAAAATACCAGACAAATTCCTAAAAATCCAGGAAAATAGCCGGAAATTCCAGAACAAATAATAGAACAAAATCCATTAAGGATGCATTAAGGCATGGGTCTTACAGTCCCTCCCTCCTTATAAAAATTTCACCCTCGAAATTTTACAGCAGCAGAAAAGGAGGAAACTGAGAAAGGACATATACCTCACTGGAATAAGAAAGGAAAAAGCAGGCGCATCTCATCTTCACGCTCCCAAGTAGACTCATTACCAGAGTGACGCTGCCAAGCAACTCTTACCAGAGGAATAACCTTATTTCTCAACCGCTGCTCACGACGGTCTTCAATTCTGATAGGAAATTCTGGCGTGGACAAATCAGCAGTCACTTCAGGCCACACTGAATCATCGAGAACATGAGAAGCATCTGGCACATATTTCCTCAACTGAGACACGTGGAATACATCATGAATAGCTTGCATAGCCGCTGGCAATTACAGACGATAAGCCACCTGACCAATAGCTTCAACAATTGGAAAAGGGCCAACATACTGCGGACTAAGCTTTCCACGCTTCCCAAATCTGGAAACACCTTTCATCGGAGATATTTTAACAAACACCCTATCTCCAGGCTCAAATTGTAGTGGACGTCTGCGCTGATCTGCATAGCTTTTCTGTCGACTCTGAGCCGTCAACAATCTCTGCCTGATCAGACGAACCACATCAGAACATTGCTGCACCATGTCAGGCCCTGTCAACAATCTGTCCCCAACATCAAACCAGTTCAGAGGAGTTCGACAAGGATGACCATAAAGTGCTTCATAAGGAGCCATACCAATACTGGTGTGAAAACTGTTATTATAAGCAAATTCAACCAGTGGCAAATACTGACTCCACGAACCCTGCCAATCAAGGCAACACAATCTCAGCATGTCTTCCAGAGTCTGAATAGTCCTCTCTGACTGTCCATCTGACTGAGGGTGATACGCTGAACTGAAAGCTAACTCAGTGCCCAAAGCTTTCTGGAAACTACGCCAGAAGCCGGAGGTAAAACGTGGGTCACGATCTGACACAAGTGAAACAGGCACTCCATGCAGTGGCACGATCTTCTGCACATACAGCTCGGCCAACCTCTGCACATTCCAAGTAACTTTAATCGACAATAATCTGGCGGTTTTAGTCAATCTGTCGACAAGCAACCAGATGCCATCAAAACCTTGAGAAGTCCGAGGCAAACCCACCACAAAATCTGTAGTAACATGGTCCCATTTCCACATCGGAATCTCTAACGGCTGAAGCAAACCACCTGACTTTTGATGTTCGGCTTTAACTAACTGACAAGTCAAGCACTTAGAAACAAACATAGCCACACCTTTCTTCATACCTGGCCACCGGAACTGCTTCTTCAAATTCTGATACATCTTGGTGACACCCGGATGAATAGCAAAACGGGAACCATGGGCCTCACTCAGAATCTCATCTCTCAAATCATCATCAGCGGGAACATACCATCTGCCCTGGAAACTGACAACCAGCTCGTCATCAAATTCCACATCATATCTCGATATAACTCGAGCCAAATCAGAATCAGCTTGCTGGGCTTCTTTAATCTGCTGATATAAAGCTGAACCCAAAACCAAGGTAGCACAAACTGCCATCTTCGGATCAGCAGGAAATTCTGCACTGAATGCCTCGCTCGGAAGCCGTTCCCACAATTTCCATTCATGAAGCAACAAATGACTGACCTGTACTTTCCTGCTCAGAGCATCAGCCACAACATTCATTTTACCCGGCTGATAGGAGAGTGTAAAGTCAAAGTCTTTCATGAATTCCATCCATCGACATTGCCTGAGATTCAAATCTTTCTGAGAGAATATATACTGTAAACTCTGGTGATCAGTAAAAATCTGAAACTTCTCACCATACAGATAATGTCTCCAGATTTTTAAGGCAAAAATAACTGCAGCTAGCTCCATATCATGAGTGGGATAATTCTCTTCATGTCGTTTCAATTGCCGAGATGCATATGCGATAACCTTACCATGTTGCATCAGCACTGCACCGAGACCTACTCGAGAAGCATCAGTACAAACCAGAAAACCACCCGAGTCGGAAGGCAAAGTCAACACAGGAGAAGAAGTCAATAGCCTTTTTAATTCAACAAAGCTAGCCTCACACTGATCCGACCAGACAAAAGGCACATCTTTACAAGTCAGTCTAGTCATCGGGGCTGCAATCTTCGCAAAGTCTTGAATGAATCTGCGGTAATACCCAGCCAAACCTAAGAAGCTTCTTATCTCAGGCACAGACTTCGGCCTCTGCCAATTCAAAACGGCATCAATCTTTGCAGGGTCCACTGCCACTCCATCACCAGAAATCACGTGACCAAGAAAATGAATTTCCCGAAGCCAGAATTCACATTTACTGAACTTCGCAAAAAGCTCGTGATCCCTTAGAGTCTGCAGAACGATCCTCAAATGCTGCACATGATCTTCATCAGAGGCAGAATAGATCAGAATATCATCCACAAAGATCACCACAAACTGATCAAGAAATGGACGAAAGATACGCTGCATTAGGTCCATAAAAGCTGCTGGGGCATTAGTCAAACCAAACGGCATAACCAGAAATTCAAAGTGACCATATCGAGTGCTGAAAGCTGTCTTCTCCACATCGGATTCCCGGATTCGCAATTAAAAGTTGCCAGACCGGAGATCAATCCGTGAAAAGACAGTAGCAGACTGTAATTGGTCAAATAAATCATCAATCCTGGGAAGCGGATACTTATTCTTAATAGTCACCTGATTCAATTGCCTGTAATCAATACAAAGTCTCAGGCTTCCATCTTTCTTTTTCACAAACAGCACCGGGGCACTCCACGGAGAAAAACTGGGGCGAATATAACCTTTTTCCAGTAACTCTAGTAGCTGTGCACGCAGTACTTTCAATTCAGCTGGAGCCATTCGGTACGGTGCCTTTGCTAAGGGGCCGGTACCTGGAATCAGTTCAATCACCATCTCTATCTCTCGCTCTGGGGGCAAGCCTGGCAACTCGTCAGGAAATACATCAGGGAACTCACAGACAACAGGAATATCACAAACATCCCGTTGTGGTTTTTCAACAACAACCACAGAAGCAAGAAATCCCTGGCAACCTGCACTAAGCAACCTATAGGCTCGAATAGTAAAAATAATCATACGAGAAGATCGGGATCGAATACCTTGAAAATAAAAGGCCGATTTCCCCTGTGGCTGAAAATAGACTTTCTTCGATCTGCAGTCAACCACAGCTCCATAATGCTCCAACCAATCCATTCCCAGAATAATATCATAATCTGCCAGCTGCAACGCATACAATCTCGCCGGCAACAGGTGATTATCAATCATCATAGGAGACTCTTCCAGGCACAAAGGTGTAACCATGAAATCTCCAGAAGGTAATTCAACAAATAACTCACAAGACATCTCAGAAGTCGGTTCCTCAATACATGCCATGAAATCCTCAGAAATAAAAGAGTGAGAAGCACCAGAATCAAATAAGACACGAGTTGAATGACCATAAAGCATAATCGTACCTTCAACCAGATGGGACGCAACAGCATCAGCTCTAGTCAAATGAGAAACCTTGCTTTTCTGCTTCTTAGAACCAGCTGAAGATTGTTGAGAAGACGCCGACGCTTGAGAGTAAAATTGTTGTTGAGCTTGCGGTGCAGGAGGTCTGAACTGCGATTGCTGAGGTTGAGAAAACTGAGAAGCTTGCAATTGTTTCGGCCTCAGCGGGCAATCCCGAACCACATGACCAGGCTGGTCACAACGAAAACACACCACAGGGAGAGAGCACGGCTGGCCCTTGTGATGACCACCGCATCTCCGACACGTCCATGACTGACTGACAGCTAAGCTCTGCCGAGTCTGAGAAGAAGGTGCTGTCGGCTACTGAACAGAATCTGTACCGGACGGCTGCTGGAAAAACTTCTTCTTCTTCTTGAACCTTTTGAACTTGGGTTTGGAATGAGAGGAAGAACCACTAACCTCTGACTGGACCGAGGGGACACCTGGCACTGGCGGTCGGTAAGTCTGCTGCGACTGAGCTACCGGCTGCACTGACCCTGCCTGAGGATATCCACCTGATCTCGTCATCTCCAGCTCTAGTGCCACAGCTGTCTGGCACGCACTGTCCAAATCCGTAACACGACTGGCAATGAGGGGCATCTTCAACTCGGGCCTCAAACCTCGCAAGAATTGTTGGGTTTTCAAAGCTTCACTGGCCAGCACATGGGGCGCATACTGACCCAATTCCATAAACTTATTCCGATACTGAAGCACCGTCATACTGCCCTGCGTCAGCTCCATGAATTGATACATTTTCGCCATTTGTAAACAGGCAGGAGTGTAGGCACGCTCGAAAGCAGCTGCGAACTCTGCCCATGTGATCTGCCGAAGAGGTCTTGAATGAAAGGCAATCTGCCACTCGGCTTTCCACCACGAAATGGCCGTACCCTGGAGTTGAAAAGCCGCAAGCATAACTTTTTCATCTTCAGCACATTCCATCGAGACAAACACCCGCTCGATCGCATCCAACCATTGCCTTGCCACTTCTGGATCAGCTTGACCATCGAAAGCAGGCGGATTGAACATCAGGAATTCTTTCAAAGCCTTGCCTCGACTGCCAGGCACTTCAACAGGAGGAGCAACAATCGGCGCTGGAAGAGGAACAACTGGAACAGTTGGAACTGCAGGAGGAGGTGCAGAACCACTATCTTCCCGGGGCGCATCTCGAGGAACACGAGGAGGTCTTCCTCGACGAGGCGGCATAATTACTCTGCCGAGAACACAAAACAACCGCAAAAACCATCAATCACGCAGAAAACACCCTATGCCAGCAATAGACGACTACAAGACTAGCTCTGGACAAAGCACAAATTTTAATTCCTTATACAATTCCTCAAACAATGCTCTGATACCAACTGTAACGACCTAGAGTTCAGGATACCGATATACCGATAACATCGATACACCGATACCAAGAACTGGGGAAGCCACCCAAGAGGCTGATGAGGCCCCTGAAGGGTTAGTAGAAAAGTGCTGAGGGGTATGCACAACAAATTGGAATTTAGAACGCGCAAATTACAATTAAGCATTAAAATAACACAAGTGCGGAAGCAAATCAAAATAACCAGAGTGATATATATATACTAGTCCAGATAAGCCGAAGTACTAGTCCAAAAGGTACAACTACACGGGGCATACCCCGGCAAAAGTACAAGCAAGCCTCAAAAGGCGCCTCGACTAAAGCTGGCAGCTACACACGGTCTCCAAAACGGCTCACGAAGCACCGGGAGACGACGGGCGCGGCTCACCTGAAAGGAGAAAGGGTGAGTCACAGCCAGACTCAGTAGGGGTCACGCGGATCCCTACCTCGCACTAAACAAGCATACATGCATAAATAATGGCAAATAGAGCATGCATTTAAATAAGCTAACTGGTGATGGCATGAATAACTACTCAAGTAAAGCCGTAAACTCTAACTAAGCAAGTATAACAGCTAACGCATGCCAAAGCTAAGTAAATGCAAGCGATTAAGACTAAATCTACCAAAATAGAATGAGCCTTAACTAATCCAAACAACAAGGAAGGACAACCACTGGAGCAGAAACCAGAAGCGTCCACTGACGACTTACACTGCGTCTCAAGCACTCGCAGTCGGCAAAGCGACAAGCTAAGCGCGTAAACAGTACCAAACCAAGTGACCAGTCGGAGTGGCACCCGTCGGTGTCAGTCCACAGTCTCCGACCACGTGCGCACACACTGACTCTAACCTGAGCCAGGCCCTCTAGCTAGTTTTCTCCCTTGGTAGGACGCTACCATTGGCTGGGAGCCCACGGAACTAGCTTACAAACCGTGCATGGGAAACACCCCTCCGCCATCCTCAAGCGAGTCGGTACTCAACAGACCTTAGAGCAACAACAGTGGCTCCATTGCATGGAAAGAAAAGCTACTCTATTGGTATAAGAAACATGCCACTGAATACTAAAACAATATAAACATGGCACATATATATTATGGAACGCATAACGAGAAGGCTGGGAACATATCAAAACCTACAAGCAAACGGCGGTCGTCTGCCCATGCGTTACTGGCAAGCGACGGTGGGGGACTGGCGCGTTACATCCGAAGCGACGCGTCAGTGTCCCGCCGTTACTTCCACCAGAGTTCCAGCTCAAACGACCCAAGAGGGGAGTGACGGTGGGGGCCCAGCGTGTTACTTCGTAACGACGAGTTGGATCACCGCCGTTACTTCCACCCGAGGTCGGAAATCAACGAACAGTATTCTAAACCGATAGCAGGCGAAGCGACGCCCTAACCCAGGCGCGTCGGACCGAAACGACGGCCAGCCGACTGGCCGTCGGGCGCACCGCCTGATCGGGTCAACGTAAAACCACGCACGAGTAACGGATGGGGTTCCCACCGTTACTCTCCAAATAACGCGTCCTCGACGAGCCGTCGTTTGGAAACGATGCGCTCACCAAGGACCGTCAGGCGTGTGACGGTTCCTGGCAGGACCGTCACACCACCTGGAACACGGGCGGGTTCGATTTGAAAACCGAGGCCCTCCCGGACGATAGAAATCGTCGGGTAACGCCGTGAAAACCTGTAACCTGCCAAACCATACATGCTAAACAACACAACCAAGCTTAAAACACCCGCATGCATCACCCCAAACCCATTAAACGGCTAAATTACTCGTTTACACTAAAAATGGGAAAATGACCACAAGCATACAACGGGAAGCCTAAATAACGAAATGAACTACAGGGAATGCTCCTAGCGAGCTCAGGATTCCATCCCCCTACCTCTTGCAAGCCGAGACGGGCGAAAAGGCCGCATGCACCGAGGTAGGCTCACTGGGCCTTCAAGCTCCACCCCGCTCCCACGATCACCGAACCGTGCCGAAATGGGTACCCACGCGTTCCTCTCGACGCGAGGAATCCACCGGCGCCAACCACGCCTCAATCCGACGTCGTCTCGCCCGCGTTCCCTAAGGAGGAGAGAGGGGCGATCGCAAGAGGAGAGAGAGAGCGTGAGGGTGAATGAGAGATCGACGGGGAGAGAGAGAGAGGGTGAGAGGTTAAAAGAAAAGAAAAAAAAAGAAATTAAAATATATATAATATAATTATTATATATATTAAAATCTCATTAATCTCTAATAACCCTCAAATAAATCCGGAAAAATACCAGACAAATTCCTAAAAATCCAGGAAAATAGCCGGAAATTCCAGAACAATTAATAGAATAAAATCCATTAAGGATGCATTAAGGCATGGGTCTTACATCCACACTCCTTTTAGCCCTTCCGAGCCCTCCGACTTGTGGGCGGCGGGCCATGATTCGAATGGTATCAGGTTCTTCCCAGTATCCGGATCTTAGGTCGTTACATTTCTCATGAGATGATGTAGGCTGGTTATCGTAGGACCCCCACTCTACTGTGACTTGAGTCCGGGTCTAGGGGAAAACCAGCTATAGGACCTTAGACCGTGGACAGTCTGTCTGTGTATGCATATGTGGTTGGGGGCTTCAGACCCATACTAACGAGTATGACCCCAGCTAGTTCTAGTGTTGTCGTGTCCCTGCCACACTCCTTGAGGGGAGGTGGATAGGTTGGAGCCTCAGTTTCGCCGCCGCGCTCCTAGTGTGGAGGTGGACCAAACGTGAGATAGGTGGTGCGGTATAAGACGTCAGTGGATGCATCCGACCTAGTTCCTCTGCCGCACTCCTTGAGGGAGATGGAACAGGCGTAGGACAATAGGCATGGTGTAAGACATCAATAGACCCATCCAACTGGTACTAGCATGTGGGTTCTCCGGTCACCCGTGGTCCTAGTTTTCCCCACAGTGAGGTTGTGGTTCTCCCAGAGTGTAGGTAGTGCTTCTTGACCAGGTGGCCTTAGTTATGGTTTCCCGACAACAAGGTAGAGGTTCTCCCGACAAAGATGTCGTGGACTTTATGATGGTGGTGTTGTGGTTCTTTCACTATAGAGGTCAAAGCTGGTGTTGCCATGATTCCGAGTGACCGACAGGCGACTGTGTGATGGTGTTTCGGGTAGCTTTGTGTTAGCATTTCCCCGATCACCTGTTGTTGTGTGGTTATTTATTATTGTTGTTATTTATTGCCGTTGCGTTGTGGTGGAGATCCACGGGACCCCTACTAAGCCAATGAGATGAGGCTCACACGTTCTTTTTCAGGTGTGGCATTCCTCCTTATGATTTAGAGGTTTGATGCGGCACCTGCAGCGGTTCTTAGTTGCTAGCTTGCCAAAGTTAGGGTATGCCATGTGACTATGTACGTTCCTTTCTTTATTGGCTTTACCCTGTGGACTTGAGCTCTAGCTTGTAATCATTTAATTATGAAATGTAAATTTTATTTCTGTCATTTAATTAATTCTATAATTAAATTTTTTGCATTCATTTTAGGTTTTGATGTGCTCTCACAACGTTAATCTAACCCTTTCGAGCTCTGTGGCTCGTGGGTGATGGGTCAAGATTCGGGTCATACCGATTACTTTTCGATACTCGGATCTTGGATCGTTACACTGGCTCCTTTTCTTCTTTTCCCCATTCGTTGCTGGGCTTGGTGATTATCCTATCACCCTCCCACTGTCCCACACGACCAACCACAAGTCGTAATATACTCCCTTAATGTAGTTCATCATTCTGATTTTTCAGTAGGGGTAGTTATATGCACTAAAGAGTGGTGGCTGACTTGTGGACTGACCATCCTGCAGACCTAGGTTGCTGTCGTTCTCCATTTGACTACTTTTTGGATCTCGTTTGTAGGTGGTTAAACCTGTAAAACAAGGAGACTTACGCTCTGATATCACTTGTTAAGAGTCGGGCACAACCTAGAGGAGGGGGGAGGTTAATAGGAGTGCCTTTTTAAAATTAATTGCATATTGAAAATTTCACTAACTAACGTAGCGGAAAATAAATCGAACAAGCAACAATCACACACAAGAACACAATGATTTTTATTCTAATTCAGTAAGCCATCCTTGGTTTCCCTACATCTAGTCCTCTGCAGCTTGCCCGGGGTTTTCGCTGACCTTGCACCAAATGTTACATATGCTCGTTTTCCGGGGCCTAGCTCCCTCAGTTGATCTTTACAAGACTCAACATATCAATTCTAATTGTTTTCCAGGAACCACAAGCCCAACTGATTTTGGTCAAGTCTCAGCAAACCATCCAGTCAACCTAGTGACTTAGTTTTTCAAGTGATCTCGCACCTACTAGCTTTCTAGGAGATACTTACCGAGCTGATTTTCACGATATTAGCGAACCAACTTAGCACACTTAGTGCCGGTTATCCCAAAGTAACAAATGCTCTTTTTACTGTAAGATGGACACATACAAGGTTCCACGGTTATGCTCCTAGATGATTAGATAGTGGATCTATAGAGTACAAAAGAAATAAATACATTGACATACGGAGGAGGAAGACATTGGAATATCGTTGAAGAATAATATCTTCCTCTTTAATACTTCCTAGAATGAAGGACTTCAAGGACAAAACTTTCGGTACGATAAAGTCATCTCTTAACATGAGTGGGTGGAGAGTGGAGCTCTGGATCACTTTGAATGCAAGGAAGGCATTTGGATGATTATCTTTAGTTCAACTTATTTTCTCCAATATATCTTCTTTTGCAAGTCGATGCTATTTATAACTCCAGGTTTCATTGTATCTGTTAGATACATCAACCTCTCAACGGTTAGATCCTAGTCGTAACGTTTGGATCATCTAAATTGCTCTTAGACCTTCATCGTTCCAAGGTGGACTTGTCCACACCTTTGTTCAAGTGGTAAGTAGGTCAGATCTTCTGCCGTAGAGATACGTTTGTCAAGAAACTTTCCCTTTATGCCCAGACTGGGGCGGCCATGGCGCCTATATATATACTGTAATTTATAGTACAATATCCTTTTTGTACGTGCGTGATTATTAGATAATAAAGTAGTAGTATTTTTAATTTGATGCTAGGAGAGATTTTGCAACTCACTGAAAAAAATAATTTTCATTTACGAAAGGATTAGTAATTAAAGATTTGTTTAAGAAAAATAAATAATCTAATGACTATATTTTATCTTTTTTAACGGATTGGATTATATCGATATGAAAAAAATATTATGAATAATGATAGTATTACTATTCATAATATTTTAAAAATCTTTTAAATTGTGAACCCCACGTCTATTTTTTTTTTTTAAAACAACTTCATCAACGCCTGCAATTCAACAATTTCCTGCACTGCCAAGCATTGCCGTAGTAAAAAAAAAGAAACGTAATAAAAGAGTGTTGCAGCTTTGAGTACACGCACACTCCCAAAAGCTGGGGTGAAAGGGCGCATCTTCCTTCCCATTGGTTCAATCCCCATCGACGAGGATCCAGACGCGGGGCGCCGTCCATGCTGTCCGATGGATAAACAATCTGACGGCCAACTGCACGTCGCCGGGCAGATCCCTCCCCCTCCCTCCCACTGGACAAACACACACCGTCGCGGAATCCATCCGTCTCCACATTATTTCCCCTCCCGGGAGGGCTCCCCTGCTTCCCCCATTCCCACACATACTCCTTCGCCTTGCGCTTTGTTGAGACGAGGAGAGCGGCCATTCCAGGCAGAGGGTTGAAGGGTAGAAGTGTGTGAGAGAGGGAGAGATGGAGACGACCGGGAAGGCGAAGAAGGGCGCCGGGGGCAGGAGGGGCGGCGGCCCCAAGAAGAAGCCGGTCTCCAAGTCCGTCAAGGCCGGCCTGCAGTTCCCCGTCGGCCGCATCGGGCGGTACCTGAAGAAGGGACGCTACGCTCAGCGCGTCGGCAGGGGGGCCCCCGTCTACCTCGCTGCCGTCCTCGAGTACTTGGCCGCCGAGGTGATCCCTTCTTCTTCTTGGCGCTCTTCATCCGTTTCCTTCCCCAGAAATGGGATCCAACGATGAGCTGCCGAATAGAACCAGATCCACATGTGTGTTATCTTTTCTAGTGGGTGGTTGATGCTGCATTGCACGTCCTAAAGTTTGTTTCTCATATGATTAGTCAATTTTTTTTCTGTGTTTTCTCCCCTTCTCCAAGTGGAAGGCGTTTTCCAATTTTTAACATAACCTCATTCCGTTCACAAGTTACAATCGTTCTAGGGTTTTTCTTTTGGAAATGAAAAGAATGAGTTTGGTGAGTATGTCGTTGATTTTTTTAAATAAAGTTCATCGAAATATAGTGAAATTTTCACATTGGTGTAGAATATCTATTCTCTTTTCCTCTTTTGAGAAAAAGATTCGGAATAGAAATCATCTCCGCATCTAATTATCTAATTATTCTCCCCTTTGATTAACTCTTCTGCCCTACGAATATCTTAGGTACCAAACAATTTTGGGCACACAAGATTGGAGAAATATCTATACGATCCACTTATCCCCCCCTGTGAAGACTTTTGTGGGAGTTTTTTTCTTCCCTTCTCCAGAAATATGAAGTGACTTGAGTCATTAGTTATGAGTAGCACTCACAGGATAATTCTTAATGCGATCCATTCATTTACCTATTCTCCCATTTAGAAAATTTTGTTAACTGTTCATGTACCCCTTGTTTCATTTGGTTTTGCCTAAGATCAGGTTAGGCGTACAAGATAAAAACATCATTTTTATCATCGAACAATCTTCTTAATTGGAGTTCAATTGGGTCGAGTCGAGTTGACATCGTTGATATTTAGCAAAAGCTCTTTTGGCCCCCATGTCGGTTCTCATTTTGATTGAATGCAATTGTCTACTGGATCTGCTTCTACTTACCTTTCATGTTACCCATACCCCTGTGATGTACTTTTGTGATTTTTTGTCCACCACCCTTTTGATCTGTTATTAATAAAAGATAAATCTTGCTCAACAATTGCTCCGATCCTCCAATTCGCGAACAGGTTTTGGAGTTGGCGGGCAATGCTGCGAGGGACAACAAGAAGAACCGGATCATCCCGAGGCACGTCCTCCTGGCGGTGAGGAACGACGAGGAGCTTGGCAAGCTGCTCGCCGGCGTCACCATTGCCCACGGCGGTGTCCTCCCCAACATCAACCCGGTGCTGCTGCCCAAGAAGACCGGCAAGGACAACAAGGAGCCCAAGTCGCCCACAAAGGCGACGAAATCTCCGAGGAAGGCCTAGAGGATGTTAATGCCACCCCCCCTCTCTCGCTCTCTCTCTTAAAGAGCTGTCCGTTCATCTTTCTCTTCTCCACTTGACGTTAGGGGTGTTTTGGGTTTGCTGGGTTGGGGAGGAGGGGGGCGATGGGTCACTCTCCGTGTGTAGTTAGTTGTTCCTTTTTGTTGTAATTTCCTTCATTTCGTTGGTGCCGATGGCTTGAAATTGAAAACTGATTGGTGGGCCGCCTTCTCGTCATTCTTCTGGTTGTAGGGGTGTGTGGGCTTGTGTGTGTGTGTCGCATGGTGTTCATAGAATGGACGGATTAGAATTTTCTACTCAAGCCACCCGAGCTGAGCTGTTGTCTCGGTCTACTTTAATCCCCATTTGGAATTTCTGTAGTTGTGGTTGATTGGTGTGCATGTTAGCTTTCCTCCCCACTTATCATCATGTGGGCATGGGATGGTGCATGGGCCGCCCTTAAAGCTGTCCCCATGTGCGTCCTACTACTTTCATTGCTCTTGTGGAGAAGCTCGCTTATCAATGGAGGAATGCACGGAATCTTCCTCCCCATTGCGCCCTCTCTCTCTCTCTCGCACGCACGCACGCGCACGCGCACGCGCACATGCATACACATTTAGTATAATTATTTTGGGAATTCATATTGATTAGTAGAATAAGTGCCTCCTTTTTATTATTATCTCATAATTTAAAATTATGAATGGCGTCATCCTCATGCACGGTAGTTGAGAATAAGTAGCACCGAAGGTGACTTACATCCTCATGCGTCATCCTAATGCACAGAAAGTCCATATACACCAAGGTGACTGAAGGTTTTAAGTGCCACCGAGGCCAGGATTAAAAGGAGCTGTAAAAGTTCACAAGGAAGATATGCGAGATTAGTAGAGTAATAAGTGAGTTCCAACTTCCAACAAAAAAAATGAGATTGAAAATGAGCAGGCCAAATGCTGAATGCATCTAGTTAGACTTGAACGATAGATCTAATAAGCTTTTTAGATAAATGAATTGGGGGTTCAGGTTTTGTGTTTGATGTTTTATCACACAAGACTGAACATCGAATGGGTCTGCTAGCAAAATTATCTAATCTCAAACGCTCAGGATTGACAGATACTCATAAAAATAACTTTTATCCAATTTGATACTAAGGCAGGGTTAGTGAGATTCGTGATCTAATTTCATAGATTGGCGAATTAAAACCTCTTGTCAGTGAACAGTATCTGTTTAGTTAGAAATCATATTTCATTGAGGATTAGAATTCCTATTAAAAAATTTAAAAATATAATTAAAGAAGAGTTTCGACGTAGTGAATTCAGACTTTGGAGGGGTAAGAATTGAATTCCCTTGTTTATACGTATTTTTTAAAACAAACGCATACTTAATAACTAACCTAAGAATTGATTTCATGGTCAAAAGTCTCACTTAATTTACTAACCTATGAATTTAATCCCAATCAAAACCCAATGCAATACATTTACGATTTGAAATATGATAAACTAAATTCAATTACAAATCTCACTGGCCATCCCTGATAGATCTATTAATAGGTAAATGAGTCCATCCATATCTGGTTTTATTTGACTTTGTCCTGATTAAGACCCATATTATATATATTTAGGCCTAGTCTAGCCCGGCCCACATTTACTCTTTAGCTTGTCTAGGACTGGCTTGGCCCGACTCTGCCCTTGTCAAACCATGACCCGACCTAGCCCATGTTACGAAAAGTATTATATTCTGTAGTGTATGTTTGTGGGTTGTTAATGGACCTTGACGGGGTAAGTTTGTCTAGGATCAATGGGACTAATTTGGTGAAATCCATCTAAGTTGCACATTATAATAAAGATCTAGGGTTACCATTGGGTTGGACCGGCCCAATTGAGGGCTGGCATTTTCGGCCCACAGGCTAGATTCATGCCCGATAATTCGGCCCGCTTTCGACCCACGGGTCCAAAATATCCACCGGTGACCTAACATTCAACTAGTCTAGCACGAAAGTCCACGGGCTAGCCTTGCCCACTTACAACTGCGAGATCTTAAGATCAATTTTGCAACCTTATAAAGAGTATGACGAGGACATCAGTATGACTCGAAAATGCGACCGCTCGCAAATGAGTTGACTCAGACTAGACTTCGACCTGATTGTAGAGGATTTCCATTAGTTAATATTTGTAATTTTTTATCTTGTATTTTCCCCATGTTAGTGTTCGTCATCATTAGGACAATTTGAATTTCCCTATATTTTATCTGTTTTTATGTTACATGGATCTTCATATAAGATCCGCAAAATCTCGTGTTTTTAGGAGATATTTTGTAGACTTAGGCCGCGTTTGGAACTAACTCTTGACCTTTGGGATTTTTTGATTTTAAATCTCTAACATTAGTATGGTCTGACACAGGGTGGGTTTTGAGAAAAAGGTAAAAGTCTAAAATCTCATTTGGCGGGTTGGCTCGAATCATTTAAGATGGGTGAAGCTTGAACAATGAAAATGACATTTCTATCCTCAGTTTATGTTGCGTGTAGGCGAGACGAGCAGTGTTTGAGAAACTTTTGCTCTTACACTGTTCATTTTGTCGCGACATTGTAGCTGCTACAATGCTCGCTGTGTCTGCTGGAGAAGAAAGAAGAAAAAGACGATGTGCGGCGGTCGAGCAATGGTGACAGTGAGCCCGACGACGTCTGAGGGGTGTGAGGGGCGACGGCGACACCGGCAAGGGGGGCGACGGTGATGGCAGCATCGACGCTTGTGGTTCGTGGGCGCCTGTTGACAGTGTCTGTATGCATGAGGAAGACGATGGCAGCTGTGGGGGAGGCGGAGGAGATGGCGTTGGAAGCATGGGGCGCGTCGATGACGACGGGAGAGGATGGGGGTGGGGTCAAAATGAGATTTTTACCATTAAGAAGTTACAGAGATAAAACTCTCAATACTGCCCAGACCTAAGTCAAGGAATCACCCGTGGATGTGAATACTGCTGGGAAGGCACACACACGCTTTGTTACAAGAAAAAAAAAAGAAGAACATTAATGTTCTCGTTGTTATCAATGATGGGCATAGCTATTCAACCTCTACCATGGCTATTTCATGTGTATTTTCCTAACATGAATTAAGTGCTATAATTAAGACAGAGACTAGTCCTCGATCTTGTCCCCACAAACTGCTCTACGAGTACTTCCAACCAACCCCCCATCCCCTCTAATAAGAGCAAAAGAGCAGAGAAGGAGATAAAACTAACGAAGACAGATATCCGACAGGAGACAAGTTGTACCTTGTCCATTTTAACCTCTCTCGCGTTACGGCGACTGGTTCCTTCACCATCCACAGCCAGTAAGAAGGCCAGCATTGGATCCTCCTGCCTTTTCTCTGCAAGCCTCTAATTATCTTTTATCTCTGGAATACCACAGTATCTCCATGATGGATCCTTTCCTCTCTTCTATGCTTGTAGTGTTCCAGTATAATGAGAGTAACTCCCAACCGCCGACCGAATTGGATGCTACGCGCCAAATAAATGTCATTTGGCTATGCCAAAATCCATACACAAACTTATGGGTTATATAAAGATAGCCCCCAAAACATCATATTATTTGCTTGACAAATAAACAAGATATATATATATATATATATATATATATATATATATATATATATGTATGTATATACTTCTAGAGTTATCTAAGTGCGTGTGAAAATGATGGAGTTTATAAGAAAAATATTAATTCTTCTTAACAAAAGAGTGTTGGGAATAAACAGTGTAATGGGGTGACATCATGGCAACAACCGGACCATAATACATACAAGGCAAACCAGAGCATACATGCATATGGGGTTGATTCAACAAAGAACGGCCAAGAAACAAGATTAATAAACATGATTATAGTGTAAAACATGGTTGTAGAACAATTAAATATGTAGTAAATAATATGGAGTAGAAGCGTCTCAAAGAGACTCCCCTTAGAGAAGATATCACCCCTCACAAGAACGGTGCGATGAGTATGGCGGTCTTCCCCTAGGATACGACTACTAACACAAGACCCTTAAGCGCACTCTTAAGAATCTAGTAAAAAATGCTATGCGAGAAACCTAGATCTCTTCTTAAAGGAAAAAATATGTAGGTCGAAGAACATGCACCGATCACCGACGAAAGACAGCAGTAGAGAGCGTCGTCTGTGCGCGAACACCGACAAAGAAGACGTCGACGGCCGACCAAACGATGTTGGTGATATGCAAGGGAGGCAGAGCAACGGAGCAGCGGATGCAACCGACGAAGAGACGAGAGATAGAGAGCGGAGCGCGAGCGGTTCCTCGGGGAAGTAAAAAACAGCAGAACAGGATAACCTGTGATTAGGGTAATGCTAATCACTCCTGTTATACACACGCCCGCGACGGTCCGCCTCCAAACAAAAACCGTTCGGAGACCCCTCTTTCTCTCCAAGAAATGGCAAAACAGTAAAAAGAAATCCAAAAGAGTGCCAGGACAAGCCGGCTGGACCCGCACTTCACACACACGCGCGCCCGCCCTGCCCGGCCCGGCCCGGCGCGTGCGTGCGTGTGATAGGTCCTAGCTTACCCTCACTATTGTCTATAAGATATAGTCCAGGGGGCCCTAGGAACTATAAGGTCCTCTCACCTCTTTGTGTTTTCCAATGTGGGACAAAAGTCCCCATACAAAACACAACACTTGAGGTAGCACCCTTTGAATAAACCTTTGAGTTTCCCTTTCTTAAGAACACTCCCAATCTAATCCACTTCAACCCAACATTCCCCCACAAACTCAAGGTTTGAGAAAGGGAACACACAGAAGAGACATAAACATATCATGCTTTCAGTAAAGATACCTTTCGGGTTTGAACCTTCACCTAAGTGTTCCAATTTTCACCCCTCACAGAATCGAAGTGAACTAAAATTTGAACTTGATTCTTGATGTGAAGGTTACTTATAGGAAAACAACATGGTATAAGGTTTCATTGATAGCAAAAAGAGTAACCGGCGCTTTTAAAGGCCATGCGCCCTGTCCTGATTCATGAGCATTTTCAAGAATAACCCAATTCTTTAACTGCGGCCACACAGTAGTACTCACTTAGGTGGGCTTCTCCAAGGATGCACTGCTGACATCCTGCCTTGTCAGGCTTGAACCCATTAAGAGTGTATAACTCAACCTTAACTTGCAGTAACAGGCACTAGCTTGTTTAGGATTACAGAGGAGGAACTCAGATACAAAGTATCTGTCTAAATTAAGTGCCTTCCAGTCCTCTCAGCAACTTGTTATTACCGCATTGAATCTACTTTGTAGGATCTCTACTCAGATAGGTTAGGTTGCCACTGCAGGAGAACAATTGATGGGTTTCAGTCCCATCCCCATCCTAAACTTTTGAACTTGACTTTTATTAAGTCCTTTAGTCAGAGGATCAGCTATATTGTCCTTGGTACCAACAAAGTCCACAGCTATCACTCCCTGAGACACTAATTCCCTTACAGACTTAAGTCTGAGATGAATGTGTCTCTTTTCTTTTTGATTGTACTTTGAACTTTTGACCTTTACAATTGTGGTCATATTGTCACAATGCACAGAGATCGCAGGTATAGGCTGACTCATCAGAGGGAGTTCAGACAGAAGACCTCTGATCCATTCAGCCTCCAAACCAGTTGTGTCCAAAGCACACAATTCAGCCTCAAAAGTAGATCGAGACAAGATGGTTTGTTTAGTTGACCTCCAGGCGACTGCACCACCTCCCAGAGTAAAAACATACCCTGTGACACCATTGCTCCCTGAGTTTTCAGCTATCCAGCTTGCATCACTATATCCCTCAAGGACAACAGGGAATCTTTGAAAATGCAAGCCCAGGGTCATGGTACCTTTTAGGTACCTCAGAACCCTATCTAAGCCTTCCCAGTGAGTATGGTCAGGACAGCTCGTGTATCTACTGAGTTTAGACACAGCATATGAAATATCTGGTCTAGTACAGTTTGCAAGATACATTAAGCTCCCTATAACCTGAGAATACCGTAATTGAGACATAGCATCACCACTCTTGTTCTTGCAGAAAATTCTAGAAGGATCATAGGGTGTACAGACAGCTTTACAATTCTGATAGCCAAATTTCTCCAAAATTTTCTCAACATAGTGACATTGAGAAATTACTATCCTTTCAGCTGATCTAATAAGAGTCAGCCCCAGAATTATATTTGCCTCACCCATATCCTTCATTTCAAATCTGCTACTTAAGAATGATTTAGTCTCAATTATAATTCTCAAATTGCTTCCAAACAACAAGATATCATCTACATATAGGCATAAGATTACATATTCATTTCCCTTAACTTTGTGATAGATACACTTGTCAAACTCATTGACTACAAATCCAAATGACATGATAGTTATGTCAAACTTTTCATGCCATTGCTTAGGGGCTTGTTTCAAACCATATAGAGACTTAATAAGTCTATAAACTTGGTTTTCACTACCTGGAGCCACAAATCCTTCAGGCTGATCCATATAAATCTCTTCATCAAGATCACCATTAAGGAAGGCAGTCTTGACATCCATTTGATGGACAGTCAGATTATATAAGGAAGCCAGTGCTACAAGCACTCTGATTGTGGTCATCCTAGTGACAGGAGAATAGGTATCAAAGTAATATATCCCCTCCAATTGTTTGAAACCCTTAGCCACAAGCCTGGCTTTATACTTGTCAATGGTTCCATCTGGCTTTAGTTTCTTCTTAAAGACCCATTTGCATCCTATGGTCTTTGAACCAGGAGGAGGATCAACTAACACCCAAGTGCCATTAGCAAGAATGGAATCTATCTCACTCTTAATGGCATCCTTCCAATGCCTTGCTTCCGGTGAAGCCATGACATCTCGAAAGGTTGGGGGGTCACCCGTGATCTGGAAAGTAACAAAATCACTTCCATAATCCTTGGCTACCCTTTGTCTTTTACTCCTTCTTGGTTCAACCTCTTCTTGATCACAAGTATCAGGATAAGGTTCGGACGCATCAGCCCCCACATTTGTCATTCTTTCCACATGTTCTGGAATAGAATCAGATGTAGAGGCTACAGTCTCAGAAGTGAAATGTTGAGGCAAACCAGTCTTCATGGAAAAAATATTTTCGAAGAACGTGGCATCTCGAAACTCGACTATGGTGTTAATATCTATGCCAGGAATTTCTGATTTAATAACCAGAAACCTGTATGCATAGCTATTTTCAGCATAGCCTAGAAAGACTGCGTCAACTGTCTTAGGCCCTAGTTTCTTTCTCTTGTGCTCAGGAACAAGTACCTTTGCAAGGCACCCCCACACTTTGAGAAATTTCAAACTAGGTTTCCTATCTCTCCAAAGTTCAATTGGACTACTATCTCTATGTTTCAGGGGAATATGATTCAGAATAAGGCAAGCCGTATTCAAAGCTTCCCCCCACATATACTTTGGTAGTCCCGAACTCTGCAGGAGAGAGTTGACCATGTCTATGAATACCCGGTTCTTCCTTTCTGCTATCCCATTAGACTGAGGAGAGTATGGGGCGGTTGTTTCATGAATAATGCCATGATCTTGGCAATATTCCATAAACAGACTAGAAGTATACTCTCCTCCTCTGTCTGACCTCAACTTCTTAAGAACTCTGCCAGATTGTGTTTCTGCTTCCTTCTTAAAGATGATAAACTTTTACAAAGCCTCATCCTTAGATCTAAGCAAATACACATAACAGTATCTACTACAGTCATCAATAAAGGTAATGAAATACTTTTTATGATCCCTAGTCAACACACCATTAAACTCACAAATATCTGAATGCACCAGATCCAGAATATCTGAATCTCTAACCACAGAATGAAAAGGTTTTCTGGGTTGTTTAGCCTGTACACAGATATCACATTTCTTAGTTTTATCAACATTATGCTCAGGAATCAATTTCAGGTTCATCATACGTTTCAAAGAATTGAAATCAAGATGACCTAGACGGGCATGCCATAATTCAGATGAATCTATAACATTATAAGCAACAGGAACAGAAGTAGAAATTGAAGCACTATCATTCACATTTTTGTTCATCACATGATCCACAAAGATTTTAAACAAACCATCAGAAAGATAACCTTTCGCAATAAAAGTCTTCAGATAGAGTATAACAACTTTATTACATTTAAAGTTCAGTTCATAACCATCCCTTACTAAAACAGAATCAGATAAAATATTCCTCTTAACACTAGGAACATGGTACACTAAGGAAAGAGTAAGAACACGCCCTGAAGTAAACTTCAGGTTCACACGTCCAACTCCTAGCACCCTAGCTGTACTTCCATTTCCCATTGTCACGGAGCGATCATGGGTTGCCTGATAAGACACAAAATTAGCCCTGTCAGCACATAGATGCACATTGGCTCCAGTGTCCACCAACCACTCATTTGGTTCATAAATAGTAAATAATTGAGGATTTAGAGAAACATACTCCATACCAGAAGAAGATGCCCCAGTCACCACATGGACCTGTGCTGGAATTTCATGGGTCAGCATGGCTTTGTTCAGTAATTTTTCCTTCTTTTTAGGACAGTCATTGCGCATGTGACCCTTGTCACCACAATTCCAGCACTGTCCCAGTACCTTCTTCTTCTTTATCTTTCCCTTAGGTTTCATTTGAACAGTGGAATCAACCTTGGCCTTGCCTTTTGGATCTTTACCCTTATGCTTCATCACTAGGTTTGCACTTGCATCCACAGGCATATTGGGCTTTTCCTTCCTATGTTCCTCTTCAATGGCTACAGCCCTCATCAAATCATCAAGAGAGATAGCCCCTTTGCGGTGCTTGAGGCCCATGCCAAAATCCTCCCAGGATCTAGGCAATTTCTCTATGATGCACATGACTTGGAGCTTTTCAGGTATTTTCATGTCTGCCTCAGCCAAACCATGGAACATAAGTAGAAGCTCATGTGCCTGCTCCCCTATAGACTTATTCTCGACCATCTGGAATTTAAGGAACTTGCCCACGGAGTACTTTTCCAGACCTTGGTCCTCAGTATTGTACTTCCGATCAAGTTCATTCCACAGAGCTTTAGTAGTGTTGAAGGTGGAAGTACTATAGACATCAAACAGGACATCCGACAGTGCAGTTAGAATGCACACATGTCCTAACCTGTCTCTAGTATTTCACTCTTCAGCCTTCTTAGCACTCTCGGGGTCGTTTTCATCTATCACAGGGGGGTCCGACTCTAACAATGAGATTAGACCAACCATGGTGAACCACATCTTCATGCGTTGTTGCCAACGCTTAAAGTGTTGCCCGGCAAATTTCGCGGGCATCCTAGACATGTCCACCCTGGTTCCAAAACTCATTGAAGATGACGATGCCATGAACGATATCTTCTCTAAGACTGTTGGGAATAAACAGTGTAATGGAGTGACATCATGGCAACAACCGGACCATAATACATACAAGGCAAACCAGAGCATACATGCATATGGGGTTGATTCAACAAAGAACGGCCAAGAAACAAGATTAATAAACATGATTATAGTGTAAAACATGGTTGTAGAACAATTAAATATGTAGTAAATAATATGGAGTAGAAGCGTCTCAAAGAGACTCCCCTTAGAGAAGATATCACCCCTCACAAGAACGGTGCGATGAGTATGGCGGTCTTCCCCCAGGATACGACTACTAACACAAGACCCTTAAGCGCACTTTTAAGAATCTAGTAAAAAATGCTATGCGAGAAACCTAGATCTCTTCTTAAAGGAAAAAATATGTAGGTCGAAGAACATGCACCGATCACCGACGAAAGACAGTAGTAGAGAGCGTCGTCTGTGCGCGAACACCGACGAAGAAGACGTCGACGGCCGACCGAACGATATTGGTGATATGCAAGGGAGGCAGAGCAACGGAGCAGCAGCTGCAACCGACGGAGAGACGAGAGATAGAGAGCGGAGCGCGAGCGGTTCCTCGGGGAAGTAAAAAACAGCAGAACAGGATAACCCGTGATTAGGGTAATGCTAATCACTCCTGTTATACACACGCCCGCGACGGTCCGCCTCCAAACAAAAACCGTTCGGAGACCCCTCTTTCTCTCCAAGAAATGGCAAAACAGTAAAAAGAAATCCAAAAGAGTGCCAGGACAAGCCGGCTGGACCCGCATGGTGAACCACATCTTCATGCGTTGTTGCCAACGCTTAAAGTGTTGCCCGGCAAATTTCGCGGGCATCCCAGACATGTCCACCCTAGTTCCAAAACTCATTGAAGATGACGATGCCATGAACGATATCTTCTCTAAGACTGTTGGGAATAAACAGTGTAATGGGGTGACATCATGGCAACAACCGGACCATAATACATATAAGGCAAACCAGAGCATACATGCATATGGGGTTGATTCAACAAAGAACGGCCAAGAAACAAGATTAATAAACATGATTATAGTGTAAAACATGGTTGTAGAACAATTAAATATGTAGTAAATAATATGGAGTAGAAGCGTCTCAAAGAGACTCCCCTTAGAGAAGATATCACCCCTCACAAGAACGGTGCGATGAGTATGGCGGTCTTCCCTCATGATACGACTACTAACACAAGACCCTTAAGCGCACTCTTAAGAATCTAGTAAAAAATGCTATGCGAGAAACCTAGATCTCTTCTTAAAGGAAAAAATATGTAGGTCGAAGAACATGCACCGATCACCGACGAAAGACAGCAGTAGAGAGCGTCGTCTGTGCGCGAACACCGACGAAGAAGACGTCGACGGCCGACCGAACGATATTGGTGATATGCAAGGGAGGCAGAGCAACGGAGCAGCGGCTGCAACCGACGGAGAGACGAGAGATAGAGAGCGGAGCGCGAGCGGTTCCTCGGGGAAGTAAAAAATAGCAGAACAGGATAACCCGTGATTAGGGTAATGCTAGTCACTCCTGTTATACACACGCCCGCGACGGTCCGCCTCCAAACAAAAATCGTTCGGAGACCCCTCTTTCTCTCCAAGAAAGGGCAAAACAGTAAAAAGAAATCCAAAAGAGTGCCAGGACAAGCTGGCTGGACCCACACTTCACACACACACGCGCGCCCGCTCAGCCCGGCCCGACACGTGCGTGTGATAGGTCCTAGCTTACCCCCACTATTGTCTATAAGACATAGTTTAGGGGGCCCTAGGAACTATAAGGTCCCCTCATCTTTTTGTGTTTTCCAATGTGGGACAAAAGTCTCCGTACAAAACACAACACTTGAGGTAGCACCCTTTGAATAAACCTTTGAGTTTCCCTTTCTTAAGAACACTCCCAATCTAATCCACTTCAACCCAACAAAGAGGACTTGTAAATATTTGGCTAACTGAATTATCTAAATGTACGAAGCTTTCAAGCATACGATAACAGTGCTTAGGCGATGGGTGATTTCTCTTCTCCTTTCAGCAATGAAATTATCCACCAACTCAAAGCAGTCTACAACTGTCTTCAAAATTCTCTATATCAAACGTTTTCGATGTTAGAAACAAGTGAACCCTTCATGCGCTGCAATCCACAGAAGAGGACGTAGACATCAGAAATCAAATATCTCTATCAATTCTATCACCGACCGGAAACAACAAGTGGAATGCATTGGGGATAATTAAGTGTATGTACACATTTTCGCATCGGTTGTATAATATAATATAATCCAATTAATTGAGTGGGGTCATTCGCAAATGCATTCTAGCAACTGCGATTTTTTCCTCAAATAATCCCTTTTAGAATGTAAAGCATCTTCACAAAAAGAAGAAGAAGAAGAGACTATCGTGCAATTAATTAATGAATACATGTAAATACCACTTCATAGAATTAATATGCGCACATATAATGTCCTTCGTGCCATCTATGTGCCGGTGAGTTTATAGAGGGAGTTTCTTTTTTTTTTCTAAATAAATAATTTTCAAAGAGCTAGAATCCTTTTTGACAAAAATACATTTGAAGGAATGTGAGGAATCTGCGAGAGGAGCTCGCGGTCTCCCGTAAAAGGATCACTTTGCGTCGATGGGTCACCGAGTTCACGGTACACCTCGGTCCATCTGGAGCTGCCAGTTGGCCTCCCTCTCTCCGGGCCAGCTTCCGCATGGGCCTAAGTTTTGCAAGACTTTGCATTTGTCTTACGAGAGTTGGATCTCTCGAACTAGTTCGGCTTACTGTATATTCTGGGTGTGTAGTATTTTTAAAATTTTTATTTTTTTTAATTTTTCAAGTGACTCATAAATTATTTTAACTTGGAGTGTAAGTCACGTTATTATCTGATTATCTAAAAAAAATTAAAAATAAAATGAGCCGATTTTTAAAAGAACGAGTCCAAGTCTTTATTTGACCTGGTTTCTTTTTTTATTTCTTTTTAAATGATATAATAGTGATGTTACTTACGCTTCAAATTAAGATATCTTGAAAGTCACTTTAATTTTTTTTAAAAAATAAAAAAATTTAAAGATCCTGTACAGTCATGGTGTGCAATGAACATTACTCCTCTCTAACTCTATTTAACCGCTGCACATCCACTCCCTCCTATCATTAGTCTAACTAACCAGATTACGAGGATGGCAAATACTTGTTGTAAACGCATAATGTGTCGTTGGACTGCAATCTTTTGACGTGGACTTCATTTATTTTCCATTCCTGTCTAAACTCACGGAGAGTAACTTCCCGCAGCGGTCCCTTATTCTATTTTAATTCCGCATATTTCCTTTCCGTTTCAACCAGCGGAGAGTAACCTCTCGCGCGGTATTTTCTGCGTCTCCCTCTCCGTGTGTTTCTCCTTCCTTTCCTGTGACGTCGTTCACATCTTTGGCGATCACGGTGAGACTTCTATTATTTTATTTTGGTTACCTGCGTGTTTTCGGCACCCAAGTGTGCCCCTCCGTGTATTTTCGGCACCCACACGTGCCCCTCCATTTGGCACTCGCGCGTGCCCCTCCTTAGAACCTTGATGTAATAATTAATGCATGATCATATTGATAAATTTGTTAGTTATTTAATAAATACACCATGTTAAAAATTTAATAACTTAGAACCTTGATGTAATAATTAATACATGATCATATTGATAAATTCTTCCTATTTTTCTCGTTCTGTTCATATCTCCATAATCCTGTTTGAGTATGGCTCAAAATTCCATGTGCCTCTGTTCATATGAAATAACGCCCATGTTCAGGTCGTCAAATTGAATGGACGACCCTTTTCATAGGCGTCAATTTAGGGTTAAATCCATAATTTTTGAAAATATGTACATATTGTTGTTGAATTGACGACTTATACAAAGCCTTTTCTTTGATATATGACACCCCTGGATGAGGCGCCATTTACGAAATTGAAGCCTTTATACAAGGCGTCATTTTGAAAACCACTGTAACATGAGGACGATCAGAAATCTAAATATATAGATAACCTGGAAAGAACGACTGTAATTGCAGTCGTCCTTTTATAAACTGACGACCCTGACAAGGGCACCAATTCATAAAGAAATGACTTAAGCCAAGACGTCAATTTTCTGACAGTCAGATTTTTCGTGATTTTCTGTAACCCTTGACCATGGGTTATGTATCTAGGCACTATATTCCGTTCCGTGAGTATAGTCCCACGTTTCACGATGTTTTATCGATTACCCCTTAAACTCTTGATGACATACGAGCCCTCCGTTGGACTTTCCGTTCCTTCGGACAGGTAAGTTAGTCATTAAGACCTCCGTAAGACTCCTCGTAGCCTTGGATTCCCTCAAGGCCGATTGAGCAGGTTGTACCACAAAAAACCCATGAAACTAACCATTTACCATGTCACTCTAAAGAAACATGGTATACCGGCTCTCATGGTATGCTATTTAGCCGCTATGTGATAGGAAACCATGCTATTGCTATTCATCTTGAATTACGTGCCTCTTCGTAGACACCAATTCTTTTGCCTTATCATGTACAAAGAACGAGTGCTCATGTGGTTATGAACGCTTATTCGAGTACTCATGGCACCCACTAGGGAGTCAATTCCACCTAGTTTTCCGATATATTCCGCAAGATCTACCTTAAATTCCTACAAGTTCCGTTCCTTTGGAATTCTACATTGGCTATAACTATCGTGGATGTCGAAAATATATTATACAATGCCTGCGCATTTAAGGGCCTGATCTGGTCCTGGAAGGAGCACCCGAAAGTACTAGTGCCCATGGGAGTTGTAATGATCGCGGTGTGGCATTGCACCGAAGTACTCGTCGTTCTAGAGACATTCCACTTACTCTTTCTTTCGTGACTTTACATGATATTACTTGCGTGCGTAACTCGACGTGATACTTGCTAGAACTCTAAATAGCCAATCTCTCATGCTCGATACTATCTTTAACTCTTGCTTTTCTCATTTTACTAGAAATTTCATATCTCGGTTTAATCGATATACTTGCATTCTACTTTTACGATCATTCATGTATATTAGCCTTGCATTCATGTAACATGTAATTACTTAAAGCTAGCTTGTTCTTGAGATATAATTCCTACTGAGCTTTCGCTCACTCAGTTTATTCCAACATTTTTCAGGTAATCAGGTGTCTAGCGAGACCGTGACTCACATGGGAGGGACAAGTGTGCAAGCGAGCTTCGAAAACTAGTGAACCTGTGTCTTTTATCTTTCTTGAGCTTCGAAAACTAGGGAGCTGCCAGTTGGCCTCCCTCTCTCCGGGCCAGCTTCCGCATGGGCCTAAGTTTTGCAAGACTTTGCATTTGTCTTACGAGAGTTGGTTCTCTCGAACTAGTTCGGCTTACTGTATATTCTGGGTGTGTAGTATTTTTAAAATTTTTATTTTTTTAATTTTTCAAGTGACTCATAAATTATTTTAACTTGGAGTGTAAGTCACGTTATTATCTGATTATCTAAAAAAGATTAAAAATAAAGCGGATCGATTTTCAAAAGAATAGACTCGACACTTTATTTGATCTGGGTTTTTTTATTTCTTTTTAAATAATATAATAATGATGTTATTTATACTTTGAGTTAAAATATCTTAAAAATCATTTTAATTTTTTTTTTTAAAAAAATTCAAAGATCCTGCACAGTCATGGTGTGCAATGAACATTACTCCTCTCTAACTCTATTTAACACGTACATGCCATTTTCCAAACAACTACGTTTCAGTCCCGATAGATATATGTCATTCCTAAAACGTTTTTCATTTCAAATATGTATATTTTCTCCTAGTAGATATTTGTCATTCCTAATTCTTACTTATCATTCAAATAGATATATTTCGTTCTCACAGAAATGTGTTTTAAAAGTTTCTTCTGCCTCGTACATCACATGGATCTATAGAGCAGTCGCATTGGTCTATATATCCAACCATATCATCACACATATATGATTAGTTTCAGGTGAAAATTTAGAAAATAAGTAGACACAATTGCCGAATTGCATGCCACGGTGTACGGCGAGAATTATTCTTTTCGAAAGAAACTTAGTACGATGTGTTTAAAAATGACTTTTGACATACTTTCAAGTCTTTGAATTGATATATTTTCTTTTCCACTTTGTATAAGAAAAAAAAAATCAAGGTTTCCCACGTGGATTTATTTCCCGCATATCCGTTAAGGAATTATGAACCCACGAGCTGTTAACCTAGGGGAAATATATATTGCGTTGGTTACAAGAGACGGATGGATAGAACACAAAAAGGGCATAGAATATAATCGATGGCGATTGGATAAAACCAAACTCTATAGCACAACATAACCGTACAATTGGGTTCAATATGTTCGCCCTCGACAATGTGAGTTTATTTATTAGTTAGGATAGGGGCAGGTGACGTACGCAAGCACACGGTACTGTATTCGCACTCTATCTTAATTGAGGTCAAATAACACGTCCGATGATAAATGGTTGAATGAGAATGAGACTCGAAAAATTTAAGATCTTACACTTCCCCAAAGTAACGAGAGAGCTAACGTTTGAACTGACGATCCCATAGTTTCTCACAAGTTGAAGAATCAACTGGACTACTCGACTGATTCCAATCAATGGAGACACTTTTTTCCTAACACACTTTCCCCCTAATTATCATTGATAAAATTATTCTAGTCAAAATCAATTTTCAACTAATCTCGAGCATCTAATTCAAATAAAAAATTAATTATCAACACTACAACAACCCCTCTCCATGCATGGGTGTCTCTGCCACCCTATTTATTGGGAAGCATTGTGGGAAAAGGTCTAAAGTATGAAACATGCATAAAAGCAACCATATTTATTGGAAGAAGATGCCATTAATAACTAATAATTCATTAGAACACAACCAATTATTTATTGTTCTGGCATGGTTTTTGAATAACATGTCGTCAATGACCATTAGCAATAGAGCCCTTACAACTGATGTCAATTATTTTGGTGGTATTGGATGGACTTGATTTTCTCCTTTTTAAATATAACACATTTCTTTTTAGCTAATTTCATCGTAACATGATGAGCTGAAATCATATGTGATCGCACTCTCACATTGTCACATTAATGTAGAAGGTGTTTGCATTTTCAAAAATTTTTGTGAAAAATATTTTTTAACTAATTTGCACTCAGTTTGCAAACACAAGAAACGGTTAGTTAGAAATATTTTTTAAATTCTTGGAGTGTTCTCTATTTCTCTGAAGTTTATTTCCCCACCGATGCCCCTCGGGAAATAGTTCCAAGGAAAATTTTTCCCACCTATATTCTCTCTCTCTCTCATTAGTTAGAAAGGAGAATCTTATCATATTATTTTATGTATAAGTAATTTGGTAGCATGCACATTTTTTTTGGTACGAAAATACAAACATGTGTCTTTGTTCCTCATTTATTTTCTCATAAAAGTTTCAAACACTTATTTTTCTTTCTTGGTAAAGCATTTCAGTATTCTTCACTTTCTGGTAAAATATTTTCCATGGTTCTTGATTTTTACAGAAAATTTGAAGAATGCAAACATTCCACTAAAACTTTCTTTGTGGAGTTCTAACCAAAATATGTTGGCAATTGTTTGGGTGGACATGTATGATGTTTACAGATACAAATTTCTCCCATGAACGTTCTTTTATGCAACTTTTCATTTTAATCTTCATCCTAAAAAATAATCAAATAGTTTTTGAATAAAAATTAAGATTTTTGTATAAAAACCATTGTTATACGTTAAATTACAAAAAAAAACACTCTTAGAAACGTATTATCATACATATCATACATATCACTATATAAATTCAAATTATGCAAAACTATCATCCGAGTTAACTTCCGTTGACGGATAGTCGAATATTCGACGAAGATTCTAATATTCCTATTAAAGCGGAGTAAAATGACACAAATGTCTCTCATTCAAACTGGCTGCCATCGTTTAGGGTTCATGAGAGGGGGGTTTCCTATCATCCTCTCCCCCACAGAGGTAGTTGGCAGGTGAAGCTCACCCGTGATAAACGTGGAAGCGGCCAGTGGGTTCTTCATCACCGGCCAGCAGGATCTTCATCTCCGATGGGCAAGGTCGTTAGATCTGCCGTCGTCTAAATGTTCCGTAGAAGGAGGTTTCCTCTCTTCCCCTCCCCACAGCCAGGTCGCTCCGGTTGGTAGGTGAAACTCGGGCGATAAAAGAGGAAGCGGCCAATAGGTTCTTCATCGTTCAACTCCGGCGGGGATGGTTTCTTTTTTCTTGTACCAGATTCGCAACTCTGCCACCCTCTAATCTTCTATTTACCCACTCTAGTTTTGTCTGCTCTAAACGCGAACATGAGCCAGAGTTCATCTATTGACACTTCTTTCCAACCACCCCATGTACAAGTTGAACCTCCCATGTGTTTCTGCCACCGGCCATGTCGGACCTTCAACTCTACCCGGGATAGAAGTAAAGGGTGACGATTTTATGGATGCTCTAGATGGCGGGTAACATAAACACTAATTTTCATATTTATTTTCTTAATTTTAGGGTGATATTTTGATACAGTTTTTATAAATGATCACTGAATTTTTGATTTTTGGATAGGCAGCAAATGCTTGCGATTATTTCAACTGGGTTGATGATTTTCACCGTTCCACTGTGGATGTGAAGTATCAAGTTCAAGCTCTGTAAGAACTTATTGAAAAATAAAATGAAGCTTTACAGAAGAAGATAGAATCTATAAGAGATTTACTCAAGAGATGTATCATTGTAGTAGTCTTCATATTTTTGATGTATCTTTTCATGAGGGTTTAAATGTTTTGTACTGAGCCATTGATCCTCTTAGTTAATGACATGTATTTGTCCCTTCCAAATGTATTGGCTATTGGTTAATGATAGATATTTTTCAGTGACTTTTGCCTAATTGTTGGATACCCAAATGCAATGAACTGAGTACAAGCTAATTGGGTTACTAACCAAATCTTGACATAAGAAACAAAAAAAAGAAGATATGAAGAATTGATAAAAATCAATAGGAAATTCTGAGGGGGCAATTGCACGTGCACATTACATTTATACATTCAAACTATATGAAGACAAGTGCTGCAACTTCTTCCTAAGGAAGAGTTTAATTCTGCTCTTCCCCATTTGTAACTTGAACTCCCTAAGGTCAAAGGAGAATTAGACTCAAAAGAGTGTTTGCTTCAATGGCATGAATACAGGAATGAGATTCTAATTATGTAGAAAGAGATGGTATTTGTAACACCCGATAATTTTAGAATAGGAATAAATATATTTAGGAAGAAAACCTATACATAATGACAAATACATATTCTTACAAATAAGTATATAATGTTTATTTAAATAAATAAATATCTAAGTGATAATACTTTAGGCTAAATAGGAACCAAATATTTATGAAAAATATAATTTACATTTAATAATATTTACATATTCTTATAAATAGTTAATAATGGTGAATAAAAGATAAGTAAATATTATCTTTTGGAATGAAAGTAAATATTTTACCTAGGATCGAACCTGCCTCTGATACCTAAGATAATGATTAAGAAGGAAATAAAAGTGAAGAAAAGTATAAGAAATGAAACCCCTATCTGAAGTACTCCCTTAAGCAAACTCTTAATCAGTGAAGACCCTAGTATATATCATGACCCACCTACAAAATAGGTCATTAAGAAACCCAAGCCAACCTATATACATATACATGGGAAAATATATATATATCTATATGGAAAAACCTATATATATATATATATATATATATATACATAATCGATTTATATATATATAAACCCCTTCAAGGAAAAGCTATATATAATAATATACATGAGAACTTATATGTATATCTAAATATATTAATAAATATATATATACATATTACAATTGCATTAAACTATATTTGAGCATATATCTAATACAAAATCTATATAACACACCTAAATGGGCTTTTACCCATATGCCATCTCAAATGAAAGACCAAAACAAATTATGTTTGATTCATAGGCCTTGACTAATTGTGAATTTAAAAGCCTTTTAATGAGCCTCATACCAACTTAATTAAAAGCCTTCAAGCCTCACTTAAAATAAAGACTTTTACGCTATTGGACCCAACTACGTAGGGAACAAATTAGATGAAAATATGTATAGGTGTATGTATATGCTCATTATTATATCATGCCTAGACCCTGTACACAACCCCCGACATCCTAATGACCTTACCCTTGTATTATAATAAATTTAAGAATAACATGTTATTTTTAAGTAGGCATTTAATGCATAATATAATTTTATTTGAATTTAGAATCAATAAATCTCGAAGAAAACATCAATTTGTATTTTATTAATAATTTATAAAATTTAATATTCACATTTATTATATTATACTTTTATTAGAAGGAAGAAGTATACATTAATAGGATTTAAATAAATTAAGGAAAATTAAAAGAGAAAAGAATGGGCACATATGCTATTTTGGTCCTTTAGAGTGCTATGGCAAAGAAGGAAAATGTGAATAACGTCCATGGGCGTCACATTCACATAAAATGGCAATGCTAAAGGCGCTATATTCAAATAGGTGAATACTGTCACTTTTTGATTTAAAGGAATTTTGAAAAACTAATTATATAAAAAAATCAATAAAAATGAAAAAATATTACCCATAAAATTTCATAACTAGACCTCAGCAAATAAAAAAGATAAAAATCATCAAGCATTTGCAACATTTAAAAATCTACGTGAAAGGGTTTAAAAGCGCCCGAATCAAGGGCGCGATTTCTTAAAGAAACGTCTAAATGATGGACGTGACTTAGTAAAAATGTGACTTTGGCATGGACGCTATTTTTCTTAAAGTATAAAAGGGAAGCTAACGGCCGTGTTTCACTCTAACTAGGAAGTGTCGTGTTTCGGAAGGATTAATAAGGGAAATTCTAATGCTATTAGGACCTATACTAGGGAGTTTTGAGTCCCAATCGAACACTAAACCCATTGGGTTCCCAAGCACTATAAATACCCCCTTCGTCGAGCCAACATGCTGGCTCTTCTTCTTCAAACAAAGGACCTGCTGCTACTCTTGCTATCTTCATCCGGCCGTGACGAACGTGGGAGTTCGTCATCGTTTCTACTCCTTCCTCTACAACCTGTAGACAAGTAAAGGCATGAATGTCTTCTTCCATCTTGTCCCGTCGCTGTGAAGATGTCCGCTTCCTCTTCCATCTTCATCCTGCTGAACGTGAGGTCTTCCTCTTGCGGATTGCCTGCGACCAGAAGAAACAGTTCTTCTTCTTCCTGTTCATCCTCCAAAGGGTAGAATTGTTCCCTCTTTATCCCTTTTAGCGTCCATCATTCTTCTCAAAACGATAGACTGTTTTATGCAGGAAAACAGAGCACCGTTCCCTTGCAAAATATCAACCTATTCAACACCGAAATCACCAAAAGGTAGGTTTTCTCAAGACTTAGCAAAATCATATAGTTAATTAAGTTAATACATGCATATAGGTATGTATATTTGTGCCGTAGTCACAGATTTTGTTTCCAGAATGAAGCTTCCCCGTTTACTGCATAAATGTAATTGACGACCCCTACCGGGGCGTCATTTTAAACCAACGACCGTATAATAGTCGTCAATTTGCTAGTTATTTAATAAATACACCATGTTAAAAATTTAATAACTTAGAACCTTGATGTAATAATTAATGCATGATCGTATTGATAAATTCTTCCTATTTTTCTCGTTCTGTTCATATCTCCAGAATCCTGTTTGAGTATGGCTCAAAATTCCATGTGCCTCTATTCATATGAAATAACGCCCATGTTCAGGTCGTCAAATTGAATGGATGACCCTTTTCATAGGCGTCAATTTTGGGTTAAATCCAGAATTTTTGAAAATATGTGCATATTGTTGTTGAATTGACGACTTATGCAAAGTCTTTTCTTTGATATATGACGCCCCTGGATGAGGCGCCATTTACGAAATTGAAGCCTTTATACAAGGCGTCATTTTGAAAACCACTGTAACATGAGGACGATCAGAAATCTAAATATATAGATAACCGGGAAAGAACGACTGTAATTGCAGTCGTCCTTTTATAAACTGACGACCCTGACAAGGGCGCCAATTCATAAAGAAATGACTTAAGCCAAGACGTCAATTTTCTGACAGTCAGATTTTTCGTGGTTTTCTGTAACCCTTGACCATGGGTTATGTATCTAGGCACTATATTCCGTTCCGTGAGTATAGTCTCACGTTTCACGATGTTTTATCGATTACCCCTTAAACTCTTGATGACATACGAGCCCTCCGTTGGACTTTCCGTTCCTTCGGACTGGTAAGTTAGTCATTAAAACCTCCGTAAGACTCCTCGTAGCCTTGGATTCCCTCAAGGCCGATTGAGCAGGTTGTACCACAAAAAACCCATGAAACTAACCATTTACCATGTCACTCTAAAGAAACATGGCATACCGGCCCTCATGGTATGCTATTTAGCCGCTATGAGATAGGAAACCATGCTATTGCTATTCATCTTGAATTACGTGCCTCTTCGTAGACACCAATTCTTTTGCCTTATCATGTACAAAGAACGAGCGCTCATGTGGTTATGAACGCTTATTCGAGTACTCATGGCACCCACTAGGGAGCCAATTCCACCTAATTTTTCGATATATTCCGCAAGATCTACCTTAAATTCCTACAAGTTCCGTTCCTTTGGAATTCTACATTGGCTATAACTATCGTGGATGTCGAAAATATATTATACAATGCCTGCGCATTTAAGGGCCCGATCTGGTCCTGGGAGGAGCACCCGAAAGTACTAGTGCCCATGGGAGTTGTAATGATCGCGGTGTGGCATTGCACCGAAGTACTCGTCGTTCTAGAGACATTCCACTTACTCTTTCTTTCGTGACTTTACATGATATTACTTGCGTGCGTAACTCGACGTGATACTTGCTAGAACTCTAAATAGCCAATCTCTCATGCTCGATACTATCTTTAACTCTTGCTTTTCTCATTTTACTAGAAATTTCATATCTCGGTTTAATCGATATACTTGCATTCTACTTTTACGATCATTCATGTATATTAGCCTTGCATTCATGTAACATGTAATTACTTAAAGCTAGCTTGTTCTTGAGATATAATTCCTACTGAGCTTTCGCTCACTCAGTTTATTCCAACATTTTTCAGGTAATCAGGTGGCTAGCGAGACCGTGACTCACATGGGAGGGACAAGTGTGCAAGCGAGCTTCGAAAACTAGTGAACCTGTGTCTTTTATCTTTCTTGAGTCTAGCATGATGTCTCTTATTTAGTTATCTTGTCTAAGTCTATAGTGATGTAGTTGAGTCTTCAAGTTCTTGTAAGAGATTTATATTTAATAAAAATTTTATTGTTGTTCCAAATTATTTGGTCTCTTGCCATTGCTCTTGATCGTTCACGACTGTTTAACTGCCACGTTCCGAGCAAACGACACGTTCCGCTGCTATCGGTTCGGGGCGTGATAGAGGTGGTATCAGAGCGTCGGCTTTCATATCCTTCAGTTATTAGGTCCCAAGAATAGGTTATCCTTGTCAGTCGTATCAGGGCTTCCGCTTTCACATCCTCAAGTTATTAGGTCAATGATAGGTTAAGTATCATTGTCAGTCATATCAGAGCTTCGGCTTTCACATCCTCAAGTTATTAGGTTCCAATGATAGGTTAAGTATCCTTGTCGGTCATCCTATAGGAATTCCGTGAGAGATGGGTAGAACTTGGGGTGAAAGTTATAAAAGAAAAATAAAATATTTACATTTCATTAACATTAATTCTTGAATCAATAAATTATCTCCCCACTCATCGTTGCAGGAACCTAGATAAAATGGAAGCGTCTAAGCCAAGCTTTGTTCATGAGATGATCTTAGTGGATGTCCAAGCTTACGCGGACCTTGTCAGGAGAGTTCAGGAGCTAGAGAAAGCGGTGGAAGAAAAAGAAAGAGTTGAAGGGAAAGATCAAGCCCATGAGTCAAGAAAGTTCATCACTACCAAGAAAAGGATAAATGAGGGTGATATTTCACAAAGGTGTAAGAAATGCCAGAAATGTAAGAAGTGTAATAAGAAGGGAATTTCGACAGATCACTCGCAAGGTAAGTGTAAATATTGTGGAAGATATGGTCACCAATCAGAAAAGTGTTGGTGGAGTTCGGGAGCGTGTCTGCGTTGCGGGAGCTTAGATCATAAGATAGCGGAATGCCCTATTTTGACCAAGAAGCCTCCAAGAGGAGTTCAAGATTTAACCAAACTTGCCAAGAAAGAAATTGTGGAAGGTACCCCTCACCCGTAATCCTAAACTAGCTCTTTTCCATACTTAAGATGTCTTATGTATAAGCGCATAATAAGTTATAGCTAGTTCTCTGTTAGGAATGGAAGATGATGTGAATTTGGGGACCAAATTCTTTTAAGTGAGGGAGGGTGTAACACCCGATAATTTTGGAATAGGAATAAATATATTTAGAAAGAAAACCTATACATAATGACAAATACATATTCTTACAAATAAGTATATAATGTTTATTTAAATAAATAAATATCTAAGTGATAATACTTTAGGCTAAATAGGAACCAAATATTTATGAAAAAGATAGTTTACATTTAATAATATTTACATATTCCTATAAATAGTTAATAATGGTGAATAAAAGACTAGTAAATATTACCTTTTGGAATGAAAGTAAATATTTTACCTAGGATCGAACCTGCCTCTGATACCTAAGATAATGATTAAGAAGGAAATAAAAGTGAAGGAAATTATAAGAAATGAAACCCCTATCTGAAGTACTCCCTTAAGCAAACTCTTAATCAGTGAAGACCCTCGTATATATCATGACCCATCTACAAAATAGGTCATTAAGAAACCCAAGCCAACCTATATACATATACATGGGAAAAAATATATATATCTAAATGGAAAAACCTATATATATATATATACATAATCGATTTATATATATATGAACCCCTTCAAGGAAAAGCTGTATATAATAATATACATGAGAACTTATATGTATATCTAAATATATTAATAAATATATATATATACATATTACAATTGCATTAAACTATATTTGAGCATCTATCTAATACAAAATCTATATAACACACCTAAATGGGCTTTTACCCATATGTCATCTCAAATGAAAGACCAAAACAAATTATGTTTGATTCATAGGCCTTGACTAATTGTGAATTTAAAAGCCTTTTAATGAGCCTCATACGAACTTAATTAAAAGCCTTCAAGCCTCACTTAAAATAAAGACTTTTACGCTATTGGACCCAACTACGTAGGGAACAAATTAGATGAAAATATGTATAGGTGTATGCATATGCTCATTATTATATCATGCCCAGACCCTGTACACAACCCCTGACATCCTAATGACATTACCCTTGTATTATAATAAATTTAAGAATAATATGTTATTTTTAAGTAGGCATTTAATGCATAATATAATTTTATTTGAATTTAGAATCAATAAATCTCGAAGAAAACATCAATTTGTATTTTATTAATAATTTATAAAATTTAATATTTACATTTATTACATTATACTTTTATTAGAAGGAAGAAGTATACATTAATAGGATTTAAATGAATTAAGGAAAATTAAAAGAGAAAAGAATGGGCACATATGCTCTTTTGGTCATTTAGAGTGCTATGGCAAAGAAGGAAAATGTTAATAACGTCCAATACATGGGCGTCACATTCACATAAAATGGCAATGTTAAAGGCGCTATATTTAAATAGGTGAATAGTGCCACTTTTTGATTTAAAGGAATTTTTAAAAACTAATTATATGAAAAAATCAAGAAAAATGAAAAAATATTACCCATAAAATTTCATAACTAGACCTCAACAAATAAAAAAGATAAAAATCATCAAACATTTGCAACATTTAAAAATCTACGTGAAAGGGTTTAAAAGCGCCCGAATCAAGGGCGCGATTTCTTAAAGAAACGCTTAAATGATGGACGTGACTTAGTAAAAACGTGACTTTGGCATGGACGCTATTTTTCTTAAAGTATAAAAGGGAAGCTGACGGCCGTGTTTCACTCTAACTAGGAAGTGTTGTGTTTCGGAAGGATTAATAAGGGAAATTCTAATGCTATTAGGACCTATACTAGGGAGTTTTGAGTCCCAATCGAACACTAAACCCATTGGGTTCCCAAGCACTATAAATACCCCCTTCGTCGAGCCAACTTGCTGGCTCTTCTTCTTCAAACAAAGGACATGCTGCTACTCTTGCTATCTTCATCCGGCCGTGACGAACGTGGGAGTTCATCATCGTTTCTACTCCTTCCTCTACAACCTGTAGACAAGTAAAGGCATGAACGTCTTCTTCCATCTTGTTCCGTCACTGTGAAGAAGGCTGCAGATGTCCGCTTCCTCTTCCATCTTCATCCTGCTGAACGTGAGGTCTTCCTCTTGCGGATTGCCTGCGACCAGAAGAAACAGTTCTTCTTCTTCCTGTTCATCCTCCAAAGGGTAGAATTGTTCCCTCTTTATCCCTTTTAGCGTCCATCATTCTTCTCAAAACGATAGTCTGTTTTATGCAGGAAAACAGAGCACCGTTCCCTTGCAAAATATCAAGATATTCAACACCGAAATCACCAAAAGGTAGGTTTTCTCAAGACTTAGCAAAATCATATAGTTAATTAAGTTAATACATGCATATAGGTATGTATATTTGTGCCGTAGTCACAGATTTTGTTTCCAGAATGAAGCTTCTCCGTTTACTGCATAAATGTAATTGACGACCCCTACCAGGGCGTCATTTTAAACCAACGACCGTATAACAGTCGTCAATTTGCTAGTTATTTAATAAATACACCATGTTAAAAATTTAATAACTTAGAACCTTGATGTAATAATTAATGCACGATCATATTGATAAATTCTTCCTATTTTTCTCGTTCTGTTCATATCTCCAGAATCCTGTTTGAGTATGGCTCAAAATTCCATGTGCCTCTGTTCATATGAAATAACGCCCATGTTCAGGTCGTCAAATTGAATGGACGACCCTTTTCATAGGCGCCAATTTAGGGTTAAATCCAGAATTTTTGAAAATATGTACATATTGTTGTTGAATTGACGACTTATGCAAAGTCTTTTCTTTGATATATGACACCCCTGGATGAGGCGCCATTTACAAAATTGAAGCCTTTATACAAGGCGTCATTTTGAAAACCACTGTAACATGAGGACGATCAGAAATCTAAATATATAGATAACCTGGAAAGAACGAATGTAATTGCAGTCGTCCTTTTATAAACTGACGACCCTGACAAGGGCGCCAATTCATAAAGAAATGACTTAAGCCAAGACGTCAATTTTCTGACAGTCAGATTTTTCGTGGTTTTCTGTAACCCTTGACCATGGGTTATGTATCTAGGCACTATATTCCGTTCCGTGAGTATAGTCCCACATTTCATGATGTTTTATCGATTATCCCTTAAACTCTTGATGACATACGAGCCCTCCGTTGGACTTTCCGTTCCTTCGGACTGGTAAGTTAGTCATTAAGACCTCCGTAAGACTCCTCGTAGCCTTGGATTCCCTCAAGGCCGATTGAGCAGGTTGTACCACAAAAAACCCATGAAACTAACCATTTATCATGTCACTCTAAAGAAACATGGTATACCGGCCCTCATGGTATGCTATTTAGCCGCTATGAGATAGGAAATCATGCTATTGCTATTCATCTTGAATTACGTGCCTCTTCGTAGACACCAATTCTTTTGCCTTATCATGTACAAAGAACGAGCGCTCATGTGGTTATGAACGCTTATTCGAGTACTCATGGCACCCACTAGGGAGCCAATTCCACCTAGTTTTCTGATATATTCCGCAAGATCTACCTTAAATTCCTACAAGTTCCGTTCCTTTGGAATTCTACATTGGCTATAACTATCGTGGATGTCGAAAATATATTATACAATGCCTGCGCATTTAAGGGCCCGATCTGATCTTGGGAGGAGCACCCGAAAGTACTAGTGCCCATGGGAGTTGTAATGATCACGGTGTGGCATTGCACTGAAGTACTCGTCGTTCTAGAGACATTCCACTTACTCTTTCTTTCGTGACTTTACATGATATTACTTGCGTGCGTAACTCGACGTGATACTTGCTAGAACTCTAAATAGCCAAACTCTCATGCTCGATACTATCTTTAACTCTTGCTTTTCTCATTTTACTAGAAAGTTCATATCTCGGTTTAATCGATATACTTGCATTCTACTTTTACGATCATTCATGTATATTAGCCTTGCATTCATGTAACATGTAATTACTTAAAGCTAGCTTGTTCTTGAGATATAATTCCTACTGAACTTTCGCTCACTCAGTTTATTCCAACATTTTCAGGTAATCAGGTGGCTAGCGAGACCGTGACTCACATGGGAGGGACAAGTGTGCAAGCGAGCTTCGAAAACTAGTGAACATGTGTCTTTTATCTTTCTTGAGTCTAGCATGATGTCTCTTATTTAGTTATCTTGTCTAAGTCTATAGTGGCGTAGTTGAGTCTTCAAGTTCTTGTAAGAGATTTATATTTAATAAAAATTTTATTGTTGTTCCAAATTATTTGGTCTCTTTCCATTGCTCTTGATCGTTCACGACTGTTTAACTGCCACGTTCCGAGCAAATGACACGTTCCGCTGTTATCGGTTCGAGGCGTGACAGTATTGATGGGAAGTCTCATGTCCTTCAGAAAGAATACAATGATTTGAAGTCAAATTTCGTGCACACATGGCAGCCTCTAACCCTCCTTATTTCAAACTGAGATCCCTGTACAGTGGCATCTTGCACTTACATACTTTCTCCTCCTTAAGCATTTGATGTTTTAAAAAAATATTGCTTGTTCTACTAAAGTAGCACAAGGGTCGACCCCTCCTGGCAAGACTGTTATTTGGGATGACCCCCTCCCATCAATCTACACACGGGTCGACCCCCCCATGCTGTACACAATATCATTACATCATAAGAACTCATAACATTAACTTTAAAAGTCATTACATCGTAAGAGCTCATTCCGGATAGCATGTACATTCCTTTGAGCTCATTTCGGATAGAATTCATTACATCAAAATACACATTGTGCTTAGAATTCATTACATCAAAAAATACATTATCTTTGAAGGTCATTACATCAACAACATCTTCAAAACCCTGGACTAGGTAGATTGGCATTGCTCGCAGAAGTGTTTCCCTGTGTGTCCTTAACAGGAACATTAAAACTGACAGAAGACGGTTGAGATCCCACAGCAGAGAAGTAGTGATAGAAGATGACACAGTAGGCAATCTAGCCACAGAAGAGGAACCTTGGGTAAAAACACTCATGCTTGGCAAATCCAATCTTCTATTTGGAATAGTTGCTGACCTGTGACAATGCAACGAAAAAAGTTAGATTGGCATTGCTCCTGATTGTGCTATTGGTAGTACAAGTTGATAGTAAAAATTTAGAATGAACCTGGTTGAAGGTCGTCCAGTTTGAGCCACTCCGCTACTGGCAGTAGAGGAAGAGCCACCATCTTTCCTTGGTCTTCCCAGTGGCCTATGATGAATGGCACAAGGAGGTTGATTGGATTGAGGAGCGATATTTGAAGAGCTACCATCCTTCTTTGGACGGCTGGGGGGCCTATGGTTAATGACAATATGAATGGAAGAAGCATCATGAAATGGCTAAATGATACAAATTGAGTAGGCTGTTTAAGGCAAACATAAATTAATTTTGAAGTAAACAAAGTAAATAGGTATTAGCTGAGTAGGCATGCGTGAAGCATTACAATTACCTGGGCCTGGTCACCGGTGTTTGAGTACTTTGAGGGCAAGTGTTTGAGAAAATAACATCAGTTGTTGTCCTGTCAATTTTCAATTTAGTATAACAGTAGGTGGGCTAAAAATCTCTCAATGGAGTATATCAGTTACCTGGCACTAGGAGGTTGACTAGATTAAGGAGCAGTATTTGAAGAGCTACCATCCTTCTTTGGACGGCCGGGGCGCCTATGGTCAATGACAATATGAAGGGCAATATAGTTTAACATTCAGAAATTAATGAATAGCAAGTTTAAATGAAGTAGGAATATATCAAATACCTAGTAGGTAGTGGTTGATTGGATTGAGGAGGGGTTGCATTGAATGGGTTCTTGCATTTCTTGGCATAGTGACCAAACTGGCCACACCTCTTGCATTTGTGGTGCTTTTGTGTCCTTTTCACTTGAGCTTCGTCTGCATCTCTGATTCTTTTTTTTCTTAATCTTCCAAGTGATCATTTTACTTTCAGAGGCAATATGGTATGTTCTAGTCTGAGTCTTGGCCACATGCTTCTATCAGGAATGGGAGCAATATGAAGGGAATAAGCTTCTCTATACTTGTCAGTCCTATAGAATGTATCTACATATTCATCCCAATCCACTCCCCTGCACGTGGTAAGGAAAGAGGCCGCATGCACGCATGGTAGACCAGTCAGTTGTCACCTCCGACAAGAACAAATTCTGTCTTTAATGGTCACTACTGCCCTTTCACTTAGACTGCTCACCTCCCCAAAGAAAGGTGTGGACTTCTAGACTGTAACCCCCCCTAAACCTCTGCTTATTTCCACAATATGAGTCCTGGCTTTTGGCACTAGGACATCCTTCCATTTTCCTGATTTCCTCCTCCTAGCCTCCATTGTCTTCATTATTTGTTGCCGGATGGAGTCAATGCAATCCAAAATCACCTTATATCTAGCCTGCCCAAAGAATGCATTAAAAGACTCAGAAAGATTATTAGTGAGATAATGGCACTTAGCCTGCCTTCCAAACATACATCTGCTCCATTTCTCCCCCTTAGTAGTAGCTGAGTTTAGGTAGTTATATGCATCAACACTTGCTTCCTTTATTTGTCGCATGTACTCCTCAAAGCCTTGCTGTGTAAAGTATCTAGCTACTTTCCAGACTAACCCTTCTAGAAACTTCTTTGGAAATTTTTTTTTGAATTTTTTGTATAAATGTCTTACACAAGTTCTGTGCTCACAATTTAGATAATGCAACTTGATAGCCTCTTCAATACCTTTCTGTTTGTCTAAAATTAGAACAAGACCATGCCTATCATCTCCAAGGGATTCCCTTAAGTTATTTAGAAACCAGCTCCAACTAGGCTCACTCTCAGACTCTACAATAGCAAAAGCAATTGGGAAGAGACCATCATTCCCATCTAAAATAGTTGCATTCAAAATAGCTCCAAGAAATCTGTTCTTAATATGGCACCCATCTAACCCAATTAATGGTCTACAACCATTAACAAATCCAAATGTGCAAGCCTTGAAGGTAACAAAAAACCTGAGAAATTGATGTTCATCATCAGTGACAAATTGAACTCTACTTCCGAGGTTCTTAGTAAGAAGCTCCTCTGCTAAATCATGGACCCGGCCATATAGTTCTTCCCATGAACCATGAATCTGTCTCAATGCCAGGTCTTTTCCTCTCCAAAGCCTATGGTATGGCAGGTTAATATGGTACTTGTCCTTCAGTCTTCTGTGCAACTCTCCAGGGGCAATGTCCCCTTCAACCCTTAACCATGTCTTCACCTTGGCTGCCACCCATTTTTGTGTGGCCATCTTGTTCCCGGCCATGTTATTCCCGGGACATGTATGCTCACCCCTTATTATTTTGATTTCAAAAGTTACCCCATCGGGCAACCTAGATGCATGCAATCTCCATTGGCACTTGCTATGGCCACATTCTAATATAAGCCTTGTTTGATCACTCCTGTAAGTCCTCAAATAGTATTCAGTCTTCACATAATATTGCTGACTTAAGTGCTTCTCTATTCTGAAATCTGGCACCCACCTCTATGTTAGGGCACTCATCATTAGTTTCTAATATCTCAATGCCATATTACATGTCTTCATGTACATAGAAAGAATCATCATCTTCATCACTTGATGGGAGATTATGGCAGTTATTCTCAGATTCTACTTCAAAATCAGAGTCAGAATCATCATCCTCATCATCTTCCCGTCTGTTGCTTTCATCCTGGCTCTCAGACTCTTCCTGCCTGCATGTTTGTTGATTGGGGACACTAGTTCTCTGCCCCACATCACCCATGTCACTCTATTCTGTAGACTTTTCAACAGTTACAGACTGTGCAATTTGTGTGTTTAATTCATCCCCAGCTGACATGTAATTTCTGATATCATAGGGAGAATCAACAGCATCTAAGTCTACAAAGTCAGCTTCTTTTTCAACCTCAGGTTGTTTCTCCTTTGTTTTTCTTCTAGCAGGTAGCTTCCTTGCATTCTTTCCAGGGTCACCTTGTGACTGTGTATGAATGGACAGACTCTATTGTGATGACAATCCCTATAGTCCTTTTCAGCTCACAATGATCAAACATCATAAGAACATCTGCATCAGTCACAATGTTCTTGTACTTCTTAGGTCTACATTTGGGGACCCTCCACATGATATTCACCATATCATCATTCTCCCACTTTATCAATGTGCAGACAAGTTCTAACAAATCATTAAGATTAGCATAATGTCTATATATCGTAAAGGTTTTTTACTTCATCAAACGGTGACATAGTCTAGAAGGATCATCCTTATCAGTCTTCCAATATCTCCCATACTTGACGAGCAAAGTGTAGAGGTCTGCCTCTTCATCCATCCTAATATCACAGAAGAGAAATATAATACGACAAAAAACACACATGCACAGACAAATTTTCCTAATTAATAAGAACACATTTAAAAGCAGATGTATCCAAGATTTTGCAAACATATACAAGAAGGCACATTACTAGTGAGCCCCACTACCCTGCACATTTAAAAATATGCATCTGACAATGCCCCACCTTCATCCCACATTTATTTTCATCACCCCATATTATGCCCCACATGTGTAGAATCATGAGCTGTATAAATTAGACATTAAACAACTAACCTGGCCCACAATCTTCAACTTTACCCTGAAAAGGGTCCTCTGGATTTCACCCTCCCACTCAAACCGGATGGCGCTGGATGCCTTTTAAATGCACAACCTTCCCTCTAGACCTAAACCCACAAAAAACCTTGTTTAGTGCTCTACGGCATTATAAAAACTCCACCTTTTGCCTCCATCGCATGCTGTAGATAGTTTATCAGGAAGTTTTACGTGACAGATAGGAGAGGTGTCGGGGGATTGGGATTGGGGATCAGGAGGTTTTACCGGGCAGATAGTTTATCAGGAACTTTTAAATGCACAACCTTCGCCTCCTGTCGCCTTTTAAATGTAGAAAAGAACTTCTTCCCTGAGCCGGACGACACTCCAAGGCCAACGGTAATGTCCTTCTCTTTTACCTAGGGTTTTCAGGTGGATTGGGATTGGGGACGGGAGTGGGTTGAAGGTGGAAGAGAGGGACAAAAATTTTTGAACCGCAATGTCCTTCTCTTTCACCTAGGGTTTTCAGGTGGATTGGGGTTGGGGACGGGAGAGGGTTGAAGGTGGGAGGGAGGGAGAAAGAACTGCGAACGAGTGCCACGGTTCGGTCTTTAACCAGGGCTAGTATGGACATTTTCGAAGCCTAATCAAAGTTAACCGTAGTTAAACCCACGGCTGGTCATACACGGTTACTCGGATGATAGTTTTACATAATTAGAATTTATATAGTGATATGTATGATAATACGTTTCTAAGAGTGGTTTTTTTGCAATTTAACATATAACATTGGTTTCTATGCAAAAAAACCCTAAAAATAATTTTTTTTATATAATTATGTCTTAAGATTTTCTAATTCTAAGAAAAATAGTAAAAAATGTGATTTTTTATTAACATCACAAGTTAGATGAGTACGGTGATATTTGGGAACACTCAAATTCCCATCATAGAGATCATTGACATTCTCTAAGTGGTTTTAGTTAAGTATCATCATGTCAATTGTGTGCGAGTAAACATTTAGGTGAGGAGAAGAAAAAAGAAAAACTTATAATGAGCAATCGACATGGTGTTAGAAAATCATCTCTTTACTTATATGTAAAAAATATATCTATACTGTTGCCTTCTCTTATCTCACCTTTACAGATGATGCTTATCAAAGGTCAAGACGCTAGCGATAATATTTATCTGGTGCATGAGTTTGTTCACACCATCTCTAAGAAAGTTAGAGGTCATAATGTTATATTCAAACTGGACATGATAAAAGCTTATGATATGTTAGAGTGATTATTCTTGTTTGATGTGCTGGGCAAGTTTGATTTTTCAAACAACTGGATTAATCTCATCAGAGGGCTCTCCACCAACTGTTGGTTTTCAGTTATTTTCAATGATCAACTTGGAGGTTTCTTTCAGTCATCTAGGGGGCTGTGGTAGATGGATCCCTTGACACCTAGTCTTTTTATTCTTGCTGAGAAGGCGCTTAGCAATGACCTTCGGTCTTTAATCTCCACAGAGATTATCACCCATTACTCTACTTTTGTTCGAGGGCCTATTATATCTCACTTGTTATTTGATGAGATACTATCATATTTACTAATGGATCTAAAGGTTATTTTCGCAGGCTTATAGCTTTCTTGACCATCTATGATCGAAAGATGCTTTGGGCAGAAGATCAACACAAAAAAATCTCGTTCTACATTTCTAGTGATACTCCGACTCAGATAATAAACCAAATTGCAGCTACCACTATTATACCCCACAAGATTTTTCCTATTATTTACCTTTGTGCTCCACTATTCAAGGGGATTGCAAAGGTTGTATACTTCTAACGTCTACTAGATAAAATCAGGAACAAACTTTCTGGGTGAAAATCAAGGCTTATCTTTCCAGGCGGCAGGCTCATCCTCATCAAACATGCCCTATATAGCATCCCTATACATATTTTTATAGTTCTGTCTCCTACCAATAGTATAATTGAGACCCTAGAGAGGGCGTTTGCTTCCTTAGTTTGAGGGGATTTCCTCCATAGACATGCGCAGGCACTAGATCGCATGGAAGCACATGCGAGAACTACTTCTAAAGGAGGTATTACTATTCGATCCTTACATGATGTTGCGACTGCTCTTAAGATTAAGTTTTATTGGAAAATTTATTCTCACATTAGGGCATGAAGTGATTACATACATCGGTTCTATCTTCAGGCGCACCACTTATTCTCTTGTTCTATTGCCTATTCACTGCACTGGAGAATGATTCTTAAATATAGGCATTGGATTCTTGATAATTTTTATTGGCTAGTAGGTGATGGTCATATATCTTTCTGGAATGATAACTAGATTGGTCACGATCCTCTCAGAGACCGGCCGTGTCTCAAATACTCAGTGGTTATCTATTGGTAATGCTCAGGATTGGCTTGTTTAGGATTATCTTAGTATGAGCCAGGATTTATTGCGGCATCTTCCTATGGATGTCCTCAATTCTATCATTAGTTTCGTTACTTCTGTCTCTCCTTCTTAGGGTTAGCATGACAAACTTATTTGGAAGTCTGATTCCTATGGCAACTTTTCTACTAAATTAGCTTGGAATTTGGCGAGATAACATGGCACTCATACTTCTATCCCTAAATGGCTTTGATGTGCAGAGCTCCCCCTAAAAATATATTTATTTATTTGCAGGGGTCTCATGGACAAAATATCTTTTGATACAGCTGCCCAGTGGATTGATATTCGCTTGGCTTCAAAATGTGTTTGTTGGATCTTCCCGAGCTATGAATTTCTCAATGATGTCCTTATCTATGAGAAGAAAGCTATGTTTTGTTGGCAATTCTTCTAGAACATTTGTGAGGCCAATATCTAGATGGGTTCCTTTTCCCAACTCTTTACTTCTTTTCTCTCAGATGGCCTCAAGTACTTCTCTTTTCTCCTACTGCATGGGCATTGCTCTTTCTATTGTTACTTGGTGTCTATGGAAGGACAGGTGCATTGCAAAGTATGATGATCATCGGTCAAGTAAGTATAGCATCCTTCGTCAATCAATCTCTCTTATTAAGGACTTGGCATCTCTATATCATCCTAAAAGGGCGTGCTCCACTATTGAGAAGCATGTTCTGCAAAACATAGGTATTGACGATCTTGGTGCTACTAGGGTGCCCACTCTTGTTCCCTAGAGACCGCCACTCACAAGTAGATGGAAGTTCAACAAAGATAGGTGTTGCAGGGGTAATTTGGGCATGTCGATAGGAGCTACTATTCTTCATGATGACATGGGTTGATTCGTCCTTGCTACCTATGGCTTCTTGTAATACAATTACAGTGTTGTTACTGAGCTCAAGACCATGATCCTTAATCTTTAGGTTTACTTGCAGCAGGGTTATTCTTCTATTCATATGGAATCTAATTGCTTGGTGCTTGTCTCTCTTATCCAGACTGACCGTCCATTAGTTCCTTGGATACTTTTTCTTGGTGGCATGACTTATGCTCGCCGAGGGAGAGGATGGATTTGCATTTCAATTATGTTGTTAGATAATACAACATGACTGTTGATGCTCTTACTAATCATGCTTACACTCAACAAATCTCCCAAGAATTCATAAATATTTTTGCTTTACCTTTTATTGAACTGGGTGAGATCACCATATATAGATGTGGTCTACTCCACCTCAAGACTTGAAGTTTTTGTTTGAGTTATTTGCTCTTCTTTTCGTTCCATGTACCCATCTCAGGGATTAGGCAATATATCCTCTTTAATCTTTTGTTATTTTTATGCAATAAAATGCTAAGGGCATACCTAAGGTCCTAGAGAAGTTCCAGGCAAACAAAAAAAAATCGTCAACTTTTTTAAATTTATCTTGAGACTAATTTTAAAAACTAACAAATATTTTGACGAAGACAATATTCTTAACAAATGAAGGCAATAAAGAAATAGAGGATATCTCCAAAGCTCAAGAAAACACCCAAAAATAGATTTTACTAGGGGTGAACATGATTCGATTCGGTTTGATTTGGGACTATTTTTTTTCAAATCGAATTGAACTGAATTTATCTATCAAATCATATCAAATTAAATTGAAAAAGTTCGATTTGATTTGATTTTAAATTAAATTTTTATATTTTATTATAAAATATATAAATTTAATGACATATATATAATAAAAATAAAAATAAAAATACTTATATTTGTATATTTGTTTATGTATATAATTTTATTTTTAATATATTTTAATATATAATATTAATAAAAATATAAATAACAAATTTGATTTATTCAATTTGATTCGATTTCGGACAGCATGAAACTGAATTGAACTGAATAATTCAACTTTAAATCTCACCTAACCGAATGTTCGGTTTGATTTTTTGGTTTAAACTAAATTATGAACCACCCCAGATTTTACACACACTTCAACGATTAAAAGTCTATATTATCTGTGAGAAAATAGAAAATGACATGTTTCGATTAATTATCCAGTGTTTCTAGGCACCACCTATAAATAATTATTAAAATAGAAATTTCAACAGACAGATGCCACCAAAGGATAATTAGAAATCTAAACTTTAACGCAGTTTTGAAAAGGTGAATATGTTCGCATGCTTTTTCCTGATACTTTTACAATATTATTGCAATTTTTTAATTAATTGCCGACATGAAGTCACCAAAGTGCCTGCCATTGTCTCATAGATACTTACTGTGGCCTTTTCTCCGAATTTATATTGAATTTTTATAACCTTTTTTTTAGTACATTTTTTTGGTACAATAGCCTTACAATACAATATGCAATATTTTTTATGATCACAAACTCAAGTTGTAAATACATTATTGTTCTTTACATTAACCTTCAGTGTAGCCATAAGATTACATATCTTCATACTTTAAGTGAAATTTCATTATTTCAAACTTATTCTTAATCTAAGAATTAAAATGTGTGAAGTACATACTTAAAACTAATTCCTTTAAAAAATATAATGTGTAAATCACCTATTTTTATTAATAAAAATTCTAAACGAAGGGCATAGATCCAAATAAATACATCAGAGAGACATAGGTCAAATGAAATGAAGGGCAAAATTCTCCTTATAGTGCAAAGACCAACCCAAAGAAAGAAAGAAAGAAAATCAGAAAGTCTACATTATACGGCAAATACATGATAACATAATTCAGATAGAGCTATCACTGATATTTACATATTTACAGTGTAGAGGGACCATCCCAAGATAAATTTAGGCGAAGCATCGACCGGGTTCGAACGTCAGGACGCCAAGAACGATATTTCACCAACAAAATGCATACGGGACTGTAATAAAAGATGTCATTGCTGTCCGTCTAGACTCTGAAGTAGTTGGGCTATGAAAAATATAAGATACAAAAGGAGCGACAGCTACGTTAAGAACACTGGCGAGGGGCGTGGGCGTGAACCACTCAGACTCACTTTGTTATCGGGGGTAGGATACGATGAATGCGTTATCCGACGAGAGAGTGCGCGTGAGTCTCACCTATGTCTCTCGCACACATACTTCTTAATCGGGGTCGGGTAACGTATTCAACTCTCCACAACAGAACGTGTTATCCTACCCTAGTTTCAAAGTGAAAATAATCATCAACTGAAGCCATTCACATTTGATCTCAAAAACCTCTCAAAAAATCATAAGCACTTGAACTCATATCCACGCAAGTAACACTAGTAACAGTTGAGGCGAGAATTGGGCTTCCAAGAAAGCGAAAGATGTTTGTAGAACCTGACCTCGAATGGGATTTAAGGTATACTTCTCCAAGTTAAGAACTTGAAACTAGTATCAGTTGAAATCAACCTTTCAATTGCCCAATTTGTAATAAAATTCAATGACTCAATGATTACCATTCTTTATCGTCAATATTGACGAGGAATCATCCCAAAGTATGTAACAATGTTTGACAGATTTCTGTTTTTGCTAAACTAATGGTTGACAATGTTTGACAGGTAAAAATAGAGGTATCAGATGCTCTCCAAATCCGCATCCCCGTAATATATTTTTAAGGAATTTATATATATATATACCCTGTAAAGTTCGGTTTCGTCAAATATATCTTTTATCTGATTATATTGTCATGAATATCTTCGAAATATAAGTAATGTCATGATTATATCTTCGCCGTAACTTCCGTGTGTTTAACCCGAGTTAAATGAGTTAAAGAGTAAAATATCTAATCTACTCTTAATTAATAAATAAAAAAAATAAAAAATATTTCTAATTACTCTCTCTCTCTCTCTCTCTCACGAAACCCAGGGGGCAGTTCTGCAAGCTACGAGATGGGGGAAGAGGGAGCCGTCGCCGATAGTGAGGGGGAGAGGGAGAGGGGGAAACGATGGGGAGGGAGGGGGGCCGGCGCCGGCAGTGAGGGGGAGACGTGTAATGTCCCGGGTTTTTTCAGATATTTCTCTGATCCGGATCCGTGAGTTTCGGATCGCTTTCGTGGGTCCCGGATCGCGTTTAGCGGTTTACACGTGTTGGACCTTCGGAACCCCGTGTAGGGTGAACCGTTGCGTTCTCCGACTCCGGGACGTTACCACGACGTTACACGTTTTCCGAGGATCATGGAGGTGATTTTTTCCTATTTTTCATATTTTCTATATTTTCTATATTTTTCTATATATTAACCTTTTCTCTCTCTTCCCTCTCATTTCTCCCTCTCTCCCTCTCTCTTCTCTCACGCTCTCCCTTCTCACCCTCTCTTCTCCGGCGGCCGACGGAGCGGGGCGGGGGCAGAGCGGGGCGACGCGGGCAAGGAGGACGGCGAGGATGGGTCGAGGATCGGGGGACGGAGGAGCGTGGAAACTCGGCCGCGAGTTCGTGTCTCGGCGAGACTTCGACGGCGTTTTCTTCGTGAATCGGCGTCCACAGCGCGTGAAATCTTCGGTGGAGGTAGGGAGATGGATCCCCAGCTCGTGTACTTTCTTTCTCGCGAATTTGGTAGGCCGTGGTGAGTCGAGCGGGCTTATTTGAACATTTTGGAGAAAATGCATGATTTTGGGGAGTGAGCCGGATCTAGCGTTTTAACGCGTTGTTTGGTGGTTTGATGGCGTCATTGGATGCCTTGGGGCTTGGGGAAGGGTTTCCCCTTTGTTTCCCCTTCACGTGGGCGTGAACGGGACGTGGAACGGAGTTTTCCACCATGTTTGTCATTTTCGGGTTTCCGGAATAGAGGCGGTCCTAACAGGAACCGCCTATAGGTGAAGCGGTCCCTAGGGAGACTGCTACTTGTCCGTCTTACCGTGTTTTTGGGGTTACGGTCCTACGATAGACTGCTACACTTGGCTTAGCGGTCTAGGTCAGACCGTCTCTCTTGGCTGGGCAGCCATGTGTGGGCCGCCACTTACCCCCCTTATGTCAGTTGGTTTTGCGGTCAAACGATAGATCGCTTGAGGCGTTGAGCGGCCTGGTGTGGACCGCCGTTCACTGTGCAGGGGTCAGGCCATGACCATTTTTAGCTTTTGTCGTGGCGAGCGTGGGGCGGCCTGAGGATGACCGCCTGGGTCATTGGGCGGCCATGCGACTGGCCGCTTCTCTCTGAATAGCGGCCAGGGAACGACCGTTTTTACGTTTGGGTTCATTCGAGGTCGGGAGGAGTAGCGGCCATGCGACTGACCGCTGGGTGACACCTGGCGGTCAGGCAATGGACCGCCACTCTTCTGGGCGGTCTGAGGGTGACCGCCTAGGTTCTGGAAGCGCCTGGGGCTGTCCCAGCCAGACCGCCAAGCTCTGGGACGGTCCAGGGAGGACTGCCCCATGGTTTTGGTACTTTCCATGCCCGTTTAGCGTCATGTTAGTCTCCGGTCGACCCGGTTGTGACCCAGTGGTCGACCATCGGCCTCGTGAGTGTCCCGGACACCCCGTGGGTTCCGTGATCACGTTTCTGGGGTGTCTGGAGATACCATGTTATCTCGATTAGCGTGCATATGTGTTCAAGGGTCCGGTGACCCTGTGTGTGTGTTCCGGGCTTTCATGTTCCTACTGGAACGAGTCGTCGCGTATCGGCATGTGTACGGTGGGTTATTCTCCGCACGTCGTGAGTTTCCCCGGAAAGCGGTTTCCGTGTGGGCTGTGCGTGTGGCCTTGGATTGTGGGTCCAGTCATTCAGCCTCGGGTAGGAGGTTTTCGTGTGTCCCAAAGACAAGGGATTAACATGGCGGCTCGTGAGCTGCCTTGGGAATCATGTCACCGTGGTTTTAGACCTAGGGATAAGCTAGATTGACGGCGTGGAGCTGTCCTTGTACGACGGTCTTGACTCGAGTCGTGTGACTCAAGGACCGTTGGATTTAGTAGGTATAGTGGGCTGTCCAAAGTCTGGTGGCGTTGTGCCTCCTGGTACTCCCCGTTACTCACGATGGGTGCGTGCGTGGCTTTCCGTGTTCATGTTTAGTGACCTCCCATTAGTCGTAGCCTTTTTACGGCACGCGTGTGTTGACCCACCCAGGAGTGGTGGAGCGGCTTACCCGAGACAAACGATTTTTAGGCTGGTTACCGTAGGGATCCTCGCCTTTGCAGCCTGAGTCCGACTGGGGGGAAAACCAACTAGAGGACTCGACTTAGAGCGGATGGTCTCTGTGTGCACACTTAGTTGGGGGCGTTGGACCTGCGCTGACGAGCGTGACCACAGCTAGTCCTTGTTCGTGGTGCTGGTTACTGTGGTGTCTCTGTCTCCGCCTGGGGTGTCGCAGCGAGACACTTGAGGTGCGGACTAAGTCGTCAGTGGACGCATCCGGCTTTGCTTCTGGTGGGCAGTGCTCCCGTCACTTGACGTGTGGTTCTCGTGACTCGAGTTCCATTTCACGTCTGCGAGACGTGGTTTTACTCGTGGTTCCTGGTGTTTTCCTGATGCCGAGGTCTAGGGGTTCCGGTGAGCGTCACCGAGGTCTTTTCCCTAGACAGCGGTGAGTTCACGACGGCGTGGTCGTTTTCCTAGTAGCGTGACTAGAGTAGGTCATAGTCTGGTGGTCCCCCGACTGGGAGATCAGGGTGCGTGCTTTCCGGTACAGTAGGAGTAGCTGTAGAGCCGATGTTTTACCGGCCACCGTGTTTACTGTTCCTGCTGTTACTGTTGTTCTTGTAGTTGCTACTTTCCGTACCGTCGTTGTGCACTGTTGTGGTTCCACGAGACCCCTACTGAGCCAGTGACAGGAGGCTCACCCCTGTATTTCAGGTGCGGCGGTTCTTTCTCGAGGGTCGAGGGTGATGTGCTGAGGTTCTTAATTGTCAGCTCGTCGGGCCGAGTGTTCACTCGGTGTTGGGTACGTTCTTCTGCCTTAGACTGTACTTTCTGTTGGACTGGACTCTGTTATAGTCGTTTATTTATTTCTGTTAATTATTGAATTATCCTGTTTTATTTCATATTTCCTTGTACCTCCACACTCCTTTTTAGCCCTTCCTGTTGTATGTGCCTTGCATATATTTTTGATGATAACTAAACCTTATGTTTGCTTGAACGTGCTCTTGCTTAATATGGTTGAGATGGCAAATGGCTTTTGAGACAGGCTCAAACATGTTGGTTGAATGCATGGCTATATGGTCTTGCTCCGTAGTTGAAGTTGGTTTTACAAAGAGGTTTTATAACCTTTCTAATGTGAACAAAGCCTTTGTGCTTCTCACGATATATTAACTTTGACTATCTTGAATTGTAAGATCAAAACATCATGGTGGTCGCTTGGAAGGTAAAACAAATGTGTGGATAAGCACATCACTATCTACAATCTAAAACAAGCGGTAAATCATGTTTACACTCTTCAAGAACCATTGGTAAGGCTATGACATTCTCAATTCTGGTAAAGTAAGTAAAATCGACTTGCCTCCATGGGAAGTTGATTTAGTCTGATGTGAAAAGGTTCTCTATGCTTGAACATATGGATTTGTTTGTTGATGGCTTTATTGACTTAACCTTGATCAATAGTTTGGAAGCTATGATACTCTGACTTTCAAAGGGTCCTCATGCATCTCCTTTTATGTGCTCTTAATACGTTGAGCTTGTTCCTTGCATTTCCACAAAGGGTCATTTTGAAATAAGATTTCATGGGTCTTTTGCATAATGTTGAATGCATTCCATGCATAATCTCCTTGACATATCAAAAGCCTTATTGGTGAGAATTGGGATTGCAAATGAAGGTTCAATAGGCCATTTGATGTGGGACCGTCCCGCATCATCATTTACATTGTTTCATGAATATCTTCAAGAGCGAGCATTGAACATGTTTAAGACCCTCTTATGTAATGACAAATGCTCAAACGTCTTGAGTTTTCCAAATGCATAAATTAAGCTAAATCAATCCCAAAATTCATGAAAAAACTAAGGACATGAAGCCATTGTCATATGGATATGTTTCATTGGGCTAACACTTCATTATCGCAGGTTTTCAAGAGTCCGGTCGACCAGCAGGCACAGAGCGGTCGACCAGTTTTCCCAGGGATCTCAAATATACAGATTTTTACAGTAGCGGTCGACCGCCCAACTAGTATCAGTCGACCGGTTTTCCCAGCAACGAAATCTTCATTCCCTGTAAAATTTCGATCGACTGCCCCCTTATTTCCGGTCGACCGCCAGCCTCGAAAGCCCTCATTGTTGACTTTGTATTCTTAACGTGGGAAGCCCCTCTTCTTAGATTTGTTTAATCCCAAAGCCACCAAACCTTCCATGTTTTATGGATCTGGTTCCTGGCTTGTCTCTTGACCATTCAAGAGTTATAAAAATCTCTCCTTGGGGGCAAGAAATCCTAATGATCCAAGGAAGCTCAAGGAGGCTATCAAGGGGAGAGAAGGGTGTTGCTACTGTAGCCGTGAACAATGATCTGTCCGGAAGTTCTTCATCAAACCTCAAGCTTTTCAAGATCTATCAGAAGCCAATCAACTGGGAATCAAGTGGAGAAGCAAGCTCCATTCAAGATCTGCATCATACACTCAAGGGGAGCCTAAATCAGGAGTTTTCTCAACTGTGTTTCATTTGTCTTTGTGTTTTGAGCTTCAAGTCTTGTTCTTTGTAATATGCAAACATCAGTGTGTGTGTGGATCGATTCAGATCCGTGGTCGTGTGGAATGTCCTGTTCAGATCCGTGTGTATGCGTGGATCTTCTTAGATCTGCGTGTGTGTGTGTGTGGATCTATCCAGATCTAGTTGTTCAAGTGTGTAGAGTGCTGCATCTGTCGCAGCGTGTGTGTGTGTTGTTGATACGGTCATCGGATCGTGTTGGAGCTCGTCTCCGTGTGTGTGTGTTGGAGCTCGTCTCCGTGTGTGTGTTGGGGTGCATCCCTGTGTGTGTGTGTGCAGGCGTCGCCCTGCGTGTGTGGTTGGAGTGTGTCTCCATGTTGGGGATTCATCCTCGTGCTGGTTTACAGCAGTGAAGCCTCACTGAGTTTTGGTGAGGGGTGGACGTAGGTTGCCGTCGTTGCATCCGAACCACCTTAAAAATTATCGTGCATTGTGCTTTGAATTGTGTGGTTTAGCTCATTTCTTCTACCCCCATTCCATGTGATTATTAGTGCATATTGCTGTTCCGGATTGATCATTTAGATATGTTGGGTTTGTGGCGCTCCCTTTTTGTCTTTGATAATGGTTTTGATGATTACAATATATTGTGTGTTTTACGTATGTCTTTAAGTGTAAAGATTCTGAGTAAGTGTTGTGGAAAATGTCTGTTGTTGTCTCATGAGCTGATATGTTGCATCTTCTTTTGCAGGTTGTCTTACTTATTCTTCACATGCATTGACCTGCCCTTGGACATGCATCGACCTCTTCTGGATTGCTTTCATCTGTGCATCGACATAACCATGTTTTTCCCTTGATGCACTTCACTCATGATGTTTTCGTATGGTGATATCATGTTTTCAAATTGGGTCATGAGATCTTTAATGAACTGACATAAATGCTTGATATTTTGCAAATCATGTTTTGTCGTCCATGGTGGTGAAGGTTCAGTTGAGCCTTGTCTCTTGTTTTGGATTGTTTAGATAGTAATAAGTCTTGGTTCCTTCATGCAGAAATCTGATTTATTTTGAATGCGAAACTGACTTCCATGTTAGTTTGCTTGATAGGTTTAAGTCATGGAAACTCATGTATTAATCAGATGTTTTGTTTGAATTGTCGGTTTGTGTGAGTTCCATTTGGCTTGGGCTGAACTTGCATTCATGAGCAATTGTGTAAACTTAAACTAAGAATGGAGTGTGTAAGCTCATGTGGTTGCACTGGACTTAATTTCTTGGATCCTTAATGCTCTCATATCATTATGACCTTGTTGATCTTTGCATGGACTTTGTTCTTCATTGCACCGACAAAATCTTCTCATATGCATTGACCATGTACTTATATGCACAGACATGATAAAATGCATTGAGTGATTCTTAGGTGTATTAAAATGATGCTGAGGTTCTTAAGCATGCTAGGCTCAAATGTGTCACATTCCCTTGGTTCAAGATAAGAAATCATGTTTGAATACATTTCAATGTGGATGGAATGATTTTGGTTGAAAAATGGTTTCTTGTATTGCAATGACTTAATTCTCATCAACTTGAATTGCTTGAAAGTACAGGTTTAAATATGCCCACAAACCTTTGGAATTATGGTAAGAATTCTTTTGATGTATTTCCATGTGGCAAGGTTAGGCTTGATTCATACATCATGGTTGTTGGGGTTAATCTCATGGTTTTGGTCTTACATTGACTGCATTTCAATGTGGCTAGACTGCCCTTATTGGATATGCGTTCATGCTTGTTTTCATGATCAACTAGTGATAGTGGTTAGCACTTATTGTCTCATTGTCTTTTAAATGAACCAAAGTTTGGGTATTGGTTTATGTCTATCACTACATGTTATTTGCTTAGCAAAATCATGCTTTCAATTTGGGTTATTGCACATTTCATGGGATCGGACTTTGATTGGTTGAATATTACATCTCCCATATTAGCCTCTTCATTTTACATTGATGAAAGAATGATGAGATTGAGCTTTTATAAAGTGCAGGCTTGATCATGCTCTTAAAATCATGAAAGACAAGGTAAGAATTTATTTTTTAATGTAATTCATCTTTGATTACATTGTGGTGCATGTTAGATCATTAGAATATCATTAGGATACCTTTTGTTTATGTCACAAGGTCAATGGGTCGACCCCCCCACTCAATGGGTCGTCCCCTGGGCAAAACAGGGTGTTTTCAGCATTCTGTCTGAAAGTGGGTCAACCCCCCTCACAAAGTGGGTCGACCTCCCTATAAAATCTGCTGAAAACAGATTCTGTCTGTCAAGTGGGTCGACCCCCCTCTGGAAGTGGGTCGACCCACCCAGATTCGCAGGTCCGCGCGGCTATACCGTGGCCCACCGAAACCCTATGGAAACACATCCAAATGGGCTAATATTTTACCCTAATACCCTTGGGTTACTAATGTACATGTTAGGGTGGTTTTGCAAGGGTTTTCCAAGGGCTTTATGGTCTTCTCATCATTCTATCATGGGACTATATATATGATGCAATTTTGGGGATTTAAGAATAACAAAGGGCTAACATTCGTGTTCTTTTGGACATGTGAGAGAGGAAGGAGTTGGAGAGGACCTCCACGCCATATCTGATCTACCTCCGTTGAGATTTGGAGCTCGGTGTAGAAGAAGATAGCAAGCGGAATGATGCAATGAATCAAAAGATGTCAAAATCACGAGCATCCGTCGACATCGTCTTGGAGATTTGAGGAGTTTGCAAAAGGGAAGGAAGAGAAAAAGTGGCCATAAGATGGAGAGGAGAAAGACTTGCTAGATCTATTAGTTATTGATTTCTGGAGGTGTGATTAGATCGTGAATCTGAAGGAAGACATCCTGCGGCTTTGACTCCCTCCGACCAAAGCTTCAAAGAAGATCTTCATCGGCCATTGAAAGTCAAAGGGGAAACGTTCTATATCACTTATCCATTTATCTATGATGCCCTTCTTGATTGATACATAGTCTTGAGCATATCTTGTATAATTTTTGGTTTCTTCTGAACATCGGATAACCGTGTGTGAGCGGAGCTACGTCTCCGTGTGTTGGGTTTATTGGGGGAAAGTTTTCCCGTGGTTGGTTATGTGTTGACGGAGCTGTGACTTCGTGTGGTTTGAGTGTCCGAGGTGTGTTCCCCGATTCTGTGTGTGGGTGTGTGCTGCGGTGGCAGCGTGTTGGGGATTTTCCCTATGTGTGGATAATGCTACGGAAGCAGCGTGCGTGTGTGTGGTTGGGGTTCGTCCCCGTGTTGCTACGAAAGTAGCGTGTAGTGAAGCCTCACCCGGTTGGGTGAGGGGTGGACGTAGGGAGCCCGTCGTGATCTCGAACCACCTAAAAATCCTTGTGTCTCGTGTGAATGCCTGTGTGTTTGTCCTTTTCTTCTATCTTCCTTCACAGGTTAATTTAATAGATTTTTACTCACTACACCACTACACACTGCTACTTCTGTTTTCTGTGTTAGGCATAATTTTATCTAACGGTTGCATTGTGATTACGGGTGAGATCGGAAAGATCGAGAGAACCTTTTAAATCTCATGTTTGTTTAGGCTAATCAAGTAGTTTGTTTTAATTCCATTGTGTTCAATTAAGAAAGTTTTTAAAATCCGCCATCTAGGTCAAGGGGACAATTCAACCCCCCTTCTTGTCCGCCATCTAGTCTGGGCCAACAATTGGTATCAGAGTCTCGTCTCTGATTTTTTAGTCGACCTTGCGGTCGTAGAGAAAAGATCATTTTCATGATGGCTAGCTTAGATTTTATTCATGTTTTCAATGGTTTTGACTATGCTTCATCGTTAGGAAAATTTTGGGTTTGGATTACTGGCTTTGATCCGAAACTCATGAAATTAATCTCTTATGGTCCACATGTCTTACCCAAAAATGAACTAAGGTGGACTGATGAACATAGCAAAATGAATTCTGATAATCTTTTCACTAAATAGATCTTGGGTATATCAAAAGGTGCCTTTGAATTGACAAGGTCATTCATGTCAGGACAATAGCACTTTGCGTGAGAAGAATTCCTGGATTCACATCTCCGCCTAGTACCAAGAACTATCTTAGAGATAAATTTTCATAAATCTAACTTGTGGTTAAACAGATTTGATCATCCTAGTTGTTGATTCATCATATTCCTTAATTCGGATAAAAATTTGATAAAAGTTGTTATCACCCAATTCACCCCCCCTCTTGGGTGTCATTGATCGCGGGACTTCACTTCTGAACCCCGACTCGTGGGCGGCTGGCCATGATTCGAATGGTATCGGGTTCCTTTCTCGGTATCTGGATCTTGGGTCGTCACAAGACTAGTGGGAGGGGGAGAGGGGGAGGGGGGCGCGAGGGGGAGAGCGAACCGGTGCTGGCGGTGAGGAGGTGAGGGGGAGGGGGAGAGGGTGTGAGGGGGAAAGGGGAGGGGGGCCGACGCCGATGGTGAGGGGGAGGGGGGGCTGCTGCGAGGGTGAGAGGGGAGGGAGCTGATGCCGGTAGTGAGGGGGAGAGGGGGAGATGACGGGGAGGGGGTGGGGGGCCTATTGCGAGGGAGGCCCTCCCTTCGACTCTTTGCCACTATCGTCATCTGGTCCAGTTGTAGCGCCGTGGGAGGTCCTCCATGCTGGTGTCGAGGTTCGCCGGAGAGAAGCTGCAGTAAGGAGGAGGTGATGGGGCATCAAAGGTGATTTCCATACACGGGTGAAGTGTATTTGTGTGTTATGGCTTGTATGAGATTATAATTGTGTAATTTCTTTCATTTGGGCTCCTTGTAAGGCTTATATCAAGCCAATGGGCCATTTGTAATGTAGAGTCCATGGCTAGGTTGCCATTAGTAGAGTCCATTAAGGAGCTTATACCATATTGGGTCATTAGGATTCTAATGGGTCATTAATGCACTTAAGGCCCAAATTGGGTTACACTCCCTCATGGGCCAACTAAGTTGGAAGGGTCCAAGTCTAGCATGGGCTTGTGGATGGTTCATGGCCCATGAATGGACCTTGGCCCATGAAGGGGGGCGCCCCCTCTTTTGGCTCCATTAGGCTAGGTTGTTTAGTTTTTTTTTCTTTCCTTCCTTTCTTTGACCACATGTTGTAAAAATTAGGAATTGGCTTCCTTTAAATATGTTATTTTTGTGGTTGGTCACATCCAATCCCAGCCATCCTTTCCACCATACCTAGATCTAAGGGTGGATATTGGCTTTGGCATGTAACCTATAAAGAGTTGTAATTTCTCATTTTAGTAGAATTAATGCATGAAAAATCAGAATTTTATTGAATGCCTTGAGTGAATTTCGACCTCCTTCCTCTCTCCCTCTGGTTTCTTCATCCCAACCTCCATTTCTAGAGTGTTTCTATCTCCCTTCATCTCCTCTCAACCTCCGGTGATCGTCTGTGCCGCCGCCGCCGCCGTTCGTGCCGCCTTCGAGCCGCCACGGGATCGTCTTCGGTTTTCTATCCTGCTGGACAGAGGTGTAGTTCATGAATTTCTGAAGCCAGCTACGAGTTCAGATCGATTTAAAATTTTTAGGGTTGGTTCCTATCTTATAGTCCCTTCTCCACAAAAAAATTGAGGTTCAAAATCCACCATTTCATATCTTTACCATTTCGTTCAACTCTCAATCTCATATCTGTTCTGTCACTGTCAATAGTGACAGTAGTTCTGAGTTTCATGTGTTAGGTCCACTTTTTGATTTATTGTGGTTCGCCCAATTTTACTGGAGGTTACACCCATCCACCCCTTCATCCACAATTTTTCTCAATTTTTGGTTCGTCCATTTCATATTTTCTAAAAATCGTTCTCAGTCCCAGCTACAGTTCTGTCCCCCTGATCCCAGATCCGACCTTCGTCCACTAAACAAATCACAGAAAATCATACCTACATCCAAATGGGTCCAAACAAATTTTTCTGTCTTCCCAGCTCAAATGCCAACAACTTTTCTGAAGAACACAACCCTTGATTCGAACGTCTCCCATGCGATCAAAGGCAATCCACAGGGAAGCTCTCTACTGACCTGTGATTTCAGGAACTGTACAACAGAAGATTGAAAATTCCATAAGTCAAGATCCGAGTAGATCCAGGCCAGATCTTTAGGCCTAGGTTGAAGAACTTCAAGCTAGCTTTCCAACGGCGCCAGTCTCGTGTCGATCCGACGTCGGGGCTGATCGCAGCGTCCATTCTCGCCAGAGCGCGCGCTGCAAAACAGCAACCACCAGTCCGTGGACAGCAAACCCGACGGGTGCCGATCGGAACCGCCCGACCCCCGGGTGACGTTCCGGTGTGCCGCCAGCCCAGGGAACACTTCCCTAAGTGTCCACACTACAGCGGTCCCACCGGGTCCCACACGGCCCCTCCGGACAGCACGTGGGCCCCACCGTCGTGTTCGCGTGTTGCCGAATCAACAGACGAAGCCGCCCGTCAACCCGAATTCGGTCCCTCCCGGACCCATTGTGTAGCCCTTTACCTCCCTGCGTGGAGTGGGCAGAGTTGCATTTCTGTAATATCCGTGTATAATTGTTCCGGTAGTACGACTTCGGCCGGGTCCGTCGTCCCCACGCCGAGCGCGTGGAGGTATCGCATTCGCTCCCTTACTTGGCATTTTGCTTAATTTTCATATATACTTGCTTATGCCACTGCTAGAGAGCATGATAGGGTAATTAGCTCGCTTTCTATTTATATCACCGCTGCTGCGAGAGAGAGCGTTACCGTCCCGTGACCCGATCCGGGCACAAGTGAGAGCCGACCACCCTAGCTCACAGTCGGTTTCTCAACCGCGCACATCCGACGCTTCCCTCGTTAAGGGGCAGTCACGAGCTTGTCGTGTCCGTGGTCTCGTCCCGCATCAATTTGGTATCAGAGCTAGTTTGAGTCTAGGGTGTCAAAAAGAAAAAAAAAGAGTGTCATTTACATTGACTCATTAGTCGGTTTAAGTCGAGTCTAGGATCATCATTGTTTTAAAACATAAAAAAGAGTGTCTTTTCGCATTGCATCCCTTTACTCGGTATATGAAAAGGTGTTGTCCGAACGTTAGGCCATGCCTATCGGGAAGGCCGCACACTTGTGCGAGTGATCTTCGGATCGGTTATCTCCGCCACGTACCGAGTCTTGGTTTACGTCTAGGGTCCTTAGTGTGTATGCATGTCCATGTCCACTACCCATGGCCGATCCCCAAGACCATACGTCCGAGTGGTCAACTTTTGTGGCCAAAATGAATGTCCTCATGGACCGAGCCTTTGGTTTTGCCCCTCTCATTATGAAAGCCTCTCTACCCAACGGGTCCACAACGGAACTCCATTTCACCGATAGGGAGTCGGATAATTGGGTTTCTCTTGACATCGTGGAGTCTCTCTCCAAGACAGGCGAGATTGTCCGCGATGGTGATTTTGCTTGTGTTGAGTTCTATAAGAGGATCGGCTCTGTTCTCTACACCGATGGCGCATGGTGCAGGATCGGCACACTTGCTGGTTCATGCATCATTTTAGGGCAAAAGTGGTTAGGAGAGAGAAGGGCCAATCTTGACTGGGACAAGAGGACTTGCACCTTATGCCCACCATACCTACCCGGTAAGATCACCCTTAGGGACCCCGTATGTCCAGCCACCCAGCCCCAGCGGCCCACTCCACCTTCGGATTCACGCTTGGAGCCACCTCATCCCGAGCCACCCGTATTTCTAACGGGTACATTATACATAGCCGAGCCGCTTCTTAGTTGGCTCAAGGATGGCTTGGTCCCACACCCTTACCCGTCTATGGACCCTACCCTACCTTTGGTGTCCATCAACTCCTACCACACAACTTTTCGGTCTAGTCACCATGTCGATACTTTGGATGACCTTATTATGGGATTAGATTCACAATGGGAGTTGACGCATCTTTTGGCCCGAGGCTTTGACCAACCCGCTAGTCTTAGCTTCACCCATCCGGCCTTAGGATCCATTACCTCCGTGTGCACCGTGGGGTGTGTCACCACGGAGATTCTTCTACTCCTCCCGATGCCGGCCGAGTCCGACTTCATTTCCTTTTGCCCGAGGGAGGAAGTTTATTTTCTTCACATGACCATTGTCCCGTTCACTATGACGGATGAAGGTGAGCATTCACACCTTCAAGAATTTCACGATTGGGACCGTGTCATGGAGGAACCCATCTCCCGGGGTCATACCTTCTTTGACCCTTTTGACCCCTCCACTAGTGAAGCTCCCGAGCTATCACATTCCCTCCACCTCTTCCAAGGAGTTCACTATTCCACCCATACCCCTCGGTCTAGTTGGCAAGCCGTCTCTACATCTAGGGATGATGACGAAGGTAGTTTTGGATCTCCGGCCCTTCTAAACCACCCGAGTCGCCCACATTCGAAAAGCCGTCCACGCATAACCACACCCGACGTATAGGTGTTCCCCATGCCATCCATTCCCAGTTGCACAACATGCATGCATGGCACATATTCGGGTGTCCTGGTCCGCCGTCACCCATGTACGGGTCGGACTAACATTAGGTGTGTCTAGGGTCGTAGATGAGTCAGTGTGTTTCTTGTGTGGTTTGTTTGTGTGGTGTGTTTCGAGTCGATTGTTGTGTGTATTGCATGGTAAGTCTGCATGAGTCTTGTGCAAGCTCGTTGACGGTCTCTTATGAGTAACAGGCGAGTGGACTCACTTGATGAGTATGGGATCGGTTTTACTTCTATACCCAGATCAGTCACCTATAGGGACTCAGCGGTGATTCCTAGTGAGTCTTCGAGCTATTTTCTTCCCTTTTGAGAGTGCCCCTTCGAAGTGACCACCTTTAGCCCATAGCAGTTCGCATATCGAGTATATATGGAATGAGCAGGTGACGATCACTTGGAGTGGAGCATACCCGTGCTACTTGGCACGGTGACGGATCTGTCGGAGTACCGGAGCAGCCATACCCCTACTCGACGGGGTCGAGTTCCTCCCACCCGGGGAGAATTGATGGGGCATCAAAGGTGATTTCCATGCACGGGTGAAGTGTATTTGTGTGTTATGGCTTGTATGAGATTGTAATTGTGTAATTTCTTTTATTTGGGCTCCTTGTAAGGCTTATATCAAGCCAATGGGCCATTTGTAGTGTAGAGTCCATGGCTAGGTTGCCATTAGTAGAGTCCATTAAGGAGCTTATGCCATATTGGGTCATTAGGATTCTAATGGGTCATTAATGCACTTAAGGCCCAAATTGGGTTACACTCCCTCATGGGCCAACTAAGTTGGAAGGGTCCAAGTCTAGCATGGGCTTGTGGATGGTTCATGGCCCATGAATGGCCCTTGGCCCATGAAGGGGGGCGCCCCCTCTTTTGGCTCCATTAGGCTAGGTTGTTTAGTTTTTTTTTCTTTCCTTCCTTTCTTTGACCACATGTTGTAAAAATTAGGAATTGGCTTCCTTTAAATATGTTATTTTTGTGGTTGGTCACATACAATCCCAGCCATCCTTTCCACCATACCAAGATCTAAGGGTGGATATTGGCTTTGGCATGTAACCTATAAAGAGTTGTAATTTCTCATTTTAGTAGAATTAATGCATGAAAAATCAGAAATTTGTGAGTCTCTTGAGCTTGGTGCGCCCCCTTCCTCTCTCCCTCTGGTTTCTTCATCCCAACCTCCAGATCTAGAGTGTTTCTCTCTCTTCATCCCTCTCAACCTCCGGTGATCGTCTGTGCCGCCGCCGCCGCCGTTCGTGCCGCCTTCGAGCCGCCACGGGATCATCTTCAGTTTTCTGTCCTGCTGGACAGAGGTGTAGTTCGTGAATTCCTGAAGCCAGCCACGAGTTCAGATCAATTTAAAATTTTGAGGGTTGGTTCCTATCTTATAGCCCCTTCTCCAAAAAAACATTGAGGTTCAAAATCCACAATTTCATATCTTTACCATTTCGTTCAACTCTCAATCTCAGATCTGTTCTGTCACTATCTACAGTGATAGTAGCCCTGAGTTTCATGTCTTAGGTCCACTTTTTGATTTATTTTGATTCGCCCAATTTTACTGGAGGTTACACCTATCCACCCCTTCATCCAAAATTTGTCTCAATTTTTGGTTCGTCCATTTCTTATTTTCTAAAAATCGTTCTCAGTCCCAGCTACAGTTCTGTCCCCCTGATCCCAGATCCGACCTTCGTCCACTAAACAAATCACAGAAAATCATAGATACATCCAAACGGTCCAAACCAATTTTTCTGTCTTCCCAGCTCAAATTCCAACAACTTTGCTGAAGAACACAACCCCTGATTCGAACGTCTCCCTCGCGGTCAAAGGCAATCCACAGGGAAGTTCTCTGCTGACCTGTGATTTCAGGAACTGTACAACAGAGATTGAAAATTCCATAAGTCAAGATCCGAGCAGATCCAGGCCAAATCTTTGGGCCTAGGTTGAAGAACTTCAAGCTAGCTTTCCAACGGCGCCAGTCTCTTGTCGATCCGACATCGGGGCTGATCGCAGCGCCCATTCTTGCCGGAGCGCGCGCCGAAATACAGAACCGGTAGATTTCCGATCGGGTTTTTCGACCGGTGCCGAACAGAGCCGCCGGGCCTCCGGCCGGCGAAACAGCGTGCCGCCATCCCAAGGAGCGACCCTCCGGGCATCCACCACTACAACGGTGCCACCGGGTCCCACACGGCCCCTCCGGACAGCACGTGGGCCCCACCGTCACGTGTTCGGGTGTTGCCGAATCAACGTGAGAAGCCGCCCGTCAACCCGAATTCGGTCCTCCCGGACCCCATTGTGTAGCCATTTACCTCCCTGCGTGGAGTGGGCAGCGAGTTGCATTTCTGTAATATCCGTGTATAATTGTTCCGGGAGTACGACTTCGGCCGGGTCCGTCGTCCCCACGCCGAGCGCGTGGAGGTATCGCATTCGCTCCCTTACTTGGCATTTTGCTTAATTTTCATATATACTTGCTTAAGCCACTGCTAGAGAGCATGATAGGGTAATTAGCTCGCTTTCTCTTTATATCACCGCTGCTGCGAGAGAGAGCGTTACCGTCCCGTGACCCGATCCGGGCACAAGTGAGAGCCGACCACCCTAGCTCACAGCCGGTTTCTCAACCGCGCACATCCGACGCTTCCCTCGTTAAGGGGCAGTCACGAGCTTGTCGTGTCCGTGGTCTCGTCCCGCATCAATTTGGTATCAGAGCGAGTTTGAGTCTAGGGTGTCAAAAGAAAAAAAAAGAGTGTCATTTACATCTAGTCATTAGTCTGTCTAAGTCGAGTCTAGGATCATCATTGTTTTAAAACATAAAAAAAAGTGTCTTTTTGCATCGCATCCCTTTACTCGGTATATCAAAAGGTGTTGTCCGAACGTTAGGCCATGCCTATCGGGAAGGCCGCACACTTGTGCGAGTGATCTTCGGATCGGTTATCTCCGCCACTTACCGAGTCTTGGTTTACGTCTAGGGTCCTTAGTGTGTATGCATGTCCATGTCCACTACGCATGGCCGATCCCCAAGACCATACGTCCGAGTGGGCAACTTTTGTGGCCAAAATGAATGTCCTCATGGACCGAGCCTTTGGTTTTGCCCCTCTCATTATGAAAGCCTCTCTACCAAACGGGTCCACAATGGAACTCCATTTCACCGATAGGGAGTCGGATAATTGGGTTTCTCTTGACATCGTGGAGTCTCTCTCCAAGACAGGCGAGATTGTCCGCGATGGTGATTTTGCTTGTGTTGAGTTCTATAAGAGGATCGGCTCTGTTCTCTACACCGATGGCGCATGGTGCAGGATCGGCACACTTGCTGGTTCATGCATCATTTTAGGGCAAAAGTGGTTAGGAGAGAGAAGGGCCAATCTTGACTGGGACAAGAGGACTTGCACCTTATGCCCACCATACCTACCCGGTAAGATCACCCTTAGGGACCCCGTATGTCTAGCCACCCAGCCCCAGCGGCCCACTCCACCTTCGGATTCGCGTTTGGAGCCACCTCATCCCGAGCCACCCGTATTTCTAACGGGTATATTATACATAGCCGAGCCGCTTCTTAGTTGGCTCAAGGATGGCTTGGTCCCACACCCTTACCCGTCTATGGACCCTACCCTACCTTTGGTGTCCATCAACTCCTACCACACAACTTTTCGGTCTAGTCACCATGTCGATACTTTGGATGACCTTATTATGGGATTAGATTCACAATGGGAGTTGACGCATCTTTTGGCCCGAGGCTTTGACCAACCCGCTAGTCTTAGCTTCACCCATCCGGCCTTAGGATCCATTACCTCCGTGTGCACCGTGGGGTGTGTCACCACGGAGATTCTTCTACTCCTCCCGATGCCGGCCGAGTCCGACTTCATTTCCTTTTGCCCGAGGGAGGAAGTTTATTTTCTTCACATGACCATTGTCCCGTTCACTATGGCGGATGAAGGTGACCATTCACCTCTTCAAGAATTTCACGATTGGGACCATGTCATGTTGGAACCCACCACAAGGGGTCATACCTTCTTTGACCCTTTTGACCCCTTCACTATTAGGCTTCCCGAGTTACCACACGTACTCCCCTTCTTCAAGGAAGCCCACTTTTACGCCCCTTCCCCTCGGGATGGGCCATCTACATCCACCAATCCCGACCCACCTACACCCGGCCCTTCTAAACCACCCGAGTCGCCCACATTCGAAAAGCCGTCCACGCATAACCACACCCGACGTATAGGTGTTCCCCATGCCATCCATTCCCAGTTGCACAACATGCATGCATGGCACATATTCGGGTGTCCTGGTCCGCCGTCACCCATGTACGGGTCGGACTAACATTAGGTGTGTCTAGGGTCGTAAATGAGTTAGTGTGTTTCTTGTGTGGTTTGTTTGTGTGGTGTGTTTCGAGTCGATTGTTGTGTGTATTGCATGGTAAGTCTGCATGAGTCTTGTGCAAGCTCGTTGACGGTCTCTTATGAGTAAGAGGCGAGTGGACTCACTCGATGAGTATGGGATCGGTTCACATCTATACCCGGATCAGTCACTTATAGGGACTCAGCGGTGATTCCTAGTGAGTCTTCGAGCTGCTTCCTTCCCTTTGAGAGTGCCCCTCCGGAGTGTCCACCTCTAGCCTATGCAGCTTGCGCATATCGAGTATATATGGAATGAGCAGGTGACGATCACTTGGAGTGGAGTGTACCCGCGTTACTTGGCACGGTGACGGATCTGTCGGAGTACCGGAGCAGCCATACCCCTACTCGACGGGGTCGAGTTCCTCCCACCCGGGGAGAATTGATGGGGCATCAAAGGTGATTTCCATACACGGGTGAAGTGTATTTGTGTGTTATGACTTGTATGAGATTGTAATTGTGTAATTTCTTTCATTTGGGCTCCTTGTAAGGCTTATATCAAGCCAATGGGCCATTTGTAATGTAGAGTCCATGGCTAGGTTGCCATTAGTAGAGTCCATTAAGGAGCTTATGCCATATTGGGTCATTAGGATTCTAATGGGTCATTAATGCACTTAAGGCCCAAATTGGGTTACACTCCCTCATGGGCCAACTAAGTTGGAAGGGTCCAAGTCTAGCATGGGCTTGTGGATGGTTCATGGCCCATGAATGGCCCTTGGCCCATGAAGGGGGGCGCCCCCTCTTTTGGCTCCATTAGGCTAGGTTGTTTAGTTTTTTTTTCTTTCCTTCCTTTCTTTGACCACATGTTGTAAAAATTAGGAATTGGCTTCCTTTAAATATGTTATTTTTGTGGTTGGTCACATCCAATCCCAGCCATCCTTTCCACCATACCTAGATCCAAGGGTGGATATTGGCTTTGGCATGTAACCTATAAAGAGTTGTAATTTCTCATTTTAGTAGAATTAATGCATGAAAAATCAGAAATTTGTGAGTCTCTTGAGTGAATTGCGCCCCCTTCCTCTCTCCCTCTGGTTTCTTCATCCCAACCTCAGATCTAGAGTGTATCCCTCTTCTATCATCCCTCTCAACCTCCGGTGATCGTCTGTGCCGCCGCAGCCGCCGTTCTTGCCGCCTTCGAGCCGCCACGGGATCGTCTTCGGTTTTCTGTCCTGCTGGACAGAGGTGTAGTTCGTGAATTCCTGAAGCCAGCCACGAGTTCAGATCAATTTAAAATTTTGAGGGTTGGTTCCTATCTTATAGCCCCTTCTCCAAAAAAATATTGAGGTTCAAAATCCACCATTTCATATCTTTACCATTTCGTTCAACTCTCAATCTCAGATCTGTTCTGTCACTGTCTACAGTGACAGTAGCCCTGAGTTTCATATCTTAGGTCCACTTTTTGATTTATTTTGGTTCGCCCAATTTTACTGGAGGTTACACCTATCCACCCCTTCATCCAAAATTTGTCTCAATTTTTGGTTCGTCCGTTTCTTATTTTCTAAAAATCGTTCTCAGTCCCAGCTACAGTTCTGTCCCCCTGATCCCAGATCCGACCTTCGTCCACTAAACAAATCACAGAAAATCATAGACACATCCAAACGGATCCAAACCAATTTTTCCGTCTTCCCAGCTCAATTTCCCACAACTTTTCTGAAAAACACAACCCCATATTCGAATGTCTACCTCACGGTCAAAGGCAATCCACAGTCAAGTTCTCTGCATGTCTGAGTCTTTGGTTACTGTACAACAGGAGATTAAAAATTCCATAAGTCAAGATCCGAGCAGATCCAGGCCAGATCTTTGGGCCTAGGTTGAAGAACTTCAAGCTAGCTTTCCAACGGCGCCAGTCTCTTGTCGATCCGACATCGGGGCTGATCACAGCGCCCATTCTTGCCGGAGCGCGCGCCGAAATACAGAACCGGTAGATTTCCGATCGGGTTTTCCGACCGGTGCCGAACGGAGCCGCCGGGCCTCCGGCCGGCGAAACAGCGTGCCGCCATCCCAAGGAGCGACCCTCCGGGCATCCACCACTACAGTGGTGCCACCGGGTCCCACACGGCCCCTCCGGACAGCACGTGGGCCCCACCGTCACGTGTTCGGGTGTTGCCGAATCAACGTGAGAAGCCGCCCGTCAACCCGAATTCGGTCCTCCCGGACCCCATTGTGTAGCCATTTACCTCCCTGCGTGGAGTGGGCAGCGAGTTGCATTTCTATAATATCCGTGTATAATTGTTCCGGGAGTACGACTTCGGCCGGGTCCGTCGTCCCCACGCCGAGCGCGTGGAGGTATCGCATTCGCTTCCTTACTTGACATTTTGCTTAATTTTCATATATACTTGCTTAAGCCACTGCTAGAGAGCATGATAGGGTAATTAGCTCGCTTTCTATTTATATCACCGCTGCTGCGAGAGAGAGCGTTACCGTCCCGTGACCCGATCCGGGCACAAGTGAGAGCCGACCACCCTAGCTCACAGCCGATTTCTCAACCGCGCACATCCGACGCTTCCCTCGTTAAGGGGCAGTCACGAGCTTGTCGTGTCCATGGTCTCGTCCCGCATCAATTTGGTATCAGAGCGAGTTTGAGTCTAGGGTGTCAAAAAGAAAAAAAAAGAGTGTCATTTACATCGAGTCATTAGTCGGTTTAAGTCGAGTCTAGGATCATCATTGTTTTAAAACACAAAAAAGAGTGTCTTTTCGCATTGCATCCCTTTACTCGGTATATCAAAAGGTGTTGTCCGAACGTTAGGCCATGCCTATCGGGAAGGCCGCACACTTGTGCGAGTGATCTTCGGATCGGTTATCTCCGCCACGTACCGAGTCTTGGTTTACGTCTAGGGTCCTTAGTGTGTATGCATGTCCATGTCCATTACCCATGGCCGATCCCCAAGACCATACGTCCGAGTGGTCAACTTTTGTGGCCAAAATGAATGTCCTCATGGACCGAGCCTTTGGTTTTGCCCCTCTCATTATGAAAGCCGCTCTACCCAATGGGTCCACAACGGAACTCCATTTCACCGATAGGGAGTCGGATAATTGGGTTTCTCTTGACATCGTGGAGTCTCTCTCCAAGACAGGCGAGATTATCCGCGATGGTGATTTTGCTTGTGTTGAGTTCTATAAGAGGATCGGCTCTGTTCTCTACACCGATGGCGCATGGTGCAAGATCGGCACACTTGCTGGTTCATGCATCATTTTAGGGCAAAAGTGGTTAGGAGAGAGAAGGGCCAATCTTGACTGGGACAAGAGGACTTGCACCTTATGCCCACCAAATCTACCCGGTAAGATCACCCTTAGGGACCCCGTATGTCCAGCCACCCAGCCCCAGCGGCCCACTCCACCTTCGGATTCGCGCTTGGAGCCACCTCATCCCGAGCCACTCGTATTTCTAACGGGTACATTATACATAGCCGAGCCGCTTCTTAGTTGGCTCAAGGATGGCTTGGTCCCACACCCTTACCCGTCTATGGACCCTACCCTACCTTTGGTGTCCATCAACTCCTACCACACAACTTTTCGGTCTAGTCACCATGTCGATACTTTGGATGACCTTATTATGGGATTAGATTCACAATGGGAGTTGACGCATCTTTTGGCCCGAGGCTTTGACCAACCCGCTAGTCTTAGCTTCACCCATCCGGCCTTAGGATCCATTACCTCCGTGTGCACCGTGGGGTGTGTCACCACGGAGATTCTTCTACTCCTCCCGATGCCGGTCGAGTCCGACTTCATTTCCTTTTGCCCGAGGGAGGAAGTTTATTTTCTTCACATGACCATTGTCCCGTTGACTATGACGGATGAAGGTGAGCATTCACACCTTCAAGAATTTCACGATTGGGACCGTGTCATGGAGGAACCCATCTCCCGGGGTCATACCTTCTTTGACCCTTTTGACCCCTCCACTAGTGAAGCTCCCGAGCTATCACATTCCCTCCACCTCTTCCAAGGAGTTCACTATTCCACCCATACCCCTCGGTCTAGTCGGCAAGCCGTCTCTACATCTAGGGATGATGACGAAGGTAGTTTTGGATCTCCTAGCCCTTCTTCACCCAAATCCCATCGGTCACCAATGCATGAGTGGTACATCTTAGGGTGTCTAGGAGTCCTCCTTTCCACCAACCATCGTGTACATCTAGTATATGCATGGCACATATTCGGGTGTCCTGGTCCGCCGTCACCCATGTACGGGTCGGACTAACAGTGTGCTTTTTCTTTGTGTGGTTTGTTTGAGTGATTTGTTTGCATGATTTGTGTGTCGTTTGTTTGTCTGCATGCGTCTTGTGCAAGCTCGTTGTCGTTCTCTTATGAGTAAGAGGCGAGTGGACTCACTCGATGAGTATGGGATCGGTTCCACATCTATACCCGGATCAGTCACTTATAGGGACTCAGCGGTGATTCCTAGTGAGTCTTCGAGCTGCTTCCTTCCCTTTGAGAGTGCCCCACCCTGAGTGTCCACCTCTAGCCTATGGCAGCTTGCGCATATCGAGTATATATGGAATGAGCAGGTGACGATCACTTGGAGTGGAGCGTACCCGCGTTACTTGGCACGGTGACGGATCTGTCGGAGTACTGGAGCAGCCATACCCCTACTCGACGGGGTCGAGTTCCTCTCACCCGGGGAGAATTGATGGGGCATCAAAGGTGATTTCCATACACGGGTGAAGTGTATTTGTGTGTTATGGCTTGTATGAGATTGTAATTGTGTAATTTCTTTCATTTGGGCTCCTTGTAAGGCTTATATCAAGCCAATGGGCCATTTGTAATGTAGAGTCCATGGCTAGGTTGCCATTAGTAGAGTCCATTAAGGAGCTTATGCCATATTGGGTCATTAGGATTCTAATGGGTCATTAATGCACTTAAGGCCCAAATTGGGTTACACTCCCTCATGGGCCAACTAAGTTGGAAGGGTCCAAGTCTAGCATGGGCTTGTGGATGGTTCATGGCCCATGAATGGCCTTTGGCCCATGAAGGGGGGCGCCCCCTCTTTTGGCTCCATTAGGCTAGGTTGTTTAGTTTTTTTTTCTTTCCTTCCTTTCTTTGACCACATGTTGTAAAAATTAGGAATTGGCTTCCTTTAAATATGTTATTTTTGTGGTTGGTCACATCCAATCCCAGCCATCCTTTCCACCATACCTAGATCTAAGGGTGGATATTGGCTTTGGCATGTAACCTATAAAGAGTTGTAATTTCTCATTTTAGTAGAATTAATGCATGAAAAATCAGAATTTTGTTTGAATGCCTTGAGTGAAATTCGACCTCCTTCCTCTCTCCCTCTGGTTTCTTCATCCCAACCTCCATTTCTAGAGTGTTTCTATCTCCCCTTCATCTCCTCTCAACCTCCGGTGATCGTCTGTGCCGCCGCCGCCGCCGCCGTTCGTGCCGCCTTCGAGCCGCCACGGGATCGTCTTCGATTTTCTGTCCTGCTGGATAGAGGTGTAATTCGTGAATTCCTGAAGCCAGCCACGAGTTCAGATCGATTTAAAATTTTGAGGGTTGGTTCCTATCTTATAGCCCCTTCTCCACAAAAAAATTGAGGTTCAAAATCTACCGTTTCATATCTTTACCATTTCGTTCAACTCTCAATCTCAGATCTATTCTGTCACTGTCTACAGTGACAGTAGCCCTGTGTTTCATGTCTTAGGTCCACTTTTTGATTTATTTTGGTTCGCCCAATTTTACTGGAGGTTACACCCATCCACCCCTTCATCCACAATTGTTCTCAATTTTTGGTTCGTCCATTTCATATTTTCTAAAAATCGTTCTTAGTCCCAGCTACAATTCTGTCCCCCTGATCCCAGATCCGACCTTCGTCCACTAAACAAATCATAGAAAATCATACACACATCCAAACGGATCCAAACCAATTTTTCCGTCTTCCCAGCTCAATTTCCCACAACGTTTCTAAAAAACACAACCCCATATTCGAACGTCTATCTCACGGTCAAAGGTAATCCACAGTCAAGTTCTCTGCAGGTCTGAGTCTTCGGTTACTATACAACAGAAGATTAAAAATTCCATAAGTTAAGATCCGAGCAGATCCAGGCCAGATCTTTGGGCCTAGGTTAAAGTACTTCAAGCTAGCTTTCCAACGGCGCCAGTCTCGTGTCGATCCGACATCGGGGCTGATCGCAGCGTCCATTCTCGCCGGAGCGCGCGCTGTAAAATAGCAACCACCAGTCCGTGGACAGCAAACCCGACGGGTGCCGATCGGAACCGCCCGACCACCGGGTGACCTTCCGGTGTGCCGCCAGCCAAGGGAACACTTCCCTAAGTGTCCACTACAGCGGCGCCACCGGGTCCCACACGGCCCCACCAGACAGCACGTGGGCCCCACGGTCGTGATCACGCGTGTAGCCGAATCAACACACGAAGCTGCCCGTCATCCCGAATTCGGCCCTCCTGGGCCCATTGTGTCGCCCTTTACCTCCCTGCGTGGAGTGGGCATATTTCCATTGCTGTAATACTCATGTATTAACTGTCCCGGGAGCACGAGTTCGGCCGGGCCCGTCGTCCCCACACCGAGCGCGTGGAGGTATCGCATTCGCTCCCTTACTTGGCATTTTGCTTAATTTTCATATATACTTGCTTATGCCACTGCTAGAGAGCATGATAGGGTAATTAGCTCGCTTTCTATTTATATCACCGCTATTGCGAGAGAGAGCGTTACCGTCCCGTGACCCGATCCGGGCACAAGTGAGAGCCGACCACCCTATCTCATAGCCGGTTTCTCAACCGCGCACATCCGACGCTTCCCTCGTTAAGGGGCAGTCACGAGCTTGTCGTGTCCGTGGTCTCGTCCCGCATCAGGAGGGGGGGCTGCAGTGAGGGGGAGGGGGAGAGAGGGAGCCGGCGGTGAGGTGGGGGACATGGGGAGGGGGTGCCGGCGGTGAGTGGGAGGGGCTGCTGCGGTGACAAGGGGGAGGGGGCGTCGATGGTTTGTCTCTCTCTCTCTCTCTCTCTCTCTCTCTCTCTTTGTGTGTGTGTAAGGGTGTTTTAGACATTTCAGTAGATCTAACGATCGTAGATGACATATTTCACGGAATATTCTCCTCTCATCGACGACAGTAAACTAAAGAGGTATAACCGCAACATTTCTATCTAAATGAAAGATATTCATGATCATATACTTAGATGAGCGATATATTTGACAAAATCATTCTTTATAGGGGTATATATATATATATATATATATATATCCCTATTTTTAAAATAGACTCATTCAGTCGTGCACATGTGGCATAGTGGACACCCTACCCTTGGTAGGGAGAGGTTTCGGGTTAAATCATGGGTCCCCCCAATTCCCATAAAGAAAAAGTACTTACCGAAAAAAATAGACCTATTCATTATTTTTTTAACATTTATCATGTAAGCCCTATATATTATACAAAAACAATGTAAAATATTACAAAAATAATATTTTCAAAGTTTTTTTAAATACTTATATACTGTAAATACTTAATTTTAGAACGTGGTCAACTATCATACCATTAATTTTTTTTAATTTATCTTTAATTTAAAATTACTGAAAGCTAGATTTTAAAGATTTTAACATCCACCCACAATGTTAAAATCAGAAGATTATTATATAGTATAGCACACTAAACATCATCTTAATACCAAATGAACCAAAAAGATTAGGGGTCCATTTCTCCCATAATTTTGGCATGGAACTTGTTGTTTTCAATTTAATTTGAAGAGCCCAAGGTTTTAGGAGTTTATCGGCATGTAACTTGTTATTTTTGCAACTTCAGATCAGAAAAAGAACAAAACCAGACGTCCCCTTCGGGAGAGGAGACCATAGTAGCCCATAGGCATAGAGAGGGGGGTGATGTGCCCCTTCTTCTACTCTTCTCCTTGGCGCCTTAATAATTCCACCAGCGAAGCTTCTCCCCCCTCGGCTTCATAGCAGCTCTCTCTCTCTGCCCCCCCCCCCTCCCTAGTCAGCATCTCCGGACGGTTTGTTCCCTTCGATTCCCCCGTGATTTGGATAAGCTCTGGCTGCTTCCCCGGCCGATGATGTCGCCGCCGCGATCGATGTGGCGTCCTCCCTCTGTAAAAGGCTCGAACGCTTGATCTGTTTAACTAGGGTTTTTTTTTTAATCCGGGATGGTACGTGGTGACTACGTGCAGTGGGTGGGATTCGTCTGGTTCCCTTTCGCAGTTCGTGTATATATACGGAGGAGGAGACGAAGGGGTGGTGGGGAAGGGGGGGAGGAGGAGGAGCCAGCAGGGAGGACGTCCTCTCCGTCTCAGGCATATATCCACCGCGCTTCCCCGCTGTTTCCGCTCCCCAGGGCCCCCCTCGGGTTGCAGGTATCATTTGTCCTTCCTCACTTCCATTAAAAACGAACTTGTCTTTGAGCTGCTGCACGAACACTGCATTCTAGGAGTTGCTCCGGCACGTATTGGTCCCGCTTTCCTGGGCACAATCACTAATCCTTAGCGTACACTTCCCTCGATCATCCTTCGTCGGTGTCTCTTCCTCTTCTCATTCTTCGTAGGGACACTGCTAGCTTGTGATTCCACGGTAGGCGTTGTTGTTAGAAAGGGTTATAATGTTGCCGTTGGAGCCTTAATTTGAAGGACCGCGCCGACGAGGCCACACCTTGCCGGTTGAAGTGTACATGTTCAAGATTTCCTATATCGGATTATTTCGATTCAACTCAGATGCGATATGATAGGATCGATTTGGGTGCGAGTCATTTCGATATAGCAAACCACCACGAGTGTGTCGAAGTACATGAAGGATAGGATGCAAAAGGACACTGAATTGGCCGAATGGTAAATCGATGTTCATGTCTAGAACAGAAAGTCTATATTCATGTCCAGGACAAAAAAGCATGTCCTTATTGATATCCTTATCCCTGTGTGTTTGTACCTTTATGCTTATCCTTCGACATTTTACTAGAATCCAATACGTAAGTAGTGTATAAGCAGGCTAGAGTCATATTCAGTTAAAAGTGGGATAAGGATTGATGGGTCAGGATTCACATTGCTGACTCCGTTTAGTCCAACTAAAATGGGATAAGGTTTGTGAGGATGATGACTACGACTAGAGTTGTAGGGTTCTCTGCAAATTCCTTCCTTTTTACGTCTTATAAAGTTTCTACCTGTCAAAATATCGAAGCAAATAAAGTTATATTTTTTTTTGTAAATTTAACGAGTGTACCATTATTTGTAACACCCTCCAAATGCAGAACATGCATGGATGTACAATACGATGGTATCACGTTGCATTAATAGGCTAGACAAGTAGGGCATAAAGGGACGAGGGAGACCGTGGAAGACTGATAGGGGGGGGGGGGGGGGGAGGGCTGTTATGGCTTTCGGTTCCCGGTGTTCAACATCTCCCTAAAATCCAGTTGGGTTGGGTTTTTTTTTTTTGGGGGGGGGGGGGGGGGGAGAATTTTAATCATTGAAATCTCTCTGATTCAAATCGTAAATCTCAAACAAATGGTACAAAATATATTGAGCTACATGTCGAGATGGATATCACCGAAGGAGAGAAATGAGACACAAAACAAGATGGAGATACCCAACTGGAAAAGACGGGAGGGACCAGCTTTCGGCTTGGCGACGTGGATTCTGGGTGACAAAATACCCAAAAAGAACCCCCAAAAACTCCCCACACCCGCTACATTGGTTTGAAACGGTGGGGCGCTTGAGATATTTTACTCTCTCCTCTTTCACGGACGGTGATTTGGTCACTTTACCGACTAAATGGGATTTTTAAGTTTGAATTTTTTTCCTGTTGTCATGCGTCTTTGTGTGAGTGGGATTCATAGGGTCAGGTACGTTAAGTATCGTACGTATCGGTTCATACTAATCAGATATCGATACGATTGATGTGTGATATATAATTGGTACGTTAATTCTCATATATTTTAAATATTATGTGTTTTATTTTAGATTAAAAAAATTTTGTAAGTGAGTTGATTAGAGATGTTATGTTTAACTGTGAACTCACCGGCTCTAAACGCACCAGTCACATGAAATTTTTGTTTCTTTTTAAGATTCTCAATATAAAAAAATTCAAAATTCCAAAGGCGTTCCTGAGATTCAAATTGGAGCAGACCACCTAACCAACTGAGTTAGGATTTTTTTTTTATATTATTTTACATATACTATATATATATATAGTCTCTTTTTTCACCTCGATGCGTAACGGTATTGAATCGTACCGTACTGTACCAATAAAAAATTGGTATGATCGATACAAACGATCCGTCGAATCTTGAGTGGATTTTGTTGACAATTCAAATGCCATAATTTCAAACAAACGGGACCTCAAGAACAATCGGTAGGACACATAAATTAGTTATTATATACTCTTTTAAATAAAAAGGAGAAATAATCGAGTTATTAAATTCAGAAAGATGTGTCTCCTTTGCTTCATCCTAAATAAAAGGGGTAACGATATCCTTATTTGAAAATGTGCGTGATCTTTCCTGTTAAGCTTAGGACAGGGATGAATGTTTTGGTGTTACCGGTGGCATCCCTACATGGGGATATTGAGGTGTTCTTGGAGATAACAACGAGAGCCAACCGTTGTACCGATAGTTGAGTGGTTTAGGAGATGAGACAATGGCTAAGGTGTCGTAGCAAAATTCCTCATACCGACAAAGGTAGCTCGCATGGGAGACGTCAGCATCCCACAGCTCCATGCTGCAGATGGAACTGGAGACTGATCATAATTAAGGTGTATACAGATGTTTGCAAAAATTTTCATCTCTCTCTCTCTCTCTCACTCAAGATGTTCATTCAATTCTTCTATAACGTGCTCTCGTCTGGAATTCACAAAAGGAGAAAGAAAAAGAGATCACGAAAGACATCTGGGAGGACAGCCCTATTCTATAGCAAGTGGTGGAATGTGTAGGAAAGATGGGGGGACTAAATCAGGGAAACATTGAAACATCTATAATTACTTCTTGCCATTCAGTCTTGTTCCACAAACATAAGCACTGCAACCCCCAAAGGCATAACTATGCCTATTCAAATAGGAGCTTTCTGCAGTAGGTGACTCAATGCTCTAAACATAGATCCGATCATTATGCCCATCCTGCTGGAATAACTATCAGAGGTAGGGCTTTTAAGTTTCCGGAGTTAATTTGGTGAAGTAAATCATAGTACATGAAAAGTATTTAGAACAGTTTCTTGCCTTTTGAGTCTTGACATAGAGTCACCGGGGGTATGGGAAATGTCAGGGTGACAAAACAGCCACATGTTCTACGAGCATACTGCACTGCAGTCCATTATGTTCACAAGTATGCCTAATTAGATAAGGTGTAAAGTGGATCCCTCTTAATTTTGCTTAATTAGATATGAACAGTATTAAATTTTCACCATGTTAGTGTTTCTGAGTCTCATTCTACATGCTTTTTTGCCATGTGGTCCCCCTATGGTGAACATTTTTGCCATCTTGTGCAGCTTATTATGAGAAAGCTTGTCAAAACACCCGCATCATCAACATGTATGTGAAATCAACTAAGCGTTTGTTTAAGCTTCATGACAGGAATGATGGATGTGAGAGTGGGACTCTCTTTCCTTATTTTGCTGGTCATAGGCTGCACCTGTTGTGACGGTAGAAGCCTGGGAACATCAGATATTTCAGGTAAACATTTGACTTTTGATACTCACTTTCCTTTGCACTTTCAGCCCCTCTATGATATCGGTTTATCCGTGGGTTAACTCAAAGTTAACCCTAAGATAATCTTTTTTATATTTTGGTCGAGAGTTATAATTAATCAAGTTTAAAAATAAGTTAACCATGAATTATCTCAGAACTTCAAAACCCACCCTCGGAGGTGGGTTACAACCGGATTTACACATTTATCCTCTCTCTCTCTCTCTCCTAATTAATGCTACACCTCCCTCTCTCTTACCCCTGTCTCTCGCGCTCTCTCTCTCTCTCTCATTGTTGTTTATGTTTAATAACTTTTATCATTGTTAAATTTTTAGTTAGTAAGATTAATGATATTTTTATCAAAAATTTTATTATTGTAAAGATATGTTTTTCATATAGAATCTATTAAAAATATTTATAAAAGTTAAAAATAAAAATATTAAGATCAATAAAAACTTTTAAAAACATTTGTGATTTTTAAATTTTAATTAATGAGATTAATGATGTTATTTATCAAATTTTATTTTCATAGTATATTAAATTTATAGAATAGATTAAAAATATTTAAAAAGTAAGGTAAAATATATTTTTAAAAGATGAACAGTAACCTAAATCTGTAATTAATATCATTTTTGACTTTTAAATTTTAATTAGTGAGATTATTGATGTTATTTATCAAAAAAAATTATTTTCATGGTATATTATATTTATAAAATATATTAAAATTTTTTAAAACTTAAGATAAAATAAAATTTTTAAAAATAAACAGTAATATAAATCTCTCATTAATGTCATTTGTGACTTTTAAATTTTATTTATTGATATTATTGATGTTATTTATCAAATAAAATTTATTTTCATGGTATATTATATTTATATAATATATTAAAATATTTAAAAATTAAGATAAAATTAAAATGTTTAAAGATGAACATTAACATAAACTCGTAATTAATGCCATTTTTTTACTTTTAAATTTTAATTAGTGAGATTGTTGACGTTATTTATCAAAACAATATTTTCATAGTATATTTAATTTATATAAAATATTAAAATAATAAAAAATAATCTAAATTAACTTTTTAAAGATAAACAATAACCTAAATCCGTAATTAATGTTGTTTTTTACCTTTAAATTTTAATTAGTGAGATTATTGATGTTATTTATAAAAAAATATTTTTATGGTATATTTAAATTATAAAATATATTAAAAATACTTAAAAATTAAAATAAAATATTTTTTAAATGAACAATAATCAAAACCCGTAATTAATGATATTTTTATGTTTTGAATTTTAATTAGTGAGATTAATTATATTATTTATCAAAATATTAATGATATTATTTATCAAAAATATTTTTATTTTTATTTTTATGATATATTCAATTTGTAACATATATTAAAAATAATTTTAAATTAAAATAAAAAAGAATTTTAAAATGAGTAGTAACCTAAACTAGTAACTAATGTGTGTGAGAGAGAGAGAGTGAAGTGAGAGAGAGGGGAGGGGAGAGAGAATGAGAGATATATTAAAAAAATAAAAAAAATATACAAATATAATATGTTAGTTATCATCATTATCGAGTTAACCTATTACTTATCAAATTACATTGGATTAAAAATATATTAGTCCACCTTCTTACTCCCGGATTAACTTCCCTCTTATCATATCAAAAATGGATTAACTCCGAACTATTTTAAATAAATTAAGTTAATCCACTCTTAACTTATCTCCGTACCAAATTGAGACTCAGAAGGATTCCTTGGTAGTAGAAACATAGAGCATAATTAATTTCTGCCTCAAATGCTCATTATTCTCGTCATTTCACAGCATTGGAAAAAGCTGCGCACAGAGTGCAGTATTGTCTTCTAGTTATGATTTTTTTTATTAATGGCCTTCTTTTCGTCGTTTTCGATGGTCAGATGTGGTTTGATATTCGTGACTGGTGAAATTTTAAACTTGTCTTTGATTATTTTTTGGGGGGGATGGGTGTGGGGGTTTTGACCGTTTGATGGGGGAGAGTTAAGCCAACTGTTTTGCAACTGAACCCCGATTGCACTACCTAGGTTTATTTTATTGGTAGTATAATTCACATTCTTCCGGAAAAAAAAACTGCAGTTGAACCCCAACCATGCAATGCAAACCAATGCCCACCTCCAGTATCTCCATCCAGTGAAACTTAAAAAACGGAAGTTCTATAGAATGGATGTATATGGTATCTGAGTGTTGGACAATAAGAAAGAAATATATTCATAAAATGTGTGACAGAGATGATGATGACGAGAAATATGTGTGATAAAATTAAGAAAGATAAGATTAAGAATGAACGCATCTATGAAGACTTAAGTACATCTCTAATTGATGGTAAAATGAGAAAAAATATATTCAGATGACTTAGACATGTGCACCGTCACACTAACTCACCACCAGTTAAAAGATGTGACCAAATCTTAATGAATATTAGTAAAATAGCTTGTGAAAAACTAGATGAGATGGTGTGATTAGAAGGGAAATTAGCTTCTTAGGTTCATTACGAAACTTAACCCAAACCTTTGCCCGAGTGGAAGAGTCACTCGTGAGATAGGCTTGTTGGAAAGCCGTGTAGTTGAGTTGTTTGTTCCTGTGTTTCTTTAGTTCAGTTCATAGTTCATCTCCGAACGACCGTGTCTGGTTTGGATCATCAGTGCGTGCGTTAGAGCGGCTCCTCCCAATGGTTGGATTCATATTTACTGAACTTAACGAAATAGGGCCTGCAGTATTGTCAGGTTTTCCTGAAATACTAGATTGGTGCTTGGTACGGTTCATGGTGCGATGCCCGAGCCCTACACGGCTACACGTCTATAGAGTCCACATGAGCGCGATTAATGTAAAGTGGCGATAATTGACCCCAAATAATGGGACAAGGCTCTAATGACGATGATGTTACACTACAAGCTTGAAGATGTGGAGCCTTATGTAGAGAGGAAATTACTCCCATATAGTGACATTTGATAATGAAGCTCGCCCCCAGATACTGCTAAGTGGCAGAGCAATAGAGTTGTTCATGTGAAGGGTCACAAATATAAACCAAGGGTTGTTTTGAGCAAATCTCGGATGCCTCCGATGAATTTTTATTCCTCTGTTATGAGACTGCTCAATGAGCATCTGATGGAACAATTTTCCTTTCGTCATGCTTCCATGATTTTGTGGATGCCCGCCGGATCTGAAATTCTTTTCAGTTGGCGAGGGTCATGATGATGAACTTTTCTCACATGTTTCCAGCTTTGGAGACAGTCCCCAGGATTGAAACGGAGTATCTCGAAGAACATGAAAAGAATAGAAGGTTCTGCATTTTATGTCAGCACTTTGCCAGACAAGCTACGGAGTATCTGAAGGAAAACAAGACCCAAGAGGAGATAATTGAAACTTTTCATCATGCTTGCCTTCGGCTGCCTTCCTTCCACCAGCAGGTATTCACAACTTTTAATACAGACCCATAGAAGGGAGCAGGCATGATTTTCTCCCATGGCTTAGTCTAGAAATGCCCAATTTTCTACCTGTTGAAATGTCAGAATGTTTAACCTAATCTACTGCCTCCTCCTCGAATCATGTTTTGACAGTGTGTAATGTTGGTGGACTACTATGCGCCTGCTTTCTTCATGCAAGTCTCTTCCGTGCATCCGCATGAGTTTTGCAGGAGGATCAATCTTTGTGAGGATACGGCACCACCACCCCAGCCACCGGCACCATCATCATCACCACCTTCACCACCTTCACCATCACCATCTATGGATCCGTTAAAGGGTGAGCATGTGTGTGATTTCTGCCATAATGCTGTCTACAAGGTTCTAACCAGATTGAAGGACCCAGGAACAGAGGTAGTCACCCTCTCCACTATGTTCTAGCTATTTTTTGGATATTCCTCCTTTTATTCTTTTGGCTTTTGTGCTCACAAGAGTTTTGCTTTTCTCAATGAGTCAGCTGAGGATAGTTGAAAGGCTTGTTAAAGGATGCGTTGTGGCAGAGCGTTTTGCAGAACAGGTGAGCTCCCTGACCTATGGTAAATAATGGGAACTGCAAACTTGTGACGGTAACCATTTGAAATGTAATAACACGTTGCCATTTGTGCCTACTCAAGATTGATATGTATCGTCCGGGCTTCAGACCAGGGCCCAATCAATTGAATTGCCCTTCGTAATTTAACTCCTCCAAATTTCTTGCTTAATCTTTGCATATCCGTATATTTCCATGCATTTCATATGTTAGTAGATATCCTCCGGTGGCTGAATCAAGAGTTCTTTTAACTCCCGTTAAACTAAAGAACTATATGATGCCAAGCAAAAAATTTCTTATCCTCTGGGGAAAAAAACATTTATATAGTCTCATTGACATGACCTTATGCTAAGATATTTTTTTTTTTGAAATTGGGTGACATCTTTAAAGTAAAAGAGGGATACATGAGTGCATACATTATGTTGCCAAAACTCCGTATACAACAAAACCTCCACGTCAAGATGGTGTGACTCACAATGCCCCCATAGCAAAGTAAAAATAGAGAAATCGTGTAGGTTCACGTTACAAAAGAGCTCCGACCATTCCCTCACTTTCTTACAAATAGGGGAGACTGGACTTTCCATTGCTCTAACTTCTTTCCTAAAAGTTATGTTATTCCTCTCCCTCCATAACGGTCACTGGGTAGCTCGAAGGATAATCCATCAAGTGAGACTATCTCCTTTGAGAGTCCACCTCTTGTCCCAATGCCCCATCAGCTACTGGACACTTCCATGCAAAGCGATGGCACCATATATCATTCTAGCGATTTCACTCCAAACATCCAGTGAGTAAGAGCAACCTGTAAAAAGATGGTCCAAGATCTCATCCTCTTATCCGCATGACCAACATATGATGAGAAGGTTTTGTAAGAACGGAGCAAGCCTATCAGACATCAATAGTCTCACCTGAGAAAATCGAGAAAATCTCTAAATTAGGAGCTTCACCTTCAAAGGACTCTTGAGAGTCCAAATTTGAGAAGCTAGGTCACGACGCATTCCCCCATCAGAGATGAGTGTGTAGGCTAAATTAATTGAGAAAGATCTCTCATTCTCCCATCTCCACTATCACTGACCCTCTCTGTCAATACGTGGTGCAAAGTCAACAAATAGATAAAGGAGGTCCTGTAATTGATACATTTCCTCTGACCCAAGGTTCCTCCTAAATTATGGTGTTCACCCCCCCCCCCCCCCCGACAAATGACAATCCAATGTCTGAGCAACAGAAGCTAATGGTGCTACTGAAACTGTTAAAATTCTCGAAAAAGATGCCTCCAAGAGTTCACCCTTATGATAAAACATTAAACCATGAAATCCTTCCCGAGTCCATTTTTTTTAAAAAAAAAATCTCTGATGATCTGTCAACTAAACCATGAGTCTTTGTAAACACTTCCTACTTATTCTATAGAAGCTACATTCATGTCATCTGGTGGTAGAAAGTGTACAAGTAGTTCGTTAACCTGGACACTTATAGTTGCATCGAAGTTCTATAGTTAATGAAGAAAAATGTTGGTCTTCTTCACTGTGAAATTATTTTTGCAGCCCTTTGAACTTGAAACTGTTTTAGACCCCATTCAAGATCTCAAGGTTCGTCTCATTTCTTCTCTTCTTTCTCATCCTTCTGTGCAGTGCCAGAGCCTGATATTTCAGTATGGTCCGGTGGTCCTGGTGACTGTTGTGAGGCTCCTTGAGCGGGCGGACCTGTGCGTCTCATTGCATGCATGCCAGGGCAACCGGAATGAAACAGCCGTGCCTCACACATCTTATGCTGCACTCCCATTGCTTGACATGTAGACTGCCACACGGGCAACAACAAATCCCCAAGCGCGGGGAATTTTCTGTATCGTAGGAAATTGGCTTTGTTCATGTTTCGCCTCCCCTTCCACACGTTACTGTTCCTGTGAAGAAAAGGACTTCAAAGAGTTGCGGGCCATAATACCATTATAAATGAAATTCATCTGTGACCATGTTTCAGTTGTAATTGCGATTTACACATTAATACGAATTTCTTGGTACCTCAACTCATGAGACTGTGTCAGCATTTTTGAGTTGTTGCCCGTTGAGTTTTTCTTCTATTAACATCGATCGATGATTGCTACGGCTATTCCCATGAATCTCTTAACCTTTCTTCATATTATTATTTTCATGAGCCGGGCATGTAGCTACCGTAAAGGCATAAGCAAAAAGATGTTTTTTTTGGGATAAAAATGTTGAAGTATTAGAAGGAAAAAAGGGTAGATGGGGTCTTAAACCGATCGTCCAAATCATCAGAAGGCACACAAAAAACAGTTTATTTTCGTACGTTGCTGCCCGTTCAGATGGAACGATCCTGCTTTCCCCATCAAGCCCAGGGAAACCCGAGGAAGGCCACCCTACATCAGACCACAACAGATGCACCACGGGGAAGGAGGGGAGGAGGGAATGTGGGTCGAATCCAGACCCGCTAGATCATAGCCCGGCGGGCATCCAAGCGGGCAGACATCAGGACCAGCACTTCATCTCTGTGTACATTACCATGCTTCCTTCATGCTTCAAATGTCCAGAGCATCGGCTTATTGTACACAGTGCAAGAAAACAATGATTAAGCAGAAAAAAAATAAAAAAGATGGCCCGAACAGGCTAACCACAATCAGCAAGATATCAACTTGTGAAGGACCGGGAAGTATTAGCACAAAGAGATGAAGATGGCAGCTGCAGAGATAGAGGGAGAGAAGAAGCACAAAACAGAGCACGAGGAGTGAGAACCCCCAAACAGTTAAAACCCTAGCACCAGAAAAGGGATACGGCTCTCGAAGCGCTCTTATAGCGGCGCCGTTAGGTCGGTGGGTTTACGTGGCGCCTGATCGGGCACCGACACTGAAATGGACGGAGGAGGATCTCACAGCACAGTAGCCGTTGGATTCTGAATCGGACGGTTTGAAGTGCAACCCTAACTTATTAACGTGTACTGACGACACACGTGGAATCTCCATTATAATGGATAGGGTCCAAAACTAACCACCCCCCCCCCCCCCCCCCCACAAAGGGTGAGGGATGGCGCGTCGTTCTGGCGCTGCAAGGGTGTTGACGGCGGTGGTTTGTGGCGAAGGTGAGGGTTTGATCTTCTTGGCTGTTTGATGTTTGTGTTCTTTCTCTCTAGATGCTATGTATTGAAGCCAAGATTTCTGAAGTTCGTCGAAACAGAAATGCCGTCGCGGTGTTCTTCTGATCTAAGGATCTCTTGAATTTCTTGCGCGTTCGCGTGGTTTCGATCTTTAGATTTCTTCACATTTTTGTTGATGTTAACTTCTTCTGCGTGTAGATGATACTTAATGCAGAATGTGCTCTTGGAGTAGTTGTACGGGATGTAGTTACCTTTGGTTGTCTCAGCAAGCCACCGAATCCGGTGGTCCGGTGCTGATAGGATCGCCAGAAACTTCCACCTGGATATGCATCTTGTCCTTTCTTCGTAAGTAAGATCTGTTGCTCAAATTTCGGTTTCAATCTGTTGTAATTAATGTTCTTGTATGATCTGTTGATCTTTGGTTTGTTTGGAGCAAACAGTTGGCAGATCTCTTGTCGGTTCCCTGTGAGGAAGCAAGACCTTTGATAGGAAGTGCCGTATGACACTAAGCAGCAGCTGGTTCTTTCTCCTGGCCATTTTCTCTTACCACCTGCCGTTAAATTCCTGATGAGGAGTAGAAACTGGAATTTGAGATAACTTCTCTGCCTGTTTTCTTTCCCCTTTAGGGTTTTCTGCTCTGCGGTAAGAGAAATAATGTGGTCAGTTGGTGCTAACTAGCTGTTTGTGTGATTTTAAACGGGTCTCTGAGGGAATTGACATCAATAGTATCAATTTAACTCCCTTTTTTTGGTTGATTTTGATATTTTTTTCACGTCCTTCTCCTGCTCAATGCCGCTTCACCTGTACCCGATGTGCGAGGACAGGTGATGCTATCATTGGGCGGCAGAGATCAAGCTGGCTTTCGGTGCTTCGCTTGCTGCTAGGAACCCATGGATTTATTGCTACAGTATTCCTAGAGCCGATTCTGCGATCACGTTTGTTCTTCAGCTTTTTTCTGGCTCTCTCTTCAAATTCTCTGAATCATGGGTTGTGATGATCTGCATTGGTTGGGATTTAGGGGCCTGCGACTACATGCATATGTTGGAATCACTGACTCAGTTCATACAATTCCCCTTGAAAACTCTATTCTTACCATGTCACTGTTTCCCTTTCAGCAGCCTACCATGGGAACGTTAGAAATTTATGTATTTGTTGTCACAATTCCGTAGAAGGGTTTTTCATGTCACTCATCAAACATCATATGCCCAACTGTGACGAACCCTTTAGGAAGGCATGTTCTACCCTGTGCACACAGAGTCTCCACTTTCAAGTGATTTTTAATTGGTTGTAATTGATTGCCTTCTGGTCTTGTGTTTAATGCAGTCCTTCGGGCGCCTACCTTGAAGATGCTATCTCCACATAAATCTACTGATCTGGGCACGCCTCCAGCTAATGATCTTGTTGGCAAATCCCATATGCAGTGATCTCTGCTGTTTCACCTAAATCTAAAAGATTTGGCTGGTGAGGTTGCTGAAGCGAAATTGTCTTCCAGCTTCAAGCTTAAACGGCAAGAAACTCCTAGCTGGCCCAATGAATGGTGAGAACAAGTCAGATTTACGGCTGCCCTAGATTGGAATCCGTCCTAGTTGGGGGCAGGATGACGCCGAGGAACACAAGGTATTTTAGAGAAGAAGAAAAGGGGGGAAAAAAAGATGAGAGGAGGTCAAATAGAAAAGACTTAAGAGAAGAATTAAAGAAAAAAAAATTACATGAAAATTATTGTTAGATGTGAATTTGTAAAAAAATTATTTCTAAAAATATATTAGCAAGTATATCATTAGATTAATTCAAATAATACATAAATGTCATTTAAGTGTGTGTTTTTTTAAATTTTTAATAACAAGAAGTGATATGTCTGTAAATAAATTAGATATTTTTACATAATTCAGATTTATGTAGTGATACTTATGTTAATATATTTATAAGAATATTGTTTATAAATTTTTTAATAATAATTTTTATATAAAAAATTAAAAAGTGAGAACAAGTCAAAAGACTTAGGTTGGTGGATTAAAACAGATGAACAGATTTGTCAATCAGGCCAAATGCCCAAATGACAAAAGCAGACAAGCAAATGGGTTGTCGGTCCGGTTAACATGTTTGTATACCCAAGTTTGCGCAACTATGGAATCCGCTTCTCACTCAACGAGTAGGCTTTGCAAATATCCGCTGCTCGCCCCTGCGAGCCTAATTTCATTAAATATCATATGAGGTAAATTTGGATATACTGATCATGCGAGAGAAAGATCAGATCAAGTGGACGAGATGAATAATTACATTGGTCGTAAAATATCTGTTATTAGTCCAGATGAATCAGGTCTTTGTAGCTGGCTACATTATCCGCCCTTTACCCACACTTTTTTCACTTCCTTCGGATGCTTTTGGTGAAAAATTAGAGGCAAGTTTAAATAGGCCAAGAAAGGAGTTGGCCTCTTGAACATGGATAGTTAAAATGAGAGTTATTGTTCCTGAGTTAATTTGTCTCGAAATCTATTCTTCTTTATTTTCATAGGTAATAATTATGCCTCTAAGACATAAGAGGTTAACCCCCTCATTCATCCCACTTGATTTGGTTGTCCTTAGGAATACACAATGAATTAAGTCTATAAATTGGGTTTATTACCCTTGTCATGCCAACCTTTCCATTAATACTTCTAAAATTATATTTTTTTATTTTACACATCCTACCTCCAAATTATCTTTATGCCCCCCTCAACGTATGTCCAACTTAACTAATATATTAAATCATGCAAAATATGTAATGAAAATAATATAACAAATTATATACTCATATGAATATTTAGACACAAACGTTTGTACACAGTATGTAATGAAATATTTACATAATTTATTATTTCACGTATAATGATGCAGACATTTAGATATAATATTTTTTATCATTTCATGCGTAATCAGGTAAACATTCGAATGTATTATTTTTTTTTCAATTCAAATGTTGTTAGATTGTCACGTGAAAAATATCTACTTACACATGTTATATCCAATAAAGAACTATACGTAAAATTTAATAAATATTTATGCACAAACTATCATCGCCCCCAAAAATTATATATTTATTATTAATAAAAGTAACAATTGTACACAATTTATCTTTAAAATAATTAGCTATACACAGAATTTTCGTCAAATAAATAACTGTACACAAATTCAATTAGATAATTGTACCCAAATCATCGTCTCAAAAAATCCCTCTACACATTCATATTAAAAATATTACTTGTAAACAAATTTCCGTTAAAGTAAATTAGAGTACAAGAACTTTCCACCAAATATATAGATGTACACAAATTCTCATTTAATGAAATACATGAATATGAACTTTTCATCAAAGAAAAATATGTACAAATTTTTTTTATCAACATAAATAATTGTACATAAACTTTATTCAAATAAATATATGTACACATGGTTTATATGACTTATTTACATATATGTTGGAGAGAACAATCACATTGTAAAAAATAACTCCCTCATTTTTAATAGATCCGACAAAAGTCAGGAAAATCTCGATGTACTTCATGGCCACATGGCCACCAGAGGAATGGTTTGCCAATGCCCTTGATCTCATACTGAATCGTGCAAGTCACTCGATGTTTCAAATTCTTCTGGTCCTCCGAGTGCATTAAAAATGGTTACTTAAGAATCCACTAAAGGAAAGTGTAATTGGGGAGAATTCCTATTTCTTACGTAGGCTGACAATTAATGAGTTACCCCACGGGGAAATACGTTTAGACGTGATTGTTTCTAGTATGACTGAGCTTGTCACAACGACCAACCATGTGTAGTCTCTCAACTTAAGACTTTGGACGATCTCCGTAACCCTAAATTCTCACCAGCCGTGATATACACCACTCGGTATCAATGCCCATTTCATTGAAACGCTGATGTCTGCCCCATCCATCAGAGTACCCCAGTCACAGCCTCGAGTGGCTTCGAAGTCAAAAAAAGATTGACATGAAATTCTCGAAAAGGAGAGCAGATTAGATGACGCTTCAACCGGTTTCCACATCACAACAGCAGGGCGGGCTGGGGGTCAGACACAGCAGACCATAATTCTAATTTAAATATACCAGTCCATTCTTTTGGTAGTAAATTAAATGTGACAAATTACATTCACATGGAAATATTCAAGCTATGAAAGATGGCCACACTAAATAACTACGTAAGGAGCTTCTGGAAGATCAATTACAAATAAGCCATTTCATGCCATGGCTCAAAGAATCTACTTGAGAACCCCTGAATCATTCTGGAGGGCCTTCCTTGCAATCTTAAATTTTGCATAAGCAACTGAACTCCCATTAACAACATACTGTTTAATAAAGAACTCCAAACTGTTTCCAAGCACTTCGAGCTCCGGTACGGCTGCAGTGCGTGTGAACATGTTCCATACAACGGCATCCGAGTTCTCAAAAATAGCTTCAAACAGCAACCTGAAATGCAGCATCCTTCTTGGCTTCAGATGTTGTGGATCTGCTAGATCGACCAACTTCAGGCTTCGCCAGAGAGAGGGAGAAAGAGGCGAACATCTCTGATGTAAACCTGGCTAGATTCCTGGATCTGTTCAATTGCATGGAGTCGAGTTCTTTGTTGTGGTCCCAGAGGCAATACTGACATTCATAATAAAACATATCAGAGTTGCCAAAACAAGACAAATGACAAGACAATATGATATTTTGTTGGGGGTTGGGGCTGCGGGAGGGACAGAGAGAAACACGAAGCTTGGTTTCAAATTAATTGGACAGCACTACAGGCTTATTCACTCAGTTATAAAAATATCAGCTATATACCAAACCATGGCATTAACCTATCTTCGTTCAGACGCATCCAACGACAAGCTGTAATAGTAGATGATATACAAAGACATTCAACCAACACAGCCCCTTCCGATCTCCTTTGCTTCCCACTTCCCAAGGCAATCATGTATTAAACATCAGTGGAGGTGATTTACAGAGACTTAAATTACTGTCACAATTACAGGCAGAAAGCATCTTACCTACTTAGATGTTCAACTTTATATTTCAAGAAAGTTTTCTGTCCTCAAACCTATCATCATATAATTTTCTAGTTTTATTTCCTCAACCTATAATCATATAGTTAAGACCAAGGGGCAAAAGGGATCCAGGGCAGGAGCCGGTGAACACGCTCTCATGGTGTACATCGAGCGAGCTCAAGGAGGGACCGCATCCTGCACTTGGGGGGTCATGTTCCGGCGGTTGAACCTCTCGCCGGAGATTGGCTCTGGCGGCTCGGGTGTTGGGGCTTGTTGCCAAGGGGGTCAGGCCGCTGGCCTGCCACCCACATGCTTCAACTGTGGCCGTCGAGGGCACATTTGCCGCTTCTGCACTAGGAAGGGGGCGGTTAGGGCTGAAACGGTCGATGGTCGTCGCTCCTTTGCGGCCACGGTCAAGAACAACCTGCAGATGAAGGCACCAGTGAGCAAGTGTTGGCTTGACACAGGGGAGAGAGCCTAGCAGAGCCCCTCCAAGGCCGGCTTGCCTGGCTATGGCAGTGCCTCTGTGTTTTCCTTCTGGATGGATCAGTGGCAGCTGAGGTGATCAGAAGCCGACTCGTGGAGGTGGCGGGTGGCTGCTGGGAAGTGGTGAGGGTGGCTTTGTCCACCTTCATTCATGGCGCTCGGGTAGGATGAGGAGTCTGTGTTCAGGATGGTCGCCGTGGGAAGCTTGGCCGCCGGTGGAGTCTTGCTCCGTCTCCAAAGGCGGTCAAAGGCCAGGAGAACCTTCCCCAATCCGTCGGCTAGGCGTTTGCAGGTGGTCTTTGAGGGGGTGCCTTTGCACCTCTGTGATGACAAGGGCATCACCTTCCTTGCCCAAAGCTTCAATCAAGTTGAATGCGGAAGCTTGGGCTTTACCCTCTGCTACTTCATACTTGTGTGGTGGCCACGGTGCTAGTGCCTAGTACGGCGGCTATTCTGACGGTCATTTCTGTCATCCTTGTCGAGGTGACAACTGTCGTTCAACTTTGGATCCAAGACAAGCTCCAGGGTGCGCCGCCGGCTCCAGGGTTTCAGAGACCTCAGCAAGAGGTAGGGGACGACGTTTTGGCGATCGATTCGAATTCGAATCAACTGCACTGTAGCTGTGGTCCGATTCAAGCCACGTCGGGCCGGGTCAGCCCTTCCTCCTCGTCTGCTGGGTGCAGTTTGGGTAGCAGGCTAGCGGGTACAGGCTCCATGTTTTTTTACCCGTGTTTACCCGCGAGACCGGTTCTTACCAGTTCGCTTGGACCTGATATGTCTTCTTCCCCACCCGTTCTCGCCCGATGCTCGAAGTCAACAGCCGCAGTAGGACCCGCCGGTGAAGGTCCGCCCTCTGCATATCGTCCCCGCCTCGCCGCCGCCTAGTCGCCACCAAAACTGTCCCCCGTCCTCCCCTGTCCAATCGAGACAGGGGGCAGGAGGGAAGCTCACAACAGTGACAACATCTCCAGCAACCAACGACTGGAAAGGGAAACAGAAGATCGAGGAGGTGCCGCCGACCGTGTCTGGGGTAGGAAGGGACGACGGTGATCCCTTGTCTGGCCGGATAGTGTTGGAGAGCCAGCAGGCCCTTCTGTGTGGGCCGATTCTTGCAGTCTGACCGTCCGTGGAGTCCACAGCGACAAACTCCTCGGTGCAAGACTGCCCCCAGTCAACGGCAGACGTCATGCAGCTGGTTAGGACTAGCTCAGTGGGCCGCCTTCAAGGTGACGATCAATAGGAGGATGAAGAGGATGCTTTGGCGGAGGAGGAAGTAGTGCCCCAGGCTTTACCGGGAGGGCTGGTGGCCCTGCTCACAGCAAGGGAGGAGCTGAGGGGCAGGCGTCGACTGAGCAGGGAGGAGTTGAGAGAGATGGTAGGGGAGGTGGAAACAATAATGGAGAGTGGGGGAGTTGACTGAGAAGACGGGATTTTCCTTCGAAGCTGGGACAGATAAGGACGTAAAAGGGGCGTTCAAAAAAATCAGCAAGAGGTGATGCACCATAATTTTGCAGGAAGAGAGGGTGCAGCAGAGAAGAGAGGAGGAGGGGGTGGTGAAGAGCAACATTCTGTCTTTATGAGAATTGTCTCATCGAACGTTAGGAGGCTTGAGGGGATGGAGAAGATAAGTGCGGTGAAGGAGTTGGTTAAAAGGTGTAAGATTGACATTCTTCGTATCCAGAAGACTAAGTGCGAAGGGGAGGGTGAGTCTCTTTTGAGGGAGTTGGGGAGGACGAGACTTACAAAGTGTGTTGTAGCCCCAGTGGTTGGTAGGTCTGGGAGAATTATGGTTCTTTGGAACCCCTTTGAGGTCTATGAGATGGTGGTGAATAGGCATGTGAGTAATCTACCTTCATTTCACCAATGTGAGGGATGATTTTTTATGGGATTTCACTGCCGTGTATGGTCCACAAGGAAGGGAGGGCAAGCGACTGTTATGGGAGGAGTTGATCAGCCTCCACCATTCCTCAGGGAGGCCGTGGTGCGCGGGAGGAGACTTCAATGCGGTAGTTGTGCCTTGCGAGCAGTCGGGGTAGTTTGGCAATGTAGGGGAGATGGAGGACTTCTCAACTCTCATCGAGGAGGCGGCTCTGGTGGACATCGGCATGTCATATGGTCTGTGAGGCCCGTGCCTAAATGGATCCTTAGTGGTTCGGATCTAGAACTCGTTCTGGAATTTCCGACTATTTTCCTGGATTTTTAGGAATTTTTCTGATATTTTTTTCAGATTTAATTGGATTTAATTGAGGTTTTTATAGAAATAATAGGATTTTTATATATAATAATTATATTATATATATTAATCTTATTTTTTTTCCTTTAATCCCTCTCTCTCTCCCCTCGTCGATCACAATCTCTCACGCCCTCTCTCTCTCGTCCGATCGCCCATCTCCCCTCTCCTTTGGATTCAGGCGAAACGACGACGGATCGAGGCGTGGAAGGTGTCGGTGGTTTCCTCGTGTCGAGAGGAACGCGTGGACGCCCACCTCGGCGTGATTCGTGGCTCGTGAGAGCGAGACGGAGCGAGAAGGCTCGGTGAACCCTCTTCGGTGCATGCGGCTTAATCGGCCGTTTCGGCTTGCACGAGGTAGGGGGATGGAATCCTGAACTCGCTAGGATCATTTCTATAGCATGATTTCTTGTTTAAACCCATGTGGCATGCATATTGGTTATTTTCCATGTTTAGGGTTTAAGCTTCGTTCTTCATGTTTAAGCCATTGTAGGCGTTGCATGTGGTGATTTTGTTGGTATTATCTTGTTTAGGACGTGTGGTTTGACAGGTTTTACAGGTTTTCGTCGTTACCCGGCGATTCCGGTCGCCCGGGAGGGAACTCACTTGCAAACATAACTCATCCGTAACCCAGTCGGTGTGACGGTCCTTCCAGGAACCGTCACATCCGTAACGGTCCATAGGGGACGCGTTACGTCACTGTAACGGCCCTTTGGAGGTGCGTCACAGTGAGTGTAACGGTCAGGCTCCCGACCGTTACATTTCCGTTGAATTTCGTTGACCGTTGAGGCGGTTGGCCTGACGGTCTGTCGTGAGACCGTCAGGAGGCTGTAACGCGCCTGGGCGAGCGCGTTACACCGTTTTCTGAACGTTTAAAAACTGTTAGCGTTAATTTTGGTCTCGGGTGAGCCTGACGGCCTGTCGGCCGGCCGTCAAGGCGATGTAACGCGCCTCCGCGAGCGCGTTACATTCCGTCTGATCAGTTTGAGCTGGAGCTTCGGTGGCTGTAACGGCCAGGGGCAGACGCGTCACAGCCGATGTAACGCGCCCTTCCCCGACTGTCACACTCCCTGACGCGGTGGCAGCAGACCGCCACACGCCTGTCAGTTTTCAAAAGCTGCCTATTCATTCTTTAATGTGTTCAATAATGTTTATATGCCATGTATGAGTTATTTTATAATATAATGGCATATTTTTAAATCCCAATAGAGTAGCTTTACTTTCCTTGCAATGGAACCACTGTTGTAGCCCTGAGGTCTGTTGAGTGCCGACCCGCTTGGGGATAGCGGAGGGGTGTTCCCATTACACGGTTTTTAAGCTAGTACCGTGGGCTCCCCGCCAATGGTAGCGTCCTACCAAGAGAGAAATCTAGCTAGAGGGCCTGGCTCAAGCGAGAGTCAGTGTGTGCACACGTGGTCGGAGGCTGTGGACTGACATTGACGAATGTCACTCTGACTGGTCACTTGGTTTGGTACTGTTTACGCGCTCAGCTTGTCGTGTTACCGACTGCGAGTGCTTGAGACGCAGTGTAAGCCGTCAGTGGACGCATCTGGTTTTTGTTCCCAGTGGTGGTCCTGCTCCCTGTTGCTTGGTTTAGTTGAGGCATATTCTACTAGTAGATTTAGTTTCAGTCGTTTAGACATACTCGTTATTGGCATGTATTAGCTGTTATATATGTTTAGTTAGATTTTACAGCTTTATTGTGATTAGTTATTCATGCCATTGCCTGTCATTTAATTAAATACATGCTCTAATTGCCTTTATTTTTACATGTATGCTTGTTTAGCTCGAGGTAGGGATCCGCGTGACCCCTACTGAGTCTGGTTGTGACTCATCCTTCCCTTTTCAGGTGAGCCGCGTCCGTCGTCTCCCGGTGTTTCCCGTGTGCTCGGAGACCGTGTTTAGCTGCCAGCAGTTGACGGGTTGCCTTGTTGGGCTTTCTTGTGTACTTTTACCGGGGTATGCCCCGAGTAGTTGTACTTTTGGACTGCACTCTCGTGCCTCTGGACTAGTTATATATTTAGCACTCTGTTTATTTTTGAAATTGCTTCCGCTCTCCTGCTAAATTTTATTGTGTAATCTAATATTCGCGCTTGTGATTGCAATTCGTTATACATCCCCTCGACAAACTTCACTAACCCTTCAGGGGCCTCATCAGCCTCTTGGGTGGCTTCCCCAGTTCCTGGTATCGGTATATCGATGTTATCGGTATATCGATATCCGACGCTCTGGGTCGTCACAGTTGGTATCAGAGCAGAAGTTGAGGATTTGTATAAGGAATCGGAATTTGCACTTGTCCAGAGTTAGTCCTTTTGAGTTGTCTATTGCTGGCTTAGGATGTTTTCCGTATGATTGATGGATTTGCTGTTGTTTTGTGTGTTCGGCAGTTACAATATGCCGCCTCGTCGAGGAAGACCTCCCCGAGTTCCTAGGCGTGCGCCTAGAGAAGAAAGTGGTTCTGCTCCTCCTCCTGCAGTTCCTGCTATTCCTGTAGTTCCTCCTCCAGCGCCAGTTGTTGCTCCTCAGGTTGAAGTGCCTGATAGTCGAGGCAAGGCTTTGAAAGAATTTCTCCTATTCAATGCGCCAGCTTTCGACGGACAGCCAGATCCAGAGGTAGAGAGGCAATGGCTGGATGCGATCGAGCGTGTGTTCCTATCTATGGAGTGTGCTGAGGACGAGAAGGTGATGCTTGTAGCATTTCAACTCCAAGGTACAGCCATTACGTGGTGGAAAGCCGAGTGGCAGATTGCTTTTCATTCCAGGCCCCTTCGGCAGATCACTTGGGTAGAGTTTATAGCAGCTTCGAGCGTGCCTAAACTCCTGCCTGCTTGCAAATAGCTAAAATGTATCAATTCAGGGAGCTGACTCAAGGTAGCATGGCTGTGCTTCAATATCGGAACAAGTTTATGGAATTGGGTCACTATGCGCCCCATATGCTGGCTAATGAAGCTTTGAAGACTCAGCAGTTCTTGCGAGGGTTGAGGCCAGAGTTGAAATTGCCCTTGATTGCGAGTCGTGTTGCTGATCTTGATGGTGCATGCCAGGCAACTGTGGCACTTGAGCTGGAGATGGCGAGACCAAGAGGGTATTCACAAGCGGGGTCAGTTCAGCCGACGATGCAGTTTCAGCAGACTTACCGACCGCCAGTGGCAGGAGTCCCCTCGGTTCAGCCAGAGGTTAGCAGTGCTTCTTCCCCTTCCAAGTCTAAGTTCAAAAGATTCAAGAAGAAGAAGAAGTTCTTTCAGCAAGAATCTCCTGGTACGGGTACTGTTCAACAGCCGACAGCGCCTTCTTCCCAGAGTCGTCAGAGTTCTGCTGTCAGTCAGCCGTGGACTTGTCGGAGATGCAGTGGTCACCATAAGTGTAATGCCCCGGATTTTTTTGGATCCTTGTTCATGGGTCCCGGATCTGGTTTCTTGGAGTGTCCGACTCCGTTGTGTCCGAAATTTCGTTTCGGACATCTTTCGTGTTCGGATCGGCGCGATCCGGAGTTGTTTCGGAGGCCCGGAAGCGTTCCGTGACTTTTCCGCGTGTGTTTTCCGATTCCCGGTGTGTGTTTCGGTAATTCCTGCGGAACCTCGTTACGGGTGAACCGGGCTGTTCACCAGGGCGCGAGTGGTACCGTTGCGATCGGTGTGTTCCGAGGATCGCAGAAACGTGGTTTTCTATTTTTCGGTATTTTTGAGAATTTCCGGATTTTCTATATATAACATTTTCTCTCTCTCCCATCTCATTTCTCTCTTCCCTCCCTCTCTCTTCTCTCACGTTCTCTCCTCTCCCCCTCTCACTCCGGGCGGCCGACGGAGGCGGCGAGGGCGGGGCGACGTGGTTCGTGGGATGTGGGGCGACGGGCTCGGGACGAGGATCGTGATGGTGGAGGCGGTTCGTGGGATCGTGAACCGGCGAGGGTTTGAATGGCGTTTCTTCGTGGATCGGCGTCCACGGTGCGTCGAATCTTCGGTGGAAATAGGGAGATGGACCCTCAACCCGTGTACTTCATTTCCCGCGAGTTTTGTAGGCCGTGGTGAGCCGAGCGGGCTAAACGGGGCAATTTGGAGAAAATGCATGTTTTTGGGGTGTGAGTCGGATCTTCCGTTTTACCGTGTTTTTGGGCGATCCAGGGGTTTAGATGCATGCCTAGGGGCTTGGGGAATGTTTTCCCTTTTGTTTCCCCTTCACCTGGGGGTGAACGGGGCGTGGAATGATTTTTCCCGCGGTTTCCACCGTTTTCGGGCGCAGACTGAGAACGCGCTAGCCTCGGCTAGCGCGTTCTTGAGGGTCGCGCCGCCCCGACTGGGCGCGTTCATCGGAGAAGATGAACAGTAAGGCGGTTGCTGTCGCGCTATGGGGGTCCTAGCGCGTTCTGCCTTGTCGCGCTAGGGGTCCCTAGCGCGTTCTGCTTTGTCGCGCTAGGAGGTCCTAGCGCGACCTGTGCAGTCGCGCTATGGGCCTATAGCGCGATCTGTCTTGTCGCGCTATAGGTGTATAGCGCGTTCTGCTTGAACGCGCTATGGACCTATAGCGCGTTCTTGGAGGTGACCAGCCGGGCTTCCCGGGGCGGGCGGTCTGCGGCTGATCGTACTCCCCTTGGGCCGTGTGTGCCCCGGACACCCCGTGGAGTTCCGTGACCGTGTCTTTAGGTGTCCGAGGGTTCCGTTTACCTTGATTTGCGTGCTCGTGAGTGTAAGGGTCCGGGCGATTTGCTAGTGTTCCGATTGGGTTGTGTTGGTCTCCGATCGACCCGGTTGTGACCCAGTGGTCGACCTTTGGCCTTGTGAGTGTCCCGGGCACCCCGTGGGTTTTGTTACCGTGTTTTGGGGTGCCTGGAGGTGCCGTGTTACCTCGATTAGCGTGCCCGTGGGCTTGGTGGGTCCGGGTGACCCCAGGCGTTTCGGGTTTCCGTATTCTCGCTCGATCGAGTCACCGTGTATCGGTATGTGTGCGGTGGGGTTCCCCCGCATGTCGTGAGTCTTCCTGGAAGATGATTCCCTAGTGGGTCATGTGTTTGGCCGTGGACTGTGCGTCCCGTTTCTTCTCCGATCGTGGTCACCGTGCGATGGTGTTGCTACGTGGGATGGTCCCCATACTTCGTCAGGTTCGGACGTTGTTTTCCGTTGTCTTGAGAGTCTACTCTCTCAGTGGCCCTCCACTAGTCGTAGCTTCCTGCGCACGCGTGTGCGGACCCACCTGGGAGTGGTGGAGAGCGCGACCCGGTGAGACGCGGTTTTAGGCTGGTTTCCGTCGGCCCCTTGCCTTTGCCACCAGAGTCCGGTGGGGGGGAAAACCAGCTAGAGGACCCGACCTAGAGCAGATGGTCTGTGTGTGCACACGTAGTTGGGGGCTTAGGACACGCGCTGACGAGCGTGACCCCAGCTAGTCCTTGTTGTGGTACTGGTTACTGTGTGTGTCTGAGTCTCACGCCTAGGGCGTCGTAGCTAGACACTTGTGACGCGGTGTAAGACGTCAGGGGACGCATCCGGTCGTTCTTCTAGTGGGAGGTACTCCTGTTCTGGGCAGAGAGTGACAGACTGTCAGTCGCGTGACTTCGACCTTCGAGTTTTTGGTCGTGTTGACCGTTGAGTTTCGGTTGTCTCGCCGTGGCACGTGTGTCGATTTTTGTACCGTGTGACTAGTTCTAATGTAGTTTGGTAGCCCTTGGCCGTGAGTCTGGGGTGTGTTTCTAGTACAGTAGGAGTAGCTGTAGTGCCGAGGTTTTGCCGGCCACCGTAGTTACTTTCCTGCTTTCGTAGTTACTTCTTTCCGTTGCTGTCTTGCTAGCGTAGCTTTCCTTCTGCCGTTGTTTCTCAGTTGGGGTTCCGCGGGATCCCTACTGGGCCAGTGACAGGAGGCTCACCCCTGCGTTTCAGGTGCGGCGGTTCTGCCTCGAGGTTCGAGGGTGCTGTGGGGAGGTTCTTAGTTGCCAGCTTGCCGGGCCGAGTGTTCACTTGGCACGTGGTACGTTTTACTGCTTTAGACTGTACTTTCTGTTGGACTGGACTCTGTTGTAGTTGTTTATTTAATTCTGTTAATTATTTTATTCTCCTGCTTTATTTCCTATTTCTTTGTACCTCCACACTCCTTTTTAGCCCTTCCGAGCCCTCCCGGCTCGTGGGCGGCGGGTCGGGATTCGAATGGTATCGGGCTCCTCTCGGTATCCGGATCTCGGGTCGTCACAATAAGGGTCAGCCGTGTTCTCTTCCTGTGGTCTGTTTTTGCTGTGACCAGCCTGGTCACGTGGTTCGAGATTACCCGCTGAGGCCGAAACCGGTGCATGCTCCTCAGTTTTCTCAGCCCCAACAGTCGCAATTCAGACCTCCTTTGTTACCTCAACCTCAGCAACAATTTTATTCTCAAGCTTCAGCGTCTTCCCAACAATCTTCAGCCGCATCTAAGAAGCAGAAGGGCAAGGTTTCTCACATCACTCGAGCTGAAGCGGTTGCATCCCATCTGGTGGAAGGTACGATTGTGCTTTATGGTCATTCAACACGTGTCTTATTTGATTCTGGTGCTTCTCACTCTTTTATCTCTGAGGATTTCATTGCATGCATTGAGGAGCCGACATCAGAGATAACTTGTGAGCTGTTTGTGGAGTTGCCTTCTTGAGATTTCATGATTACACCTCTATGTTTGGAAGAATCTCCTGTTATGATTAATAATCATCAGTTGCCGGCGAGATTGTATGCGTTGCAGCTGGCAGATTATGACGTCATTCTGGATATGGATTGGTTGGAGCAATATGGAGCTATGGTTGATTGCAGATTGAAGAAAGTCTATTTTCAGCCACAGAGAAAATCAGCATTTTATTTCCAAGGTATTCGATCCCGTTCTTCTCGTTTGATTATTTCTTCTATTCGAGCCTATAGGTTGCTTAGTGCAGGTTGTCAGGGATTCTTAGCTTCTGTGGTTGCTGTTGAAAAACCATGACAGGACGTCAGTGATATTCCTGTTGTCTGTGAGTTCCCTGATGTGTTTCCTGACGAGTTGCCAGGCTTGCCTCCAGAGCGAGAAATTGAAATGGTGATTGAACTGATTCCAGGTACAACCTCGTTAGCAAAGGCACCGTACCGAATGGCTCCAGCTGAACTTAAAGAACTGCGAGCACAGTTGTTTGAATTGCTGGAAAAAGGCTATATTCGCCCCAGTTTTTCTCCGTGGAGTGCTCCAGTGTTGTTTGTGAAAAAGAAAGATGGAAGCCTGAGACTTTGTATTGATTACAGACAACTGAATCAGGTGACTATCAAGAATAAATACTCGCTTCCCAGGATTGATGATTTGTTTGACCAGTTACAGTCTGCTACTGTCTTTTCACGGATTGACCTTCGGTATGACTATTTTCAATTGCGGATCCGGGAATTTGATGTGGAGAAGACAGCTTTCAGTACTCGATATGGTCATTATGAATTTCTGGTAATGCCGTTTGGCTTGACTAATGTCCCAGCAGCTTTCATGGACCTAATGCAGCGTATTTTCCGTCCATTTCTGGATCAGTTCGTGGTGATCTTTGTTGATGATATTCTAGTTTATTCTACTTCTGACGAAGATCATGTACAGCACTTGAGGATCGTTCTGCAAACTCTGAGAGATCACGAGCTTTATGCGAAGTTCAGTAAGTGTGAATTCTGGCTTCAGGAAATTCATTTTCTTGGCCACGTGATTTCTGGTGACGGAGTAGCAGTGGACCCTGCAAAGATTGAAGCTGTTCTGAATTGGCAGAGACCGAGAACTGTGACAGAGATAAGAAGCTTTTTAGGTTTGGCTGGGTATTATCGAAGATTCATCCAGGATTTTACGAAGATTGCAGCCCCAATGACTAGACTGACTCGTAAAGATGTACCGTTTGTCTGGTCGGATCAGTGTGAAGATAGCTTTGTTGAATTGAAAAGGCTCTTGACTTCTTCTCCAGTGTTGATTTTGCCTTCCAACTCGGGTGGATTTGTTGTTTGCACAGATGCTTCTCGAGTGGGTTTGGGTGCAGTGCTGATGCAACATGGTAAGGTTATCGCATATGCATCTCGGCAATTGAAACAGCATGAAGAAAATTATCCCACGCATGATTTAGAGCTAGCTACAGTTGTTTTTGCTTTAAAGATCTGGAGACATTATCTGTATGGTGAGAAGTTTCAGATTTTCACTGATCATCAGAGTTTACAGTATATATTCTCCCAAAAAGATCTGAATCTCAGGCAGCGTCGCTGGATGGAATACATGAAAGATTATGACTTTACACTCTCCTATCAGCCGGGTAAAATGAATGTTGTGGCTGATGCTCTGAGCAGGAAGGTGCAAGTCAGTCATCTGTTGCTTCATGAATGGAAATTGTGGAAACAGCTTCCGAGCGAGGCGTTCAGTGTTGAGTTTCCTGCCGATCCGAGGATGGCAGTTTGTGCTAGTTTGGCTTTGGGTTCAGCTTTATATCAGCAGATTAGAGAGGCTCAGCAAGCTGATCCTGATTTGGCTCGTGTTATATCAAGATATGATGTGGAATTTGATGACGAGATGGTCGTCAGTTTCCATGGCAGATTGTATGTTCCTGCAGAGGATGCATTGAGGCATGAGGTTCTGAGTGAAGCCCATGGATTCCGCTTTGCTATTCACCCAGGTGTCACCAAGATGTATCAGAATTTGAAAAAGCAGTTCTGGTGGCCAGGTATGAAGAGAGATGTGGCTGTATTTGTTTCCAAGTGCTTGACTTGTCAGCAGGTTAAAGCCGAACATCAAAAGCCAGGTGGATTGCTTCAGCCGTTAGAGATTCCAATGTGGAAATGGGACCATGTTACTACAGACTTTGTGGTGGGTTTACCTCGGACTTCTCAAGGTTTTGATGGTATCTGGTTGCTTGTCGACAGATTGACTAAGACTGCCAGATTGTTGCCAATAAAGGTTGCTTGGAATGTGCAGAGGTTGGCCGAGCTTTATGTGCAAAAGGTTGTGCCACTGCATGGAATTCCAATTTCACTTGTGTCAGATCGTGATCCACGTTTACCTCCGGCTTCTGGCGCAGTTTTAAGAAAGCTTTGGGCACTGAGTTAGCCTTCAGTTCGGCATATCACCCGCAGTCAGATGGACAGTCGGAGAGGACTATTCAGACTCTGGAAGATATAATGAGATAGTGTTACCTTGACTGGCAAGGTTCGTGGAGTCAACATTTGCCACTTGTTGAATTTGCTTATAATAACAGGTTTCACTCCAGTATTGGTATGGCTCCTTATGAGGCACTGTATGGTCGTCCTTGTCGTACTCCTCTGAACTGGTTTGATGTTGGGGATAGACTTTTAACGGGACCCGACATGGTGCAGCAGTGTTCTGATGTGGTTCGTCTGATCAGGCAGAGATTGTTGACAGCTCAGAATCGTCAGAAAAGTTATGCAGATCAACGCAGACGTCCACTACAATTTGAGCCTGGAGATATGGTTTTTGTCAAGGTGTCTCCAATGAAAGGTGTTTCTAGATTTGGGAAGCGTGGAAAGCTTAGTCCGCATTATGTTGGCCCGTTTCCTATTGTAGAAGCTATGGATCAGGTAGCTTATCGTCTGCAACTACCAGCGGCTATGCAAGCTATTCATGATGTGTTCCACGTCTCTCAGTTGAGGAAATATGTGCCAGATGTATCCCATGTTCTCGATGATTCAGTTTGGCCCGAAGTGACTGCTGATTTGTCTACGTCAGAGTTCCCTATTGGAAATGAAGACCGTCGTGAGCAGCGGTTGAGAAATAAGGTTATCCCTCTGGTAAGAATTGCTTGGCAGCGTCACTCTGGTAATGAGTCTACTTGGGAACGTGAAGATGAGATGCGTCAGCTTTTTCGTTTCTTATTCCAGTGAGGTATAATTCTTTTCTCAGTTTCCTCTTTATCCGTTAATGTGAATTTCGAGGGCGAAATTTTTATTAGGAGGGAGGGACTGTGAGGCCCGTGCCTTAGTGGATCCTTAGTGGTTCAGATCTAGAACTCGTTCTGGAATTTCCGGCTATTTTCCTGGATTTTTAGAAATTTTTCTGGTATTTTTTCGGATTTAATTGGATTTAATTAAGGTTTTTATGGAAATAATATGATTTTTATATATAATAATTATATTATATATATTAATCTTATTTTTTTCCTTTAATCCCTCTCTCTCTCCCCTCGTCGATCACAATCTCTCACGCCCTCTCTCTCTCGTCCGATCACCCATCTCCCCTCTCCTTGGGATTCAAGCGAAACGACGACGGATCGAGGCGTGGAAGGTGCCGGTGGTTTCCTCGTGTCGAGAGGAACGCGTGGACGCCCACCTCGGCGTGATTCGTGGCTCGTGGGAGCGAGACGGAGCGAGAAGGCTCGGTGAACCCTCTTCGGTGCATGCGGCTTAATCTGCCGTTTCGGCTTGCACGAGGTAGGGGGATGGAATCATGAACTCGCTAGGATCATTTCCTATAGCATGATTTCTTGTTTAAACCCATGTGGCATGCATATTGGTTATTTTCCATGTTTAGGGTTTAAGCTTCGTTCTTCATGTTTAAGCCATTGTAGGCGTTGCATGTGGTGATTTTGTTGGTATTATGTTGTTTAGAACGTGTGGTTTGACAGGTTTTACAGATTTTCGTCGTTACCCGGCGATTCCGGTCGACCGGGAGGGAACCCACTTGCAAACATAACACGTCCGTAACCCAGTCGGTGTGACGGTCCTTCCAGGAACCCTCACATCCGTAAGGGTCCATAGGGGATGCGTTACGTCACTGTAACGGCCCTTTGGAGGCGCGTCACAGTAAGTGTAACGGTCAGGCTCCAGACCGTTACATTTCTGTTGAATTTCGTTGACCGGTGAGGCGGTTGGCCTGACGGTCTATCGGGAGACCGTCAGGAGGCTGTAACGCGCCTGGGCGAGCGTGTTACACAGTTTTCTGAACGTTTAAAAACTGTTAGCGTTAATTTTGGTCTCGGGTGAGCCTGACGGCCTGTCGGCCGGCCGTCAAGGCGATGTAACGCGCCTCCGCGAGCGCGTTACATTCCGTCTGATCAGTTTGAGCTGGAGCTTCGGTGGCTGTAACGGCCAGGGGCAGACGCGTCACAGCCGATGTAACGCGCCCTTCCCCGACTGTCACACTCCCTGACGCGGTGGCAGCAGACCGCCACACGCCTGTCAGTTTTCAAAAGCTGCCTATTCATTCTTTAATGTGTTCAATAATGTTTATATGCCATGTATGAGTTATTTTATAATATAATGGCATATTTTTAAATCCCAATAGAGTAGCTTTACTTTCCTTGCAATGGAACCACTGTTGTAGCTCTGAGGTCTGTTGAGTGCCGACCCGCTTGGGGATAGCGGAGGGGTGTTCCCATTACACAGTTTTTAAGCTAGTACCGTGGACTCCCCGCCAATGGTAGCGTCCTACCAAGAGAGAAATCTAGCTAGAGGGCCTGGCTCAAGCGAGAGTCAGTGTGTGCACACGTGGTCGGAGGCTGTGGACTGACATTGACGAATGTCACTCTGACTGGTCACTTGGTTTGGTACTGTTTACGCGCTCAGCTTGTCGTGTTACCGACTGCGAGTGCTTGAGACGCAGTGTAAGCCGTCAGTGGACGCATCTAGTTTCTGTTCCCAGTGGTGGTCCTGCTCCCTGTTGCTTGGTTTAGTTGAGGCATATTCTACTGGTAGATTTAGTTTCAGTCGTTTAGACTTACTCGTTATTGGCATGTATTAGCTGTTATATCTGTTTAGTTAGATTTTACAGCTTTATTGTGATTAGTTATTCATGCCATTGCCTGTCATTTAATTAAATGCATGCTCTAATTGCCTTTATTTTTACATGTATGCTTGTTTAGCTCGAGGTAGGGATCCACGTGACCCCTACTAAGTCTGGCTGTGACTCACCCTTCCCTTTTCAGGTGAGCCGCGTCCGTCGTCTCCCGATGTTTCCCTTGTGCTCGGAGACCGTGTTTAGCTGCCAGCAGTTGACGGGTTGCCTTGTTGGGCTTTCTTGTGTACTTTTGCCGGGGTATGCCCCGAGTAGTTGTACTTTTGGACTGCACTCTCGTGCCTCTGGACTAGTTATATATTTAGCACTCTGTTTATTTTTGAAATTGCTTCCGCTCTCCTGCTAAATTTTATTGTGTAATCTAATATTCGCGCTTGTGATTGCAATTCGTTATACATCCCCTCGACAAACTTCACTAACCCTTCAGGGGCCTCATCAGCCTCTTGGGTGGCTTCCCCAGTTCCTGGTATCGGTATATCGATGTTATCGGTATATCGGTATCCGGCGCTCTGGGTCGTCACATGGTCTCTTCACCTGGTCCAACATGAGAGTAGATGCTTCTTGCTCGAGGTTGGACAAGTTCTTGATCTCTGTGGACTAGGAGGATCACTATCCTCATGTGCAAGTGCTTCCGTTGACTAGAGAGGTGTCTAACCACAAAACCATTCTCTTAAAGACCAACCGAATACAGGACATACGGTTCTCCTTTAGGCTTGAGAGATTCTGGTTCAGCGAGACAGACTTTATGGACACTATCAGGGGAGCTTGGTATTCACAGGTTGTTAGGCGCTCTACCATGCAAAATGGGGGTTGAGGTTGAAGCATCCTGCATAGATTCTCAAGACTTGGGGGGGCAGATAAAACCCTCCCGAGCAGGACAACAAAGGACAAAATTCTACAACAAATTGAGGGAGTGGACAATTTGGAGGAGACATGATTGTTGGATCCAGAGGATAGGACCCTTCGAGACCTCTTAAGGTGTCAATTTGAGGAGATACACTTTAAGGAGGAAATCTACTAGAGGTAGAGATCCAGGGATAGATGGATTAGAGAGGGGGACAAGAACACTGCTTACTTCCAGCGCATCACTTCAGGAAGGAGAGTTAATACCATTACATGCATTAGAGTGGGGGGAACTTTCTATCTCTTAAAATGAGCACATTAGGGGTTTGGCCAGGGACTACTATTCCAGGCTATTTTCTGAGGATCACTTCAGACCCACGATAACAGATGATCTTCTTCCTTATCTACCTTTTGAGGAGAGGGAGGAAATTACTCAGAGCTTTACAGAGAAAGAGGTTCACCAAGCAATTTTCTCTCTTGCAAGGGACAGATCATCAGGGTCAGATGGCTTCCCATTGGCCTTCTTCCAACTCTGTTGTGATGTCATCAGTTCTGACTTGGTAGCAGCAATTAGGGAGTTTCAGGAGGAGAGAGCATACTTGGAGGGTATTAATAAAACCCTCATTGTCCTTATCCCTAAAAAGTAGGGAGCACATGATTTCAAGGACTTCAGGCCCATCAACTTGCTGAATGGTACATATAACATCATCACCCAACTGCTAGTAGGGAGACTAAACAGAGTCATGGACAGGCTGGTCAGTTACTATCAGGGAGCCTTCATCAGGGGGAGACATATACAGGATAATTTTTTGGTGGCTCATAAGTGTTTGCATGCCATGAAGACTCAGAATAGGAAAGGAATGGTCTTGAAGTTAGATTTTGAGAAGGTTTATGACAGAGTCAATTGGCTTTACTTGTTTGTATTGTTGAAGATGGGATTTGAGGATAAGTTGATTGGCTAGATCCGAGGATGTATCTCATATGTTTCATTTGCTATGCTAGTCAATGGGAAGCCGTCTACATACTTGTACAGTGGCAGAGAGCTTTGACAGGGAGACCCTATGTCTCCTCTCCTTTTTATTCCGGTGGCTCATGTCCTTAGCAAGGTGTGGCAGAGAGCAAAGGTTGCACATTTCATTAGAGGCTTCTAGGTGGTCAGAGGGAGTCCCGCAATCACCCACTTGCAGTATGCCAATAATACTATTTTGTTCCTGACAGAAGGTGAGCAGGACCTTTATGTGGCTAAACTTCTTTTAGAGTTGTTGGAGGAGACCATTGGCTTGAAAGTTTAACTTCAACAAGAGCTTGCCTGTTGGGGTTAATATGGATGATATATCTCTCCTGCGGGCAACGCGCATCTTGGATTGCCAGATTGGTATATTCCCCATTTCATACCTAGCCCTTGTCCCCAAGAGCTCTATAGTGTGCTGATCGGCTCCCTATTATACAGAGGTATGAGGCTAGATTGGCTAGCTGGAAAACTAGATTGTTGTCATATGGAGGCAGATTAGTTTTATGCAGATCAGTATTGGACAACTTACCTATCTACTTTCTTTCAGTGTTTCGGATCCCAAGGATTGTGCTGCAGAGGATTGAGTCTATTCAGAGGAGATTCTCCTAGTATGGAAGTGGGGGGAAATATAGGGGATGGCATGACATCAGGTGGAGGAGGGTGGCTACTAGTAAGGATAAGGAACAAGGGAGTCTGGAGATCAAGGATGTGGGAAATTCTAATTTGGCCCTCTTGTTCAAGTGGTTATGGAGATTGGGGACGGGATGATGGGTTGTGGGCGAACCTTGTCAGTCAAAGGTACTATAGTAGGAGGGGGGTTTGGGACTTGGACTGTGATGTCCCGGACCCTTTTGGATCCTTCTTCTTGGGTCCCGGATCTACGTTTTCGGTGAATTTAGCTCCGTTGTGTCCAGAATTATGTTCTGGACATCTTTCGTGTTCGGATCCGTGCAATTAGGGTCAGTTCGAAGGCCCGGAACGTGTTCCGCGACTTTTTCCGCGTGTTTTCCGATTCCCGCGTGTGTCTCGGAAACATCTACGGAACCCTGTAGCGGGTGAACCGGGTCGTTCATCTACCCGCGAGTGGTACCGTTGCGATCAGCGCGTCGCGAGGATCGAGGAGGTGTATTTTTCTATTTTTCCAAATTTGTCTGGTTTTCCGAATTTTCTATAAATACCAAACCTTTTTCTTTTCTTTTTCACCTTTTTCTTCTTCTTCTTCCTCCTCCTTCCAACCGTTGGAGAGCGCCCTCCCCATCGCAACCGTTCCTCTTTCCCGGACGACCGAGACGCGGCCTCCTTCACTCCGACAACGGCGTGGCGGCGGCGGCGGCGAGGCGGTTCCGGTGGTGGCCTTCTCGCGGCGGGAGGCGGGGCGTGTGGCATTCAAAAAGCTCCTTCCTTGTCTTCGGCGGTGATTCGGCGGAGCATTCGCTCCATTGAGGTAGGGGGACGAATCCCTATGCTCATCCCGTCATCCCCCGCGATTTGTAGGCCGAATGGGAGCCGAGAGGGGTGTTTTTGAGCGGGTTGGGGTAAAATCATGTTTTGGGGAGAGAGTTCACCCGATCTACGGATTTGAGTCGCAATTCGGTGTTTTGATGGCCTAGAATCATGCTAGGGGTCCCCAGGGGTCTTCCCCTTTGATTTCCCCCTCTCCCATGGGGGCATGGGGGCGTGGTTGGAATTTTTGGGCGTTTCACGCCGTTTCGCTGTCGGACCGGTGTGACGGTCCTTCCAGTGACCGTCACACCATGTGACGCACCCAGGTGGGTGCGTTACAGCCATGTTTTAGCCAGCTGGGGGTCTGTGGGCTGTGACGGTCCCACGATAAATCGCCAGGGCGCTGTGACGCGCCTGGGTTGGGCCGTCAGGGACGATCTGACCGTTGGCTTTCGACCGTTGGTTTTGACCGTTGGGGGGGGGGGGGGGGTCAAGGCATGTGACGCACCATGTCTGGCGCGTCACAGCCTTGTAACGCCCCTGTGTGGGTGCGTCAGAGCAGACGAACCCATCTCCCCTAACGCGCCAGGGTTGGTCCGTTAGGTGCTGTGACGCGCCTAGGTGGGTGCGTCAGAGCCTGTTTTCACCTCGGCTTGTGACACTCCAGGGTTGGACCGTCAGAGCCTTGTGGCGCTCCAGTGTAGGTGCGTCACAGCCTATGACGGCCCAAGGTTGGACCGTCAGGCTCTGTACTGCACCGTGTATGTGCGGTCCCATTTCTTTGACGATGGTTTCCGTGAGTCAGTCCTTACTTCCAGTAACCTGTCCACTAGTCGTAGCTTCCTGCGCACGCGAGTGCGGACCCACCTGGGAGTGGTGGAGAGCGAGACCCGATGAGAGGCGGTTTTTAGGCTGGTTTTCGTAGGGCCCCTTGCCTTTGCCACTAGAGTCCGGTGGGGGGGGACCAGCTAGAGGACCCGACCTAGAGCAGATGGTCTGTGTGTGCACACGTAGTTGGGGGCTTAGGACACGCGCTGACGAGCGTGACCCCAGCTAGTCCTTGTTGTGGTACTTGTTGCGTGTCTGAGTCTCACGTCCGGGGCGTTGTAGCTAGACACTTGTGACACGGTGTAAGACGTCAGGGGACGCATCCGGTCGTTCTTCTAGTGGGTAGTGCTCCTGTTTGCTGGCAGGTGTGGACTCGAGTTTCGTTGGACTGAGGTTCAGTAGTACGGTACTGTTAGGGTAGACGGCTTTTCCGTTTATTTACTTTAGCTTGTTGGTTCTACCGTACTCCTGTTAGGTAGGGTTGCTTTTCTGCTTTCTTGCTTTCCTGTCTTGTTTTCCGCGCGAGGTGGGGATTCGCGGGATCCTTACTGGGCAAATGAAATGAGGCTCACCCCTGCTTTTCAGGTGAGGCGGGGTCATCGAGAGGTGCGGCCGAGTTTCAGCGTGGTTCTTCTAGCCAGGGTTAGTCGCCAGTCTGCCAGAGCCGGGGATGCCCCATGTAGTTGTACGCTGGGGGATGACCCGTGCAGTTGTACTTTTCTTCCTGTGGACTGTACTTTTATTTGGACAAGAGACTCCGTGGACCTTGTAGCAGTTTATTTTATTTATTTAATGTTGTGCATTTTATTTTAGATCATTGTGCTATCTCTGCGGTCGTTTCAGTTTCTCTTGTACTCCCACACCATCCCTTTTGCCCTTCCGAGCCTTCGGGCTCGTGGGTTGGCGGGTCGAGATTCGAGACGCGCCGGTTCCTTTCCGGTACTCGGATCCCGGGTCGTCACATGGACACTCCACCCATGTCCCAAACCTCTGCCATCTGGCGTGACATTTTGACTTAAAGAGAGATCATTTCCTCTAGCGCTCGGGTCCATCTAGGGAAAGGCAACATGTGTCTTTTCTGGAAGGACAGATAGTGTAGTGAACTCTCTTTGGAGGTGTCTTTACCCCAGCCTCTTTATTGTCGTTGCTGACCCTTTGGGAGCAGTGGACTGGGCTTTTGACCAACAATTTTTAGGGGGCACATGGGCACCGACTTTCAGGAGAGATCTCAGGCCGTCAAAGATGGAGGAGTTCTAAGACCTCCCTCTTCGCCTCCTTGACTTTGCCCCGCATTCCCCCATGGAGGATGCGTGAAATTGGAGGTGGAGTAGGGAGGGGTCTTTCTCGATTCGGTCTGCCTACACCTTTATCTTGGACAGAGGGATGCGCCACAATCTTGTCTCGCAAATTTGGAAGCCGAGGAGCCCGCTGAAGGTGAAGATCCTCACTTAGGATTTCCCACGAGAGGCTCCCCACCCTAGATATCCAGTCAAATTGCTGCTTGTGTGGGCAAGGCGATGAGAACCTTGACCACATGTTCGTATGTTGCTCGTACTCGCGGGAAGTGTGGGATGCGTTGGCTTCTAAGGCCAACTGCCATATTGCCCACCATATGAAGGTGTATCATTTCATCGGTACTTGGGGTAGTACTTGGCCCCTCAGAGGAGATGCGATTGTGTGGTTGCTGGTTCTTCATGTCACTCTTTAGTCCTTATGAGATGAACGAAACAATATGATTTTTAGAAGGGAGGCTAGAGCTGAGGAGTCTCTTGTTTCCTTTATTTGTGCTAGAGTGAGGGAATGGGTGGAGTTGTTTTGTAATGTGAATTCCCTCAACTCCCTTCTTTTTGTTTTGTTGGGAGGCTTGTGAGGTCTGCACCGTCTTGGTGTGATCTCTTTGTATAGGGATTTTTTGGGAGCTGCTTGACTATAATTGTACATCCCTTACTCTTTTTGATTTAATACAATTGTAGTACTACCCACTTTAAAAAAGAAACCTATAATCATATAATTTTCTTCATTTTCTATAAATTTATAGGGTTTCCTTACATCCCCACAGACTTTTATGACACCATCAAAAAAATTTATAGAATTAACTTCAGGCCACTCCACAAAACAAAATCTAAAAATTCAACATCAGGCTCACGGAGCAAACAATCCAATCATAGACGTATAGCATACCTGCAGAGTAAACTTGTGATTCTTGTCATGGCTACATAACTTTGACGCCAGGACTGTAATACTTGTTGAATACCTTTTCTTGCAAACAGCACTCAACAAGAACCCTCATGATTTCCCTGTCCTGTAAGTCAATCTTAATATTAAATCATCATGGCAAATCTAACAGAAACAAAGTTAGAATTGAAGTAACGTGGACCTGCTTCCCGGACAAATCCAGTCTTAGAATCTTCTCAAAAGCATCAACATAATCTTCCCCACTCATTATGATACAGAAGATAGCCCTTCTTACATCTGTGTTCATCCTTTGCGTAGCTGCAAGTTGCATAAGCTTTTGTGCCTCGGGAACCTGTCTATCAATTGTACCTGCCACTTCCTTGACATCATCAACAGTAGCAAAAATTTCGCCCGATAGCCACCATTGGCCTTTCTTTTCAGGATCAAGAAGCTTGCTCCACTTAAGACTGCGCAGCAAGATATCATCTGCTCTTAACTGTAATATACACATACAGCAATAAATTGCTAGTTATAAAAATGATAACAGAACTAACTGCTCCATAAAGGACTCTTAAGTAGAAAGTAGGTGGCTCCATAAACCTTCTGCAACCATTTCTTTATCCTTGTATGACGAGCAGGATCCTCTTTTGATTTTTTGTTGTTGTTCTTGATATCACATATCATCTCAAGCATAAACTCCATCTACAGATGGAGTTGAAACAATATTAGTTCACATCAGGAACATGATGCCTGACAAACATAACTCTAAAGAAGCATAAGAAAGAAAATTACTCTTTTACTGTTTATTCTTTGCTGTCCATCTTGCGTGTTTGAGAGAAAGGGGCTTGAACTCATTTACTCTACTCTGGATAGTAAAAATGAACTCTTTCATTGCAATAGGATCGTTGCCTCTTAGCTTCATTCCGCAGCCTATACATCAACAAGAAATAGAGCTTCATGGTAAAGAACTCTTATCAACACATTCACAGAACTCAAAAAGGGAAAAGAGATTGACAAAGCTAAAATGGGGCAAGTTTTTGAAAGAGTGTTAAGAGTCATGACAGCAGAGTTAATATGCACATAATGTGCCATTAAAGATTGGTAAAGAGAACTTACACTGTAGGATGGTCAGAATGGTGGAGACATCTAGTTCTGTTAAACGGTTGGTCAGAACACACAAAAAATCATATAGCAGGTCACTGCAAATGAAACCACCAAACAAGTAGATAGTGCATTATGTAATTTTTGAATCATAAAGATGAAGGCACAAGATCCATGCATTCGCAAAACAATGAAGAAGGAAAGACAAATTAAAAAGAAAAGGCTTATAGGGCAAACCTGGCACAAACACCAAAGACATATAAATAAGACAGTAGCAACGCTAGGTTCCTTAGAGAGAGGTTATCCTCTTTCACATACTCATTCTGAGAACAAAAAAATAATTCAATAATATCCTACAAGAGAAACAGCACAAAGAAATATAGAGAAGCCCAATAATACCAATTAGTTTGTCTGATTCTAAATAGAGAAGCTCAACAATATAAATTACTTTTATGGTTCTTCTTATACTCCTGCCCTGGTATAATTTCTATCCTCAAATCCTATCTAATTATACATGCATACACATGTATCTGTTGAAGAAGTCATCATGGAACTTTCAAGATGCTTAAACATACCGAGGCTTCCTTCAATTTTGAAAATTGGCAAAACTGATAACATACCTCAAAGGACTTAGCAAGCAAAGCAATAAGCCTTGCACCAAAGTCAATTCCAACTAAACATGCCATGCCTGCAACAAAAGCTCCAAAAACAGTAGCATACCTATAGAGAAGAGTAGAAAACTTCACTCAAACCATGTACCTTCAGTAATTTGCAAATAACTGTCAAGTCAATACTTCCAAGAGATAATTGTTTTTTTTTTTGAAAGTGAGTGGTACCACCATTGTATTAAAAGCAAAGGGAATGTACAAATATAGTCAATAAGCTCCAAAAAATCCCTGTACATGCAAGGGCCACACCAAGCTAGTGTTGCCCTCTTTAACACCCCGACAAAACAAAAAGGGGTGAGTTTTGGGAGTTCACATTAAAAAAGGGTTCCACCCACTCCCTCAATCTATCACAAATAAACAAAACCAAAGTTTCCCCCGCTCTAGCTTCCCTCCTGAACACCCTATTGTTACATTCCCCCCACAATGACCACAAGGTGGCATGAAGAATCAACCACCAAACAGCTCTATCCCCTCAGAGGGACAACGACCTCCCCCAACCTGCAATAAGGTGATGCACTTTGACTTTGACGGCCAATGACACAATAATAGTTGTCAAGGCGACAAGGCGACCCAAGGCGTTCACGGGGTCCCTAAGCGCTTAGGCGACAAGGCGTCCGCTTAGGCGTCGCCTAGACGACACTTTGGTCACTAATTAAAAAATCAAAAATATATAACCACCAATATATAAATCAAGAATAAAAAATATAAAAAAATAAATTACATGAAGAAATTATTGTAATTAAATTATGTGGCAATTATAGAAAACTAAGTTGTATAAAAAATTTACAAAAAATGCAAAAGATTAAAAATTAAATGTAAAAAGTTCAGAAAAATTACAAAAGAATATAATAACATCAAGAAAATTATAAAAAAGAAAGAGTTAAATGTACGTAACCAGGTCAGATTCGGTTCGGACAGGTCAAGGTTGGCCCCGCCTTGGCGCCTAGGCGCCCGCCTTGGCGCCTAGCCAGCCTAGGCGACCGCCTAGGTCGCCTTTTCCAGTGTGAATAAGGCGCTGCAGCGCCTTGCCCTTTCAAGAGCGCCTAGGCGCCTGCCTTGACAACTATGGACACAATGTGTCCTAACAAGCTCCTGCCACACCCCTTGTGCGAAAGTGCATGTTACGAATAGGCAATCCATGGTCTCATCCTCCTATTTACAAAGACAACAAGTAGCAGGGATGTTCGGGAGGAAAAGGAGGAGCCTATCCCGAGTGGGTAGCCTCCGGTGAGAGATCCTCTAAGTAAAGAGCTTCACCTTCAATGGGCTTCTAGGTCGGCAAATCTAGGGTACTAGACTATGATGTACCCCTCCATCAGAGATAAAAGTGTAAACTGATCTGACTGAGAAAGTGCCATCCAACCCCCATCTCCAAGTCCACTCGTCCCGTGTGCTTGAGTAGTGAACTCTAGGAGGAAGAAAAGTAGGCCCTACAGCTGCTCTGTCTCCTCCAGTCTAAGGTTCCTCTTGAAGGTTGGTGCCCAGGTGCCTCCCGACAGTTGGGAGTCAAAAGGCTGGGAGACCGACCCCAAAGAGGCTACTAAGACTACAAAAAGACTCGACTAAGAATCCTCCAAGGTGTAATCATCGCACCATTTGTCCTTCCAGAAAAGGCATGGATCACCTTTCCCTAATCGGACCCAAACACTGCAAGATATAATGCCCCTACAAGCCCAGATGTCACGCCAGATCGGAGAAAAGTGATTCTGAGGTTAAGGAGCCAAGTAATATACTCTCCCCCTACCGAAACACCGATGCATGATAACTTGTGCCCAAACCCATCCTCCCCCGCCCCTAGTCTCCAAACCCACTTGCACAGAAGAGCCAGATTGAAAGTCTCTAATGTTCTTGATCCCCATACCTCCATTTTCCTTGCTTGCAGCCTCTCTACCCCACTTGATGTCATGACATCCCCTACATCTTCCTCACTGTCGTGCCAGAAGAATCTCCCCTGAATAGATTCCACCTTCTTCGTCACTATCTTAAGTACCCAGATAATAGATAAAAAATAAATAGGAAGACTGTCCAATACTAATTTACTTAAAACTAGCCTTCCCAAATAGGAAAGAAATCTAACCTTTCAACCTACCAGTCTAGACTCAAATCTCTATACAATCAGCTGTCAATCTACACAATATAGAGCACTTGGGGACAGCGGTAAGTCCAAATAGGAGATAGGGAAGAAACCTATCTGATAGCCCAAGATGCAAGCCGCCTTTTGAAAGGCCCAATCCTCCATGTTCAACCCTACTAGAAAACTCTTATGAAAGTTGACCTTAAGTCCACTAACTTCTTCTAGCAACTCCAACAACTATCTAGCCACAAAAAATTACTGCTCATCATCTGCAAGAAATAGGATAGTATCATCCACATACTGCAAGTGTGTAACACCTGGACCATCTCTCCCAGCCTGAAAATCTTTGATCACCCCTATGACCTCCACTCTCAACTAGATCTTACTCAAGATATTAGCTACTAGCACAAATAAAATAGGTGGCATAAGGTCTCCTCGACAGAGGCCCCTGCCGCTGTGGAAGAAGGTAGTTGACTTTCTGTTGACTAGGACGGCAAAGGTGGCTAAGAAAGTGCAAGCACGAACCCAACCTATCTATCCCTCCCCAAAGCTCATCTTCTCTAACACATCAAGAAGGCACTGTCAATTGACCCTGTCAAAAGCTTTTTCAAAACCTAGCTTCAAAATCACACCTCTCTTCCTCTGTGTCTTCATGACAAATAAGCACTGCCCATGAAATTGTCCCGAATGTGCCTCCCCCCAATAAAGGCTCCCTGGAAGTTATTGACCAGCCTATACATGACTCTGTCTAATCTCCCTACCAACACCTTAGTGATGATCTTGTAAGTGCCATTCAGAAGACTAATGAGCCTAAAGTCCCAAAAATCTTACGCCCCTTGCTGCTTAGAGATAATGACTATGAGGGTTTTATTGATGTCCCCCAAATGTGTCCTTCCCTCTTGGAACTCCCAAACTGTTGCAAGAACATCTCCCCTGATAATATCCCAACACTGTTGGAAGAAGGCCAATGGGAAACCATTCGGACCTAATGCTCTATCCCCTGCAAGAGAGAAAACCGTCTGGTAAACCTCCTACTCTGAGAAGCTCTATGAGATAGCTTTCTTGTCCTCCAAAGAGAGGCGTGGGATGAGGTCATCTACAATCCTCAGTCTGCTATGCACATCCTCTGTGAATAAGGAATAGTAAATCCTCGCTCATCCCCTAATATCCTCTTCACCAGAGTAAAGTGGCCACCCTCATTAATGCTCGTGGTGGTGTTAACTCTTCTTCTTGAGGCAACACGCTGGAAGTACACAATGTTCATGTCTCCTTCTTTCATCCATCTGTCCCTCAATCTCTATCACCAGTAGATCTCCTCCCTAACGAGGATTTCATCGAATTCCCCCCTTAGAGTGTCCTTGAGCCTCCTATCATCATCGTCTATGAGACCTGCCTACTCCAAACTATCAAGGCCCTCAAGCTGCTATAGAATTCTACTCTTAGTTGCCCTACCCGAGAAGGTTTTAGCAGCCCCCCAAGACTCAAGAACATGAGTCGTGTGACTTAACTCTCTAACCAAAGTAGCCTTACAAGACCTGCACCTAAGCTAAACATCCCAAGCTCCCCTGACTAGGCCATAAAATCTACCTCCTTGAACTAAAACTTCTCAAGCCTGAAACTGTGACTCCTATCAACAGAGCAACTAGTCTTCGACAGAAGGAGTATGTGGTTCGATACTGATCTGGCCAAAGACAACACCTGCACATGTGGAAAGTGATCCCCCCAGTCAATTGAAACCAGGCACCTATCCAACCTAGAGCAAGAAGGGTTAGCTCTCAAGTTGGACCAAGTGAACAGCCCATTTGCCATGCTGGCATCAACTAGAGCTGCCTCCTCAATGAAGTCCGTGAAGTCCTCCATCTCCCCAATCTGGAAGTGACTCCCTATCCTCTCCCAAGATGCTGCCACCGCATTGAAGTCCCCTCTGACACACCAGGACCACCTAGAGATGTGATGATGCTACAACAAATCCTCCCACAATAGCCGCTTCTCCTCTCTGCTTTGAGAGCCACACACCCCCGTGAAGTCCCAACAAAAACCATCCCTTACATCCCAGAAATGTAAGGAAATAGCCTGCCTACTAATCTGTCTGTCTGCCTCCACCTCTTCAACTTCATACTAATTCCATAGGATCATGATCCCCAAAACCTTCCCTCTGCCGGAGAGGCCACCCCCTTAGATAGTGTAGCTCCCCCTATCTCTCTCATGGTAGACTCCCCATCTCCTTCACACTTGATTTCTTGAATACAAAGTATGTCGATCTTACATCTCCTAGCCAGCTACTTCACAACCCTCTTCTTCTTTCTCCGCCCTAACCCTCTCACACTCTAAGAGATGATTCTCATAATGATAGTGGGATGCCCCCCACCTCCCTCACCCCCCCCCCACACTCCTTACCCCCCCTCAGGTGAGTCCTACCTCCCTACAAAATGCTTGCCCCCACCTCTTTTTAATTTTATATAACACCCCTCTCAAGTCCTTCTCCACCCCAACGAAAGAGATGCCCACCTTCTCTGCCAACTCCCTCACTTGGTCAATCGTCAATTTTTCTACCACCGCCAACAGCTCTGTCACTTCCTCCGCCGGTAGTTTCTATCAAACAGATCCTCCACTGCATCCCCTGCCGGTGTCTCCGAGATCGCCTCATCATCCTCCAGCAGAAGGTCCTCTCGAGCGACCCCACGGCCGTACATGACTAACCAAAGGAGATCCACCTGCTGCCCAAAAAGAGCATGCCTGACTGTGGGCGACACTAGCACAAAGATGATTGCGACTCCTCAAAGCTCTCCTCCGCCTGCCCAACCCCGCCTCCCAAGTTGGTCGCCACTAGAGCACCACCCTCCTACCATGACACTCCTCATAGGGGCGGGGCGTAGGATAGCCAGAGGCTGGACTAGGAGAACGGGCAGTCGGAGCTCATAGGATTACTCCAACCTCCCCACCCTCTGTCGCGGTCCAGGAGAGGCTGCATGCGGCTGTTGTTGGCACAACACAAAGGGCGGGGCCGTGGCCTTCTCCCTGAATGAGCCCGAGACCGTGGCCTATCCGCCCCCTTCCACCACCTGCGAAGAAGTTTCTTCGCCGTTGGACCAGTTCCCCTCCAAGGCAAAGCAAGTAGGAGAGCTATTGCCAGGCCTCCGAGGATGCCAGTAACTGCCGACAAGGACGAGGACCCTGCAATGGCCGCTTCCCCAATGCCAAGCATCGCAGCTCCTGTACCAAAGTCGGGCAGGGAAGATCACAAGTATCGATTCCTACAAGCCCGATTCCCAATGGCAAACCGGACTCGGGTAAGTTCTAGGTCTTTAACCTAGACCCGGACCTAAGACACGAGCCAAACAAACCCCCCAAAATCGAGCCGGTTTGACCTCCTTCGCAGAAGCTGGAACTGTTTGAGCGACGCCCAGCCCGGACAACCCGGTGTGCCGAGCCACCCACGAACCCTGTCCCCACAGAGCTACACAGTCCAGCCAGACACGTGGAGCGATTCAAATTTGAATTGCCCGCTCCTCGCCGTATGTCCTCTACCTTCATTCAGCCCCTGGGCTGCCCTAAACCAAGTGGCTGCGGCGCGCCTTGCAGCTCCTCCAACACCCATAGGCAGATGACGAAAGACTCCCTCGTGATGACGGCGATGATGACGGTAGGAAGCTCCACCATATTGGTCACCTGAAAAACGACAACCGCCTTTCGCGACCCTAATGACGTGAAACCGAGGCTGCCATTTTCCACCCTCCCAAAGCTACACACCAAGAAGGCCAAGCCCTCCTCATCACAAACGATTAGAGGGACCCCCTCAATGATGACGTGAACCCTCCTTACCAAGAGATTAGGGAAAGTCCCCCTGGACATCGACCACCGCTAGAGGAGGAGCAGGGCACCACCTGCCACCAAGAACCTTGTGTCTGCCAACCTATCCACCAAAGCTACCTCGGGAGCAACCGCCAGAAAGGCCGCCGGTGACACCCTCGCGACCTCCCAAAGACCTCCGGCATGCACAACCAACTCCTAACCTGCACCACAACCACACTATTGTCCAGCAGCCCCACCCACAGACATCCCCTAAGCCAACCGGACTTGGCGTGCAAGAGTTCCATCAGGAACTCCCTTGCATCCAGGCACCTCTTGTGCCTTGGTTTCTTCAGCCCCGTAGGCAGGGGACCTCTCACCACCTCCGCGTAAGACCGGGACTCCCTAGAGCTGCCGTCAACCCCTGCAAGAGATGGTCTCCCAGCCCTGCAGAAACGCCTAATGTGGCCCCGCCGCCCACATCCAAAGTAGGTTGACAGCCTCCCGGCGGCTGACCCCTGGAAAAATGAACATATCCTTTGGGAACCATTTCTAGTGAGGCCCCCCCCCCCGACGGGCCAAGGCCCAAGAATCCTAGAGTTTCTCTATCTAGGAAAGGCTAGAAAGAGAATCAGCGATTCCAAGAGACAATTGTTTCTAATATAACTTTCATAAACTTATGGCATATTCCATCTTCTCAGAAAAAGGAAAAGCTTTGTTAATGTAGCTTTTAAGAAAGAGTGAACTAGTCATTTGACATAAAATGGCTTCAAATTTCAGCCCTTATCTCATTTCATTGCAGAAAGAAGTTGATTCCTTTCTAGAGTTTAAATTTCACATGCTCGACATCTGTCCTACTAAAGAATTCAAACATATACCATCAAAAAGAGATACTTAGACTTAACTGTTCATTTCCACGAGGACCTCTCGAACAAGAAGACAAGATCTCCTCACTAATCACCTGACAACCAGTGCTGCGACCCATAGACTGCAAAAGCATCTGATCTAATGAGCACAATTGTCAAGAATCTGGCAAGCAATTATCTGGCAATGACTGTATGCGACATAGTCATGAGAATTAAAAAATATTACAAGGTCACCATGAATTTTCAACAATGGAGATAGAAAACCAAAAAATAAAATACCATAGAGAACATTACTTGATATATGGCAGCAATTTCCTGAGCAATAGATTCGACATTTGATTCAGAAAGCCTGTTTAGAAAACCTAATCACATAAAGTACCAAGTCAAATCCCATTCCTCCATAAGTTCAAATTTCATAGACCACATAGGAAAAATAGAAAAACCAAAAGAAAAGGTTAAAGTCCATATAAACAGTCAGTAACATACCCCTTACCCTGCGACGCATCTGAGAGACTTCCTCCAACTCATTACGAGAATGAGACCGCAGGTGAGGAGCCACATACTTTCCAGTTCCATCAGCTGCATGTCTCTTGGCCAAAGGTTCTTCATCTGCAACTGCATGCTGTGTAGTGGCATCAATTGCCTTCGATGAGCTGTCAGTAGGTGCATCAAACTGTGCCCTCTCATCTGCATTCTTTTCCACAACATTGGAAGACTTCTTCTGGTGGGGACACTACCGGGCCCCCTAACGGGTCCACTACTCGGAGCCGACGCCGCATCGCCCCGACACCGAGCTTGTGGCTCGGAGACTCACTCGAAGACTCGGCATCTTGAATATTTTACTTGTACGTATTTACGTATTTGTGTATTTGTGTGTGTATGTAAGTAAAATACATGTATTACTACATGTATATTTACTTTTAGTTTTATTAGGCTAGTTATAGTCAAAAGACATGTGTATTTTATTTTTATTAAACCCACATGTCAAAAGGTGAGTTGTTGAGTCTTGTCTTATTAGGCTTGGACATATATGCAAATAGGTAAACTCTAAAAGTTTTGATGTCATGGCTTTTCCTGTATAAGAGAGGCCAAGGGTGTAAGGATACACATATGAATGAATCCAGCAATTTGCAATCACGTAGGTGTTTGGCCCCTTTGTGTATCCCCCTTCTCTCCTTTCCCTTGTGAGATTTGAGAGTCGTCCGGTGAGAGACCGCCCGGTGTGAGGCCGAGCTGTGCGAGACAGCAAACTATCCCGCCCTGTTTGCGTCCCGGAGCTGCCGTCGATCCGTCCTCCGACGCCGTCCGCGTCAAATTTGGTATCAGAGCCCGACAACGGCGCCTCCATCGTCCCCGACGTCCCCGTCATCTCCTCCTCTTTCTTTCGTCATCTCCCCCTAATCTCTCTCTCTCTCTCTCTCTGTTAATCTCTCTCTCTCTGTTAATCTCTCTCTCTCTCCCGTATTTCCCTCTCTCTCTCTCTCTCTCTCTCTCTCTCTCTCTCTCTCTCTCTGACGCGCACAACGCCAGCGCGCCCCACCGCACGAACCAGCCTGCCACCTCCGCCACAAGCCACCTCCGGCCGCTCTCCCTGCCAACCGTCGCCACCTCCCTCGCTGCCAACCCCCCCCTCTCACCTGTACGACCACCGGACGCCCTCCATCTCCCTCTCCTCGTCCGTTCTGCACACCCTCCTCTCTCCACGACGCCGCACCGTAACCCCTCACCCCCCTCTGTCAACCCCGCGACCACCGCCGCGGACACCCTCCGTCGGCCACTGCTGCTAGCCACTCCCCTCCTCGTCGCCGGCAAACCTCCCCACGCCGCAGCCCACCGCCTCTGGCCATTCCCTCTCAGCCCTGTAACCTCCGGCCTCCACCGCCAGCGCACCCAACCTCTCCTGCCAGCCACCACCGGCCATGCCATCTGTCCAACGCAACATCTCTCCCAACTCCCCCTCACTGCCACAGCCATCCCGCAGCCACCTCGCGCCCCCTCCGCGAGCTCCCCACGGCACTTCCGCTCCCCATCCGCTGGCCACCCTGCCAACACCCTGCTCACATCACCCACCTGCCGTGCGATCCAACCTGCGCCCAGGGACTCTCTGCCCGCGCCGTGCGCCATCCGCACGCGTCCGCACCACCCGCGGACGCCCGCGTCCACCTTGCCCCTTGCCCCGCGTGCGCCGGTGCTCACCAACCGCGTGAGACACGCGGCAGCCCGCGTTGACCACCGCATCGCCAACGGTCGACCGCTGCCACCCGGCGCCTGCAGATGCTGACCCGCGCACCAACCGCCCACGCGTAGGTTTGAAGAAAGAAGAAAAAAGGGCTTTGAAAGAAAGAAAAGGGTTTGAAAAAAAAAAGAGAGTGAAAAAAAGAGAGTTGTTAAATATATATATAATATATATATGGTATATATGTAATATTATATATATCTATATATATTGTTCGATTAAAAAAAGGGGGTTTTGAAAAAAAAAAGGGGAGGATAACATTTGTTGAAATATATATATACATATAACTATTATATATATATATAATATCAATGGATATATATATATATACTTTAATAGTTATATATCTATATATATCTTGATTAATTGGGAATTGTGACACCAAAAGTCAACAACGACGGTTTGACCGACGTCAGGGTCACCCGATAGTCGACAGAAGGTTCGTAAACTACGGAACGTACGTGCCACTGAGTCTCCCTGCGCGGACAAAATTGGATTAATTTGTTCCCCTGCGCGGAAAAATTTTAAAATTGAGTGGTTTTGTAATAAATTAAATCCTCCCTGCGCGGAGTGAATTCATTATAACCGTGAAGCTTCGTCGACGCCGTGCGGGCCCGCACGTCCCCGCTCACCTTCGTCTCCGATCGGAGCTAGACTTCTCAATCAGCTAGGTACGTGCTCCAATCACTTGCTCATTTAGTATCTTTTCAATTGCTGCGCGACGAAGTAAGAGAGAGCCCTATCCATACAACCAGTCTCCTGAGTGCATCGCTGTGGACGGAAAGAGAGAGCTTGTATGCACCTATCCTTAAAGTCCTAGACTATCACATTAGGGCACCCTAATTGTCAGGAGGTAGTTCCACAACTACTTCGCCTACGGGCGAGCAACTCTCCCTGACCGGTCCCTTCTCAAAAGAATTGACCCTTTGCGTATTAGCCCACAAATTGGGTCTAGGCCTTGCTAATTTTCGGTCCCAGGATTGCATCATCTAGGTCTGAGCTCGTGCATGCCACGCTGGTCTAGGAATTCATCAGGCCGTCTAGAGCGCCCTTCAACGCTACCCATGGATCAAAAGAGCGTGAGTGCTATGCTAGTCCAGCTCGAACATAACTTTATGGCCCACTTTGAAGAATCCTTAGGCCAATTACGAGCGGAGCTAGATGAGAGGATCCAGGCTTTAAAGGAACGACTGAAGGGAGAGGAAGGAAAAGTGAATGGCCGTGGCGATCCCGTAGCCAATCCTAAGGAGGAGAGAGACCAAGCCCGCCAGAATCAGGCTCCCCAAGGTAGAGAGCAAGAGGCCCGTGCGCCTCGAGAGAGAGACCACGACGATGAGGATATCAACCTACGGAACGTCAAGATTGACGCTCCGAGTTTTGATGGGTCCCTAAACCCCGCCACATACCTTGATTGGGAGACCGGGATGGATCAATATTTTGACTGGCATCGCCGCATGACCCCTGCTACAAGGGTGAGGTTTGCCAAAATGAAACTCCTAGGTCAAGCCAAGACCTACTTGATGCGGGACAGATGACGACCGGGCTAAGACGTACGACGGACTCGAAGTGCGGCCAGCACTAACGCGCTAAAGGCAAGCCGGGCGGCTGACCACCGTGGTATTCTCCAGGTGGAGACGTCTCTCAACAGCGACTCTCTTGAGCCCGACGATCGTCCCTTGTGAGGGAAATGTGGGGATCGCGGCGATTAAGAAACCACTGTCGCCTAGAGTACCGATTCGAGTTCGGTGCTCGACTGGAGCTATGGAACGGGCGCTCACAACTCACATTCACGCTGATTTTGCAGCTAGCTAACGGCCCTATTCTCACAAACGCAGCAATATAGAAAGCACACTAAATCAGCAAATGTAGATGTTGGAACGAGCACGTACCTCCACGACTAGGCGTGGGGAAGAACTCCCGGCCGATTTCTGAACAACCCCAATACACAAATGATTAACTTTACAATTTCAGAACTGAACACCCACTCCACACAGGGAGGTATCGGGCTACAATTGATAATTTTGGCGTTGCTGGAACCCGGGTTGACGGGCCACACTCGCAGGAGGCGAGGGACGCGTGCCGGAGCTGCTCGGGTATGCCGACGGAAAGCCGACCCGGTTCTGTCCACGCTGGTCACCCTGCACAGCGAACTTGCGGAGGCCGGTATTGCCAGATCCGATACCCGATCGGAGCGCCGTTTGTTGGAGAATGTCGGCGACAGGATGTAGTTTCTTCACTCCGAAGGGCGCGATCAGATCTTCTCAGATCTGGGCGCAGTAACGTTTCTTCTCAGCTTCTGGTTTTGAGCTCCCAGAACGACGCAGCGACACGGTAAAATGATGGAAAACTAGTTGCCGGTGTCGGATTGAGACATTCTTTGTGGGAGATTGTTGGCGACGTCAAGAGAAAGACGTACTCCGAAGATCCCTCACAGATCTCGACCGGATGAGTCGGGGAGGACTCTGGAAGTCGGCTCTGATTTGGGGCCGGATCTGCTCAGATCTCTTGCGCGATCTCACGAGAATCGCCGCCACGAACAGCACGGTGATCAGATCGAGGTGAGATCAGCGGCAACGCAAAGACGACTCGAAATCCTACGATCTCTCTTCAAGAACCAGCTTCAGATGGCATCGGGGTTGGGCTGGAGAAATTAAAACACAGTCATCTCCAGATCTGGGCAGCAATCAGGGACCGATCTGCGCGCCTCCACGAAACGAATTACTGCCGTCGCTCACGAACTCCGATTGACGCGAAACCAGCGCTGAAATTTTCCTAACTTACAAAGGTTTCACTGGGATTTTTTGTGGAAGAAGAAGATAAGAGGAAGAGGGGGATACGGGGTCGAGTCAAACAACCCAATTCTGTCCAGTCACAGGACAGAACCAAGGGAGTCACACCCAAGGAAGAACAAGAGAATCACTCTCTTAAACACACTTTCTTTCATAAAACTTTCATTAACTTTTATACAAACACTATACATGGCCTTAAATAGGCAAATGCAAGGGGTAGGGGGAGGGGACATACGTGGGATACAAGGGGAATGGGGTTGGGTGCGCATGGATCATGAAAGGGGAAAGAAGGGGGGGACAAGGGGACATTGTCTTCACCTACCTTCACCAACCTTTGAAATTCAAAGGGGAGGGGTAGGTGGCAGTCATATTTGGTCATTGACCAGCAGCCTTTTAATGCTCCCATGTGGTAAATGGGATGGGAAGAAGAAAAATCAACATTTTCTAGCCTAATACATCCAAAACATGGTGCGCCCCTAGCTTGGGCCCTTCTTGGGCCAAGTTGGCTCAAGTCCAACTAAGGCCATTCACAAGCCCATTCCACTCCAACCTAGATGGCCCATGTGGAAGGAAAGCTTAATGGGGCCTTAAGTGGCTTAAGATCCAATTATGAAGCTTAATGAAGCCTCATAGCCCAATATGACAATCAACCCTTAATGGACTCTAAAAGACTTACACAATTGGCTTATTAAATGCCTTACAATGAGCCCAATATGAAAAACCCAAGTAGAATGTTCATTACAAGCCCAATCTCAATGCAAAAAGAGTCCAAATTGAAGCCACATTGTCCCTAATTTGAAGGGAAGCCGATGTAGTCCACTTGATGCTCCGCGTATGGCACCGTCGGTTCGCCGACGTGTCACTTGATCGTCCTGGTGTCCGCACCACTACTGGTGCAACATCGAAAATCTCCTAGCAAGGAGACGAGAGGAGCCCATAAGCACGTGGGAAGAAATGAAGGAGAAACTGAGGGAGAAGTATCAGCCACCCTCCTACCATCAGCGTCTTTTAGACCAATGGCAAAAACTCACCCAAGATGGAAAGTCTGTGGACGAGTACATCGCCAAATTTGATGACTTCTTCCTTCGGAGTCGAGTCATGGAGGATGCCTCTGTCACCCTCTCACGATTTAGGGTTGGCCTATACGAGAGCATACAGCGGGAGCTATTTTTACGAGAGGTTAATACTCTCGAGCACGCCTATCAGGTTGCTCAAGATGTCGAGCGGTTTCAAAGGGTGGTCCCACCTCGGGTCCCCACCTACCGCCAACCCGAATCCCGAAACCCCGTGGTCCGCTACTCTGAGAGGCCTGGCCCCTCCACTTCATATGTCCCTACTGCTACCTCACTTAAAGCTGTTGCCCCTACTGTTCCTTTCCCAAGGAACCCTTTACCTGCACCCGCTGTTGTACCCAGGCTAGAGTACACTCCGCCAGTTGATAGGAGAGATGACAAGGGAAAGGGAGTCATCCCTAGCATCTCCCAACCAGTCCCTGTCTCGGGAATTTGTTGCTTTAGGTGCCATAACCTAGGACATGTTGCCTCCAATTGCCCCACCCGAGCCTTAGTCATCACCGACCGCCAGCCTGTGGAGCTTCCACCTCAGGAAGGGGAAGCCATTGAGAGGTATGAGGCCGATCCTGACCTCATCGCCCAGTTTGAGGACATGGATGCAGGGTATGATGGAACGCATGTCGAGTACATGCAAATGGGAGAAATTACCGAGAGTTCAAACCAGGGAAGACTGGGTGTAGTTTGCTGCATCTTAACACAACCCCAGGAGGACGACTGGCGTCGAACCTCCATCTTGCAAACATACATTATGGTGAAATCCCAACCCTGTAAAGTAATCTTTGACAACGGGAGCTGTATCAATACAGTCTCTTCAGACTTTGTCTCCTGTCTAGGTCTACCTATCCATCCTCATCCGAGGCCATGCGTTGACGACACGTCTATCCCAGTCACCACTACATGTGTCATTCCCATCCAATTCCAGTCCTACCAAGGATAAATCTTGTGCGATGTAGTGCCTATAAAGGTAGGTAGCCTCATCCTAGGGCGACCGTGGATCTATGATGTAGACCTTACTACATTTGGTCGGTCCAATCACTGTTCCTTCTCACATAATGGGAAGAAGATACAGCTGTACCCGGCACCCCCAAAGGTGACCCCGGGAAAGAGTTCCACCTCCACCCCCACTGGAACCCCCAAGATTCAAGAAAGTCCCCGAACTCCCACTGAAGGGAAACTGTCTATTCCCTCTTCGTCAGCACCTACCACACGTATTCCTAAGGCCCCTAAGCGCCTTAACTTCATAGGCGTCTGTGAGATGAACAGAGAGGTGGCCGAGGGTGCCCCAGTCTGGACTGTTGTTGTCACCATCACCCCCGAGGAGTCCCGAGTCTCAGTCCCACCTGAAGTCTAGGCAATCCTGCAAGACTTCCAAGACATTTTTCTCGAGGACTTGCCCTCTAGACTCCCTCCCATGCGTGATGTACAACACGCCATTGACCTTGTCCCTAGGTCAACCCTACCCAACCTTCCCCATTACAGACTGAACCCCAAGGAGCATGCTGAGCTCCAAAGAATTGTCGAGGACCTTATCCAAAAAGGTTTCCTCAGGGTGAGCAAGAGCCCATGTGCTGTCCCTGCCTTGCTCACACCCAAGAAAGATGGCACCTGGCGGATGTGTGTTGACAGCCGCGCCATCAACAAAATCACTGTCAAGTATAGATTTTCAATTCCCCATCTTGATAACATGCTTGACATGATGAGTAGAGCCACCATCTTTTCTAAGATTGACTTGAAAAGTGGCTACCACTAGGTTCGTATCCGACCAGGGGATGAGTGGAAGACAGCCTTCAAAATAAAAGAAGGTCTGTATGAGTGGCTTGTCATGCCGTTTGGGCTATCCAATGCCCCCAGCACATTCATGCGGCTTATGACGGAAGTCCTTCGACCTCTCATTGGTCGCTTTGTTGTCGTCTACTTCGACGACATTCTCATCTATAGCCACAACCCTCAATATCACATCCACCATTTGATGGAAGTCTGCGAGACTTTAAGAAGAGAGACCATGTATGTCAATCTAAAGAAATGTGAATTCATGACAGACCAGATCGCTTTCCTCGGGTTTGTGGTTTCTAGCCAAGGAGTGTCTGTGGACCAATTCAAGGTCCAAGCTTTAGTAGACTGGTCTGAGCCCCAGAACGTCCATGACATTCGCAGTTTCCATGGGCTAGCCACTTTTTACAGACTCTTCATTTAGGGATTTAGCACCATTATGGCACCCATTACGGATTACATCTGTAAAGGAAATTTTGAGTTGACCAAAGCCGCCTCCCAGGCTTTTCGTGTCATAATGGAGCTCATGACCAAAGCCCCTGTCCTCCGCCTACCAGACTTTTCCAAAGTCTTCGAGATATCATGTGATGCATCTAGCGTAGGAATAGGAGGAGTACTTAGCCAGGAGAGCCACCCTGTGGCCTATTTCAGTGAAAAGCTTTCTGATGCAAAGCTTCGTTACTCCACTTATGATAAGGAGTTTTATGCCGTGGTCCAAGCCCTCAAACACTGGAGACACTATCTCTTAGTACTTAGCCAGGAGAGCCACCCTGTGGCCTATTTCAGTGAAAAGCTTTCTGATGCAAAGCTTCGTTACTCCACTTATGATAAGGAGTTTTATGCCGTGGTCCAAGCCCTCAAACACTGGAGACACTATCTCTTACCTCAAGAGTTTGTCTTATATTCAGACCACGAGGCTCTGAAATTCCTTAGCTCTCAAAAAGGCTTAAACCCAAAGTATGGTCGGTGGGTAGAATTCCTCCAGTCTTTCACATTTGTCCTAAAACACAAGGCTGGAAAAAAAAATAAGGTGGCCGACGCCTTGAGTCGAAGGGTCTCCCTTCTTTCCACTGTTCGGGTAGAGGTCACTGGATTCGACCGCATGAAGGAACTCTATGGAGAGTGTCCCGATTTTGGCTCTGTCTACTCTGCCTTGTCTGCTAGACCCTCGACAGCCTTTTCTGACTATCTACTCCAAGATGGTTTTTTATTTCGAGGACAGCAACTCTGTGTCCCGAGGACTTCTGTTCGGGACTTCCTGATTTGGGAAATGCATGCTGGAGGTCTTGCTGGTCACTATGAAAGCAACAAGACCATCCATTCTGTAGAGGAGCACTTTTATTGGTCTGACCTGAAGAAAGATGTGGCCAAAATTGTAGCCCAGTGTAGGACATGCACAATGGCCAAACAGGTCCAACAGAACACTGGTCTCTACACTCCTCTCCCAATCCCTGATAGACCATGGGTTGATGTGAGTATGGATTTTGTCCTTGGATTACCTCGCACTGCTCACAAACATGACTCCATCTTCGTGGTAGTTGATAGGTTCTCTAAGATGGCCCACTTCATTGCATGTTCCAAAACATCTGATGCATCTAGAGTAGCCCACTTGTTCTTTGATGAAGCCGTGCGTCTGCATGGTCTCCCCCAAACCATAGTGTCTGACCGAGATGTCCGGTTCACTAGCTATTTTTGGAAGACACTTTGGCACCTAGTTGGCACTAAGCTGAAATTTGCCACTGCCTATCATCCCTAAATCGATGGGTAAACCGAGGTCGTCAACAGGAGTTTAGGAAATTTGTTGAGATGTCTTGTAGGGAATCATCCTGGCACTTGGGACCTTCTTTTGCCCAGAGCTGAATTTGCATATAATAGCTTTGTCAATAGGTCCATAGGTATGAGTCCATTTGAGGTCGTGCATGGATACAAACCTAGGAAACCCGTGAATCTCATTCCCCTTCCCCTCGAGTCTAGAACATCCAAGTCAGCTAAGGAATTTGCACAGCATGTCAAAAGTATGCATGAGTCAATTAGCAAGCAAATAAACCTCAGTAATGAGACTTACAAACGTTTGGCTGATTCGCATAGGCGTCATCATGAATTTCAAGAAGGTGATTTGGTTATGGTACAGGTCCGGCCCGAACGACTCCCCTCGGGAGCCGTTAAAAAGTTGCAAGCCCATAGTGATGGTCTCTTCCCAATCCTGCGGAAGATTGGCTCCAACACTTATCTTGTGGACTTACCTCCCGAATATGGGATTAGCTCTATATTTAATGTGGCAAACCTAGTGGCCTACAAGGAACCCACAGCGATTCCTAGTGACCCTTTCGAGCCTTCTTCTCCCATTGCGAGTGAGCCCACCCCTGTGCGTACCACAGCCTCGAGAGCACCGCGCGAGTAAATTGAGAGGATACTGGATGAACAGGTGACAACTACACGGAGCCGGGTGTACCAGCGCTACCTTGTCCGCTGGCGGGACCGTCCACCTTCTGATGACTCCTGTATTAGCCGTGAAGATCTCCAGCGTCTCGATCCAGATCTGCTGGAGCACTACCACAGCAGTGTCCCCCCTTACTCGACGGAGTCGAGTTCCAGCCGCCCCGGGAGGGTTGGTGGGGACACCGGGCCCCCTAACGGGCCCACTATGACGCGGACGGCGTCGGAGGACGGATCGACGACAGCTCCGGGACGCGAACAGGACGGGATAGTTTGATGTCTCGCACAGCTCGGCCTCACACCGGACGGTCTCTCACCGGGCGACTCTCAAATCTCACAAGAGAAAGGAGGGAAGGGGGATGCACAAAGGGGTCAAGCACCTACGTGATTGCAAATTGCTGGATTCATTCATATGTGTATCCTTACACCCTTGGCCTCCCTTATATAGGAAAAGTCATGACATCAAAACCTTTAGAGTTTACCTATTTGCATATATGCACAAGCCTAATAAGACAAGACTCAACAACCCACCTTTTGACTTGTGGGTTTAATAAAAATAAAATACACATGTCTTTTGACTATAACTAGCCTAACAAAATCAAAAGTAAATATACATGTAGTAATACATGTATTTTACTTACATACACACATAAATACACAAATACGTAAATACGTACAAGTAAAATACTCAGGATGCCGAGTCTCCGAGTGAGTCTCCGAGCCACAAGTTCGGTATCGGAGCGATGCGGCGTCGGCTTCAAGTAGTGGGCCTGTTAGGGGGGCCGGTGTCCCCACCATCTTCCGCTTCCGCTTCTTACTTGATAAAACATGCTCATGGCCCTCTTCTAAAGTGTCCTCCACATGATCTAAGGCCTTACCATCTATTACAGAATCAATGGTTGAAGGGATCCCATCCAACAACATGTCGAGACCATCGTCACAACCCCAAGCTTCCCACCCTTCACCATGAGCTTCCTTGCAAGTTTTCTCTCCATCTCCAAACCAAATTCATCAAATGCTCTCTCCTTGCTCATCTCCATCTCCACAAACTCTTCAAACTTGGTCTTCTTCTTTCGTTCATTTTTGTTCTTCTCCCCCACCATCGTTGTCTTTGGAGCCTTATTATCACCTTTCACTTTCAAATTGACTGTGGATTTCAAGTTGGTAGAAGGATCCAATCCTTTGTCAGGCATAGTTGTCAAAACGACAAGACAACCGAGGCAAGTTGGGGTCCTCTAGCACGTCAAGTTCATAGAAGAGATAAAATTTTTCTATACAAAATTTTACCATGATCATTTAAATATTGCAAACAACACTAGCATGACATAGAAATGAGAAGTAATAAAAATGACATAGTAATGAACCATCAAAATTAATTTTGAGATAATAATAATAATAAATGAAACTTTCAGAATGAAGAAAATACAAACATCATGTTCTTCAACTTCTTCCAACAATCTACAAATAACGCTTGGAACACCAAATTCAAACTAAAACTTAAAATGCTAAATTAATGAATTAGTTAGACGGAGAGCAGGGAGGAACAAGCCCCTTTACGGTCAGGTTTGCGGGAGGCGTGAGAGTCTGTCTCACGGTGAGACAGAGAAAGAGGGGGGAGAGAGAGACAAACACAGAGAAAGTGAGAGGTGTGAAAGTGAGAGAGGGACAGAGACCAGGGGGAAGACGGGGGAAGACAGACAGAGGTGTGACAGTCTGCCTTACTGTGCGAGCGGGATAGAGAGAGAGACTACAGAGATAGAGAGAGGGGGCGGGAGACAGAGACAGGTGTGAGACAGAGAGAAAGAGAGAGGGACAAACTACAGAAACAGAGAGTGGATGGGGGTGACACAGAGAGATGTGTGAGATAGAGAGAGAGAAAGAAGGGGCGAGAAACAGAGAGAGGTGAGACACACACAGAGAGAGAGAGAGAGAGGGAGAAGCGAGAGACAAGAGACGGGTGTGTGTGTGTGTGTGTGTGAGAGAGAGAGAGAGAGAGAGAGAGGGAGAGAGAGAGAGAGAGAGAGAGGGAGAGGGAGAAGCGAGAGACAAGAGACAGGGGTGTGTGTGTGTGTGTGTGTGTGTGTGTGTGTGTGTGTGTGTGTGTGTGTGTGTGTGTGAGAGAGAGAGAGAGAGAGAGAGAGAGAAACCTGTCCACGGTGGCGACCGGGCGTGGGAGACGGCGGAGCTGCAGGGACGGGAGACGTCGTTGGTGGCGACGGCAACTGCGGACGGCCGCGATGGCGGTTGCAGACGGTGGCTGTCGTGTGAGAACACTCAGTGGCGATGGCGGCTGCAGGTCGGCGGCGAGACAACGGCACCTGCAGGTCGGCGGTGACCACGACGGCTGCAAGTCGGCGGCGAGCGGTGGAGGTCGTCGGCCATCGTCTGGGCCCTGACTTCCGCTAGAAACCCTAGTGGAGGTAGGGTGGGCGGGGAATCGGGGGAATTGGGAATGGGGAGAGGACGGTCGAAATGATCCAGTTTGGTTCCGGCCGGGTCTGCCCAGATTGCCAAAGCGGCGCCTTGGGTCGCTTTTTAAGACAGAAAGGCGTAAGACCGCCTTTAAGCTGGGAAAAAAAACGCCGTCCCGTCTGGGCTTCCTTCTTCCTCTGACTGTAGGTGCTTTTGCTTCTTGCTCTGACGGGCTTCCGTCTGCCTGTCCTTCCGGGATTTCCCTACACTATATTATCACCTGGTAGGGGAGAAAGGTGGCAAAGACCGTAACTTTTAACATTCGAAACGTGATTACATAGAGAAAACAGAAGAACGCAGAAGAAAACGACGATCTGAATCACACACTCGTGGGGCTTCTTCCCTCCGTCCATCGTTCTTGTTCCTTGCAGCACTCGCCGTCAACATCTAGAAGAAGTGAAAAGAACAAAGCAATTGTATAAAACCGAATGGCCCCAAAAGCTTTGTGAACGGAACCAATACGGGCACAGATGAAAAGGGTGCATTCGAGTACACAGGGCAACTCCAAAAACTTTGTGCGGTGGCTCGTGACAGCGCCGAGGGGAGGGCGGCTGTTGCTGCTGCGCCCGCAGGGGGGCAGCAGCCTTGGAGAACTCGGGAGGGATTGTTCGGAGAGAGAGAGAGGGGCTTTCCAGTTGCTGCCGCACAGCGGCGTGCAGTTGCACCTGCGTGGTGGCGGTGAGGAGGAGCGTGCGCGAGGAAGGCGGCGGGCGGTGGTGTGCCGTGCGTTGCAAAGTTCGGATCTGTGCCGTCGAAAAAAAAAAAAAAAAGAAGCCAGAACGATGCTCTCAAACGCCTGTTTTCAGGCATTCGGAACCGGTACTCGGATCCTCTCGACCGAATTCAGCCACCCCAAGCGTCGTGGCTAGCGTCCGGCACGACCGTCGGGATGTTGTGGCGCTGGCAATCTTCGCCAGGGGTCGACGGCGGTCGGAGCCAACGTGGGCGGGGTCGACACCACGGGGCGATGGCACGCGGTTAGTGTTAGAATTAGCGGTGCATTAAAGCAATGCATCGGTGATTTCAAATCTTCCTTCGATACAATGTTACAGTCTGACAAAACCGACGACGTTACCGCATGAATCACATCCTTAACGACGAATACGTCCGTTGGGAATTGAAGGGAGACGTCTTTTGCGCACGCCATTCCTCCTTCAATCCTTGCTGTCGTGTTTCGATTGAAATCCTGAACATTATAAATTGATCGCCGTGAGTGATCGTTGCACACACTTTTTTCTCCGCACAATCGCAAGTTTTCTCTACGCGTTTCTCTTTCTTCTTCTATTATTTATGTATTGATTTCTTGAAAGTTTAAATTGAGTTTCTCGGAGTTCTGTTTGAGGATGTGACGACGGTCGCATATTCGATGAGTCATCGTATCTTTAAGAGATTATTATCGCGAGAATCACAGTTCTGTTTGAGGATATAACTATTAATTTCTATCGACTACGCGTTTAGACCCGACCGATTATGATTCTAACTTTATCTTATTTTTATTTCTAATTATATATGTATGTTATTTCATTTCCAACATTATACTTCTAACAATCTAAGAGTTCTATTTTTTATTATATTATTAAAAATAAATTTAAAATAAAAATTAATTTGTGTCTTATTGACTTGATATAATTTTAAATTCGCGACGGTGTCCCTAAACGCGTTATAAGAATGTGATATGTGAAGAGGACATGTTCTAAGAGAAATGTGTCTTCCTTAATTGACACGTTCAATTGCGACTCATAAAAATAAATGTAAAAAGTTAAACGTGTCTTTAAACTTAGATGCGTCACACGCCCCGTCATCTCAACGCGTTCAAAGATTTGCATGTACCTGTCTAGACACGTTTTAAATTATTTCTAAAAAAAAAGTTTAAACGCGTCTTACTTCCATACGCGTTTCATAGGAACGCGATTGTATGACACTGTGCATTTTAACAGAAACGCGTCTCATTCCCTTGTCGCGTTTAAAAGTTGATTGACGTCTAAGAGGAAATACGATATTTGTAATTTCTGCACTAACAAATAGACTTCTTTTACCTTATTTATGCCTTCCATGTTGGACGTTGTTTCCTAGTTAATTAAGGTTTGTATATTCTTGTTTAAGTTTATATTTCTATTTTTGGAAAGTGAAATTTTGAAAGAAAACAACTGTTCACATCATTTCTGAAATTTTATTCTACAGTTTAATTTTTGAAAATTATTTTTGTTTATTTTTAACTATTTTTAAAAAATATCAGTTCTATTTACATTTTTAGTTTTAAAAATAAATCATTCCTATTTTAAATAAATTTATAGAAATTAGCTATCATTGTTTTTCAAGAAAAAAACTTCTAAAAATCATTTATACTTTAAGTAATTTATGTATATAGTAAAACTAAATTTTGAAATTTTCTGTTAAAAACTTGATTGTTATTTGCTAGAAAAAATAGATTACTATTTTACTGAAAATAAAATAAAAATAAAAATTTATTTGCATCCAACTAACAAGACATAATTCTCAATTAGCGTTGAACGACGACACTCTATTCTAAAATGTGATCTTCTAAAAGGACGCGTTTCAAACGATGCTCTTTAATAAAATAATAAAAATTAAAAATCTAAACACATTGTAGCAACTAGACGCGTATAAGAAACGTGACTGTTTGAGACGGCACGTTTCAAAGTGACACATGAAACGCCTCCATAATGGACGACGTGTTTAAAGAAAGACTTAATTAGCACCTAGGTGAGAATGTGCCATTTCCCATTTTGCGCCCAAAACTCCTTTTTAAGCGTTTTAACATTATATGTCTTCCATCCCACTTTCCATTTTATCTGAAATTTTGAAAATTATTTATGTTTAAATAGTTATCATTATTTCTGGTTTCAAAAACTAAAAGTATAAAAAAATATTTATGCTTAAATTTCTATTTATATTTTTAGAAAATAAAATATTGAAACTTAGTTCTATTATTTTTTATAATTAAGATTCTAAAAAGCATTTCTAGTTAAAAAGTATATATTTTTTAAAATAAATTTAAATTAAAAATCATTTTGATTTCAAATAATTATTTCTGTTTAAAAAACAAAATTCTGAAAGTAATTTCTGCTTACAGAAAATAAATTATTTCTGTTATCAGAAAATATAAGTTTGAGAAATATTTTTGTCATAAATAATTTCTGTAAATATGTTTCTATTTACAGAAAATAAACGATTTATATTTTTCAGAAAATTCTTAAAAATGTTTCTGTTTAAATAAATCATTTCTGCTTTTCAAAAAATTGAAAATGTGATAATTATTTTTTTACAGAAAACAATTATTTCTGTTTTCAGAAAACAAATTTCAGAAATTTTTTTATAATTACTTCTGTTTTCTGAAAATAAAGTTTTGAGAACTATTTCTGTTTACATAAATTTTATTTCCGTTTTCAGAAATTTTATTTCTGTTTACAGAAAATACAATTCTGAAAAACATTTCAGTTTAAAAAATTAATTACTTTTACTTTCGGAAAATAAAATTCTGAAAATAGTTTCAATTTGTAGAAAATAATCACTTCTGTTTTTTTCTGAAAATAAAAGTTTAAAATTATTTCTATTTATTGAAATAATTATTTCTGCTTTCTGAGTCTTGATTATTTCAGATTATATTTATTGAAATTAAAATCTTGATTATTTATGTTATAAACTTTTCTGAAAATTAATTCTGTTCCTGATCATCTTTATTTTAGATTATTAATTTGCTGAAAAATAGTCATATTGCGATTTTTATGAAATAAAGAATTCTGATTACTGATTTTGTTTTAATACAGTCATGATCATTTCTGTTCTAATATTTTCTGAAAATTATTAATTTTTGTTTCTTGAATATAAATGATTTCTTAAAATCATTTCTGTCAGATTATCCTGATTCGTTCTGTTTAAAAATTCTCAAAATTGTTTATGTTTACAAGAAAATAACTACTTCTATAAAATTCTGAAAATTGTTTCTATTTAAATAATTATTCGTGTTTTCAGATAACCAAATTCTGAAAACTATTTCTGTTTGTTTCTATTTAAATAATTATTTGTGTTATCAGAAAATAAAATTCTTAAAACTAATTCTCTTTACAGAAATGATTATTTCTACTTACAGTCTTTGGGCATTCACTCCTTTGTTGAAAAAAAATAAATTATTTTGCTGAAAATAAAATTTATGACATGGTGAAACTGTTTATGTTCAAAAAAAATGTTTTTCACGGAGTTGTGCTTTTATTAGTTAATTGATTATAGTTTCAAATAAAATAAAATAATTAATTGATTTTGTAATTGTTGAAATTTGAATGGTAATAGTAGAGTTTAAGATGAAGTATTTTCGTGGGACTCTTTGCACCTGATTCTCAATGTATGCAAAGCATCTACGTACAGTCTTTTGGGCATTCACTCCAAAGTAGATGTTGTAATACGTAATGGCCTACTCGTACAAAATCTAATATCTAGTAACGTTTGTGTATAAATAATGCATCAATCAATTAGACATGTTTACAGCTGCATATTTATACGCACGTGTGTGAATAAGTATGTATATGAACTAGTAGAATGAAATGGCCCACAGAATGATCGACCTCGATCATATCCTGTATTTGAAATTGTTTTAAGGAAGAGCTGCACTTACGGTACAACATGCAGTGTAATAAAAAAAATTTATTCTTTTTTAAGGGCAAGTTATCTTCGCCAATTTCTAAAAGGCAGAAAAACCGGGTCATTTAACATTATGAAAGATACAAAATTTGTATTGATGTTAAATTGTCTAAATAATCATTCAAATATGTGGATGCAGTCTGTGATATCCGAGAACTTGTGGGGGTAGGCTCTTACGACTTCTTGTTATATAAAATTCATTTTAAATAGCTCAACATCGTATAAAATTTGAAAAATGTGAAGGTGCTTCGCAAAAGTTAAGATACCTCAAGATATTTCTCATGAATTTACCTGATGCATGAAATATTTGGTGAGTATATTTTTTTCAATTTTTTTAGTTCTTACATGGACATTCTAACTGATATTCTATTGATGGTTAACCCTCTATCAGCAATTGATAAATGCATGCAGGCAAATGTCAATATAAAAATGAACATGCATCTGAAAGTGCGGCATAAATTTAAGAGATAAAATGAAACAACAACTAATAATTTTAACCTTATAAAGTTAGAAAGAAATCTGGCAGATGTTTTCTCAAATGTTTGTCTAGAACAGTCGTTTTAGAGGCGTCGAGGGGGATGGGATTGAATCCATAAAATAAATTAGTTATCACGGTGGCAACCCAACCTCATGGAGGTTTAATAAGTATAAGCAAACTTGATAGTTAACTATGTGGAGCACTAATATATTCTGCTCTCATCCTTATGGCGCTAGTGCTCACTTAGAAGTAAGAGGTGAGGATGAGTTTACGCTCTTAAAAAATGTAAGACTTAAGAGGTAAGGTGTTACTTTGCTCACACTCTTTAAAAAATTCACCGACATGTGTGGAGTTACGAGACTGCGACTATAAGATGTGGGCTATCTTTTAAAACACATATGAGATACTTGCCCAAGGTCATTAATAGCACAACATGTCTAGAATCTCGATTAAACTATACTGTGTGTGAATTTAGAAAAATCTGAAGTATGAGATCTAGTTTAAGGCATAGTCCATCAAACGTTCTCACATATAATTTTAAATATCACTAAAAAAAATTCAAACGGAAAGATATTTCAAACCAAAAGATATTTTCAAATACTGCATAGTATAAAGAACTCATTAGTTTTTTGTTTATTAATTCTTTTATTTTAATGGATTTGAAAATTTTAAATCATTTGGAGGATTGTTATAATTAGCCGTGCATTAAAGTACTGCATCGGTGATTTCAAACCTTCCCTCAATATAATATTACCGTTCGAGAAAACCAACAACGTTACCGCATGAATCACACCATTAACGGACGAATACATATGCTGAGAATTGAAGGGAGGCATCCCTTGCACACGCCATTCCTCCTTCAATTGTTACTAAAGTGTTTTGATTGAAATCGTGAACACTATAAATTAATTACTTTGGGTGATCATTACACCCACCTTTTCTCCACACAATCGCAAGTTTTCTCTGCGCATTTCTCGTTCTTCTTCTATTCCTTCTCTATCGATTCTTGAAAGTTGAATTGAGATTCTCAAAGCTCTCTTTGAGGACGTGTTGATAAGAGATAGGAGTTTTACCTATCCGAGGGTCATCAAATCTCTAGGAGGCCATTGTCGCGAGAACTGCACGTCGGGTGATAATAAAACTCTTAGTTCTAATGACTACGCTCTTCGACCCAACATTTTATAATTCTAACTTTGTCTTATTTTTACTTCTAATTATATACGTGTGTTATTTCATTTTCAACACTATAATTCCAACAATTACGGCCCGACGGTGGCGGAGGGAAACACTGAGCGGGCGTGGCAAGCGCCGTGGCTGTGAGCATGTTCGCCGCGGGGGATGGAGGAGTTAGAGGATATGGCGGCGGCGGCGGCGGCGACGGCGACGGGTTCTAAGATTTTGAGGTTGCAATCTACACGCCCGCGCGTTGTTATAGTCGAATTTATGATCTGCTCCTTCGTTGGCCACGTTTTGACAGATCACAGTACTATAGATCAAAATGAGGCTGAACACTAGCTTATGCTTTGAATATCTCCCCTCGTTTCCAAAAGACGCATTTGTATTTGGTGATCCTCGGGAAGAAGGATGCTTCTATAGCCCTTAGATTCCCAATGGATATCTAAAGTGAGTTTTTTCTTGGTGGGAAATTTGTTAAACTCACCGTCTTCTGGGTTTGGGATCGTTTCCTCCCTAGTCCCTCTGCCCATGGTTAACTTGGATCATGATCATTTCTATTGATCTTACGCCAAGAGTATCAAACTCAGTCCGTCTTTACTTCTGATGATGCCATTAATTTTTGTTGTTTTGATCTTTTTACTCCGGATGATGCCAACACCTTTTTGTTTGATTATATGTGTACTGGATTAGATAGGGATATGTGTAGATACTCTGTTTCCTTGGAGCACCGCTGACTGCAGTTATCTTTCATGGATAGGTGGCAGCGGTGGTGGCTCTGGGAGCAGCATAGATGGCGGAGGAGCTGGATGCTGACTTTGACCCGGCACCAAGAAGGCGAGGTGTGGAGGTGGTGCAGGCGTGGTACGATCGACTCCGGGCGGCGGGGGTGCGGGAGCAGGGCGTGGTGGCGGATGTGGCGGCGGAGGGGGGACCGGCTGCATGGGCTAGTGAAGTGGAGGGATCCATGGGCAACGTGGATCTTCGTGGCGACCTGCCAATTGATGTCAGCCATCCTCCCGGTGGTTCCGACGAAGGCTGTGGTGGCGACAGTGGTGTTCTACTGGCTGCGCCACTTAATAGTGTCCCGGAACGGTGCGCCGCCAAGGGTCCTTGACTCCTTCCGGCGGCTACCCACACGATGAGACCGCATCATGTAGAGTAGAATTGTGGTGAGTGTTGATCATGGAAGGAAAATGCTATCAACACCACTGGAAGAATGGGATCAATACAATCAAGTGTATGCATAAAGGGATGGATTCTTGCGAAAGTTTTTAGACAAGGCATCCACCACCAAAGCTTGGTGAGGACTGAGAACCAATTGCAATATAGAGATCAGTAATCACGTTGCCAACAGTCTTTACATTATTACTTTATAGCTCTAAGATGATCTCGCCTACTTGTTAGGAGGTCTTTCTGTCTATCTTTCAAAACTTAGACGATGGATCATTTATCATTTCCCTATGCCTGAGATGATAGATCATCTTTTAAGTCTTTATCATCGTGTGCATTCCTTTTATGTACTTAGACGGTATTCACTTTATTTTATCCTAGATATATATGGATACCTAAATTTTAGTTAAATCTATAATTTATTTTAATAATTGGGATAAATAGTTATTTATTTTATCATAATATAAAATAATAAATTTGAGAAAAAAATATTTTTCCAACAAAACCATCTAAAGAAATATCTCACTACATCCAATAATGTTACTAGCGATCGAATCGGTGCTAGAGGAACCCTAGACCTAGAGGAGGATGCAACCCCACATCTCTTACAATAGAGATAGCCATCTTGTAACGCTATTCGAAAGTAGTCTTGAATATCTTATAGAACTGAAGGACAAGGAGGACAATCTCGGCCCACTCCTGCAAGATGTTCGGCAAATATATATATTTCGACGACGTGATGATGACGATGCATATAATGCACGTGCCGATCACCCTCAACACTGTAGCCATATGCCCATGCTGGGTGGCGATGTCAATCTATGATGTGCTGCAAAGTTTTAATAGTTCCAGATCAATTAATTAAAGAATAATTACAAAAGTCCAAGTGATTAACAAAATAAATAATACATGGAAAGTCAGATACCAATATATGCAAGAAATGCCTACTCCCCAATAGGATCATCTTGTGGGCTCAAGATCGGGTAAATCCCATCACCAAATAGCCAGGCATTATATGTGTGCAATATGTGGTCTAAGAAGTCGCCGTATGACACTTAAGACTTGTAGGACATATAATATATACGTAGGTAGTGCTCATACTCTCGGGAATCCTGACTATGCATGGTTAGCTCAGGTGGCTCAACTGAAACGTAAGGATACTCATAGTCATATGCCCATAGAGCTCCATAACCATAGCCTCCTGTAGAGTGTGGGTATGATGACTATGTATATTGTCTGCGCTCTGAATCCTCATCACATCTGTACTGGATACGTTGACCATTTATACTTATACATCCATTGAGAAGGCGATATAGTGAGGTGTTATAAGATGAGCTCAAAACTTATGCTTCTTCTATTGTTCTTAAAATATGATTATGTACTATTAAGATAGCACATATTTATCATTAAGTTGAGATAAAATTAACGCATGAAGACAACTACTGTTTTTAGCTCTTTTGACTGTTTCAAGATTATGTTCTATATTATCGAGGCTTAAGTCTTAATGTACCTCAAGACTTGTGTAGAAACCCGATAATTTAAAATGAGAAATAATTTTTTAATAAATTATATAATTAAATTTATCATGAAATGATTAATTTACATTTTTACTAAGTGAAATAAAGTGGATTATTGAATTTACTTGGATTTACTTAAGGTAAAGTGAAAAATAAATGCTTTAACCCTTAGATAAATCATTGAAATCCCAATAAAAGTCCATGTAATGGACTAGGATCATAATTGGCCCATTGGATAATCCATAATGGGCTAGATTAGTGGTTAAAGGATTAATAAAGGATAATTAGACCTTAAATTCGTAACACATATTAAATACCTTTTAAAAAGGATTATAATAACCCAATTTCTAGAAGATTGACTCAAGAATCAACCGTTACCTAACAGCTCACTTTGGACCAGTCGTTTTTACATTATTTTCACACCTAAGATGGGCTAGATTAAGAAGAGAAATTATATTTTTCTTCTAATTCGGACTTAATGGGTTTGGTGGAATTAGACAAGGAATCTTGACAAATTTTGCCATATTTTGACTATAAATAGAGCCCTATTCGACCCTTAAACCATCCCTGGAAGTTAAGTCTATGCTGCCGCAAAGATTTGTGGAGATTTGAAGAAAGGAATTGGAAGATCAAAGGGTTTTCTTGTTATTTGGGGATATTCTTTTGATCCGACAAAAGGTAGGTGTCTCTCAGGATAAACTCTAATTAAAGTATGCTATCTTGTGTATTTTTCTGTCCTCTTTTCATTGATAGCTCATTTATTAAATTCTGTTATGAAATGAGGAAGTTATGGTCATTTGATTGGAGGGATATTCCCATTTTTTCATCAGATCCAGAACGTGCTATACCTCAGTAGCGCGTTCTGAACGCGCCAGCCCGACTCAGCGCGTTCAGACAGACCCCGTCTCTTTGACCAAAATTTTAAAAATATACATAAAATAATGTAATAATACTTTCCTTATCGCGCTATACCTGACTAGCGCGTTCTTCATGAACGCGCTAGTCTCGGCTAGCGCGTTCATACCCTTAATCTCGGATGACCAGAAATCAAAAGTATAATATTTCTAATATATATATATAATACATAAAGTGTTTATATATATATCAGGAGTCTATCTCTATTATGGTTTATACCAAATCTATCTCTTTCATTTAGTTTTCAAAATTTTTAAATATATACATATGTTCATGAACGCGCTAGTCTCGGCTTGCGCGTTCATACTTTTAAACTCGGATGACCAGGGGTCAAAAGTATAATATTTCTAATATATATATATAATACCTAAAGTGTTTATATATATATATATCATGAGTCTATATCTATTATGGTTTATACCGAACATGTCTCTTTCATTTAGTTTTCAAATTGTTTAAATATATACATATGTTCATGAACGCGCTAGTCTCGGCTAGCGCGTTCATACTTTTAAACCCGGATGACCAGGGGTCAAAAGTATAATATTTCTAATATATATATATAATACCTAAAGTGTTTATATATATATCAGGAGTCTATATCTATTATGGTTTATACCGAACATATCTCTTTCATTTAGTTTTCAAAATTTTTAAATATATACATATGTTCATGAACGCGCTAGTCTCGGCTAGCGCGTTTATACTTTTAAACTCGGATGACCAGGGGTCAAAAGTATAATATTTCTAATATATATAATACATAAAGTGTTTATATATATATCAGGTGTCTATATCTCTTATGGTTTATACAGAACCTATCTATTTCATTTAGTTTTTAAAAATTTTAAATATATACATATGTTCCTGAACGCGCCACTCTTGACTAGCGCGTTCTTCATGAACGCGCTAATCTCGGCTAGCGCGTTCATAAAAATTTTTCCAAAAATTTTGGTGATCAAAAATATAATATTTTGAATATATATATATATTGTATTTATATATGATGTATGAACGCGACCCTGAGCTATAGCGCGTTCACAGACAGTAACATCTTTTTAGTCTATAACTATTCTATTATTTATCATAATGGTGTAAAAAAATTATTTCAGAATGTAAAAAGGTATTTTCGATCATATTGATGTATAAATACTACTTTCAGCATGTTAAATCTATTTTCTTATCATATGGATTATTAATGTATGATTAAAAGCTAATATCTAAACTCATGATTTCAATTAATAAGTATATATGTTTCTTTACTAAAAGTTGTTCTTTACTAAAAAATTGATGTTTTATGACTCTGAGATTATGTTAAGATGTTTAAAATAATTCTAATAAAACCACTATCTTAATGTTTCTTCCTAATTACCATTCATTTTTGAATTCTACGACTTAATGTCGTTAAACATGATGCTTAAAATGCATTTTTCACTCTCCTTTGTAAATTATCACAATTTTTGCCAGATCTGTACTTGTTTACAAATGAGCTTGTTCTTGAAATTCTTTGGCCATATTGTGGAATTATATAGAAAAAAATGTCAGGGGCTATGGGTCCCAATGAAATGACATTTAAATGCTAGTGTATAAAGGGGTTCTGATCTGATCCCACGGGCGAGGTAAAGTCCAAAAATAAACCGGTATTATAATGATCAGGTGCTGGCATTCACCAATACAGGGTCTATTACAGTTAGGGGCAATCATACTGTCGTGAGAACCCCTAAGTGTGTAGCCAAATAGTGATATTCCATGAGGGGCTGTCATATCGTCGTGATCTCCCCTTAGTGCTTTGGCCAATCCTGCTGAGTGTTGGTAGAAGTGATTGCTCTACTTCTATATTGTTATTGCTTAAAGATTCATCATAAATATCCTTGTAGAAGTAATTGTTCTACTTCTATATTGTTTAAAGTTCAAGTGATTGCTCTACTTCGATATTGCTTAAAGTTCATCATGAATGTTCTTAATTATCTTAATGATATACCCATTGTCTCATCATGAAAGTTCTTGATATATTCCTGGAAATGACCATCGTCTTGTCTACTATCATGATCTTGAAATTATCTTGTTATCTTGAAATTACTTGAAATTCCTTATACAAAATTTCATACTTGAAATTCATGATCAATTACTTCATGACACGAATTGTTAAATTGTTAAATACTTGAAGATTGCCTGGCTTTAGAGATATAAAATCCTACTGAGCTTTTTGCTCACCCTACGTTTTGGTTAATTGTTGCAGGAAATGGAAATGAACAAGGGATTGGACAAGAGTGAATGAGTGTTTTCTTTTCCCTAGGATTTATGTAGATCATTAGTATTTTTACAAGGTTTATGTATTTGGAAAATTTGGAAGATTGTATCATGCCTTATGGCTTATAAATTAGTGATGTAAACCTTTATTTTGATGGAATAAAATTAGCAATTTCATCTTAGCTCTCTATCTTTAGAATTAAATTTGTACATGCTCTGACCGACACGAGTGCCTCGTAACTGCTCGCGCCTCGATTTTCCGCGTCGGGGCGTGACAGTTTTAGTGGTATCAGAGCCTAGGTTACATAAAACCTAGGATTCTTAAAACTTAGGTTTCCCTTGATAGAAACTTGGATAGAAATTTAAACCTTCCTGATAAGATTGGGTAGAAACACGGGTTAAGTTTTAAAAAGAATGAATTATCAAGAAATAAATACCAAGGAAAAATGATTAAACCCTGTAATTATGGTTTCATGCTAAATCTCGCAAATGGCCGCCGAGAGAGCGCAATGGTGCGATATGCAACGCACTGTCCAAGGACTAACACAAGCCTTGCAACAAGTTGTGCAAGGTGGAGCACGGCATGAAGCCGGGGATTTACATCAAAAATTCTAAAAGATGAATCCCTCGAAGTTTAGTGGATCTACTGACCCGGATGAAGCGGAGAATTGGGTGCAAGAAGTAGAGAGAACCTTTAAAGTAATGCAATGCACCGATGAAGAGAAGGTACTATTAGGGACCTATCAACTAGAAAAGGATGCCCGAGCATGGTGGGTATCCGTCGAAGCGATCTTACCTAATGAACAAATTACATGGGACGAGTTCTTAGAACATTTTAATGAGAAGTATTTCTCGGAAAGAATCCGCGAGAAGAAGGCCATGGAGTTCGCGACATTAAAACAACGTAGCTTATCTGTAGCAGATTATGAAGCGACATTTTCTAGATTAGCTCGGTATGCCCCACACCTAGTTTGTACGGAGAAAATGAGAGCAAGAAGATTTATGAATGGATTAAAGGTGGAACTCATTCCTCGATTGGCTCCATTGGAGATTCAAACTTATACGGAAATGGTTAGGAAAGCACAAATTCTAGAAGATGCTATGAATATGGTGGAGCGAATCAAAGGGAAAGTCGCCAAGAAGGAGTTAGTCTATGGGTCCAAGAGCGAGGAAACCGTGAATGACAAGAAGAGGTTAAATGGAGGTAACGATTTCGTAAGGACAAGAAGCCCCGGAATAATGATCAACAAATTGTTCCGGTCAAGGAAAAATGTGAGCATTACAAGAAAGGAAGGCACAACCCAGATGAATGTTGGTATAAACTTGGGAAGTGCATCCGTTGCGGAAGCATGGATCATAAAATTACTCGTTGTCCACTCTTAAAGAAAGGAGTGCCGCAAGCATTGGAAGGTAACCTTATAAACCTATCTCGTCTATGATGGCATAGTTTAGAAATGGTGATCTTAGCACTTAGCATGTTATGAAAATGATCTAGTTAGAATGCATAGTTTGGATATGGTAATTTTACCCTACTATTACGAAAAGAAAATCATGTGAATTTGGGGACCAAATTCTTTTAAGTGGGGGAAGATGTAGAAACCCGATAATTTAAAATGAGAAATAATTTTTTAATAAATTATACAATTAAATTTTTCATGAAATGATTAATTTACATTTTTACTAAGTGAAATAAAGTGGATTATTGAATTTACTTGAATTTACTTAAGGTAAAGTGAAAAATAAATGCTTTAACCCTTAGATAAATCATTGAAAGCTCAATAAAAGTCCATGTAATGGACTAGGATCATAATTGGCCCATTGGATAATCTATAATGGGCTAGATTAGTGGTTAAAGGATTAATAAAGGATAATTAGACCTTAAATTCGTAACACATGTTAAATGCCTTTTGAAAAGGATTATAATAACCTAATTTCTAGAAGATTGACTCAAGAATCAACCCTTACCTAACAGCCCACCTTGGACCAGCCGTTTTTACATTATTTTCACACCTAAGATGGGCTAGATTAAGAAGAGAAATGGTATTTTTCTTCTAATTCGGACTTAATGGGTTTGGTGGAATTAGGCAAGGAATCTTGACAAATTTGGCCATATTTTGGCTATAAATATAACCACATTCGACTCTTAAACCATCCCCGGAAGTTAAGTCTATGTTGCCGCAAAGATTTGTGGAGATTTGAAGGAGGAATTAGAAGATCAAAGGGTTTTCTTGTTATTTGGGGATATTCTTTTGATCCGACAAAAGGTAGATGTCTCTCAGGCTAAACTCTAATTAAAGCATGCTATCTTGTGTATTTTTCTGTCCTCTTTCCATTGATAGCTCATTTATTAAATTTTGTTATGAAATGAGCAAGTTATGGTCATTTGATTGGAGGGGTATTCCCATTTTTTCATCAGGTCCAGAACGTGCTATACCTCAGTAGCACGTTCTGAACGCACCAACCCGACCCAACGCGTTCAGACAGACCCCGTCTCTTTGACCAAAATTTTAAAAATATACATAAAATAATGTAATAATACTTTCCTTATCGCGCTATACCTGACTAGCGCGTTCTTCATGAACGCGCTAGTCTCGGCTAGCGCATTCATACCCTTAACCCCGGATGACCAGAAATCAAAAGTATAATATTTCTAATATATATATATAATACATAAAGTGTTTATATATATATCAGGAGTCTATATCTATTATGGTTTATACCAAACATATCTCTTTCATTTAGTTTTTAAAATTTTTAAATATATACATCTGTTCATGAACGCGCTAGTCTCGGCTAACGCGTTCATACTTTTAAACCCGGATGACCAAAGGTCAAAAATATATTATTTCTAATATATATATATAATACCTAAAGTGTTTATATATATATCAGGAGTCTATATCTATTATGGTTTATAACGAACATATCTCTTTCATTTAGTTTTTAAATTTTTTAAATATATACATCCGTTCATGAACGCGCTAGTCTCGGCTAGCGCGTTCATACTTTTAAACCCGGATGACCAGAGGTCAAAAGTATAATATTTCTAATATATATATATAATACCTAAAGTGTTTATATATATATCAGGAGTCTATATCTATTATGGTTTATACCGAACATATCTCTTTCATTTAGTTTTCAAAATTTTTAAATATATACATCTGTTCATGAACGCGCTAGTCTCGGCTAGCGCGTTCATACTTTTAAACCCGGATGACCAGGGGTCAAAAGTATAATATTTCTAATATATATATAATACATAAAGTGTTTATATATATATCAGGTGTCTATATCTCTTATGGTTTATACAGAACATATCTATTTCATTTAGTTTTTAAAATTTTTAAATATATACATATGTTCCTGAACGTGCCACTCTTGACTAGCGCGTTCTTCATGAACGCGCTAGTCTCGGCTAGCGAGTTCATAAAAATTTTTCAAAAATTTTGGTGATCAAAAATATAATATTTTGAATATATATATATTGTATTTATATATGCTGTATGAACGCGACCCTGAGCTATAGCGCGTTCACAGACAGTAACATCTTTTTAGCCTATAATTATTCTATTCTTTATCATAATGGTGTAAAAAAATTATTTCAGAATGTAAAAAGGTATTTTCGATCATATTGATGTATAAATACTACTTTCAGCATGTTAAATTTATTTTCTTATCATATGGATTATTAATGTATGATTAAAAGCTAATATCTAAACTCATGATTTCAATTCATAAGTATATATGTTACTTTACTAAAAAGTTATTCTTTACTAAAAAAATTGATGTTTTATGATTCTGAGATTATGTTAAGATGTTTAAAATAATTCTAATAAAACCACTATCTTAATGTTTCTTCCTACTTACCATTCATTTTTGAATTCTACGACTTAATGTCGTTAAACATGATGCTTAAAATGCATTTTCCACTCTCCTTTGCAAATTATCACAATTTTTGCCAGATCTGTACTTGTTTACAAATGAGCTTGTTCTTGAAATTCTTTGGCCATATTGTGGAATTATATAGAAAAAAATGTCAGGGGCTATGGGTCCCAATGAAATGACATTTAAATGCTAGTGTATAAAGGGGTTCTGATTTGATCCCACGGGCGAGGCAAAGTCCAAAAATAAACCGGTATTATAATGATCAGGTGCTGGCATTCACCAATACAGGGTCTATTACAGTTAGGGGCAATCATACTGTCGTGAGAACCCCTAAGTGTGTAGCCAAATAGTGATATTCCATGAGGGGCTGTCATATCGTCGTGATCTCCCCTTAGTGCTTTGGCCAATCCTACTGAGTGTTGGTAGAAGTGATTGCTCTACTTCTATATTGTTATTGCTTAAAGATTCATCATAAATATCCTTGTAGAAGTAATTGTTCTACTTCTATATTGTTTAAAGTTCAAGTGATTGCTCTACTTCGATATTGCTTAAAAGTTCATCATGAAAGTTCTTAAATTATCTTAATGATAGTACCCATTGTCTCATCATGAAAGTTCTTGATATATTCCTGGAAATGACCATCGTCTTGTCTACTATCTTAATCTTGAAATTACTTAGAAATTCCTTATACAAAATTTCATACTTGAAATTCATGATCAATTACTTCATGACACGAATTGTTAAATTGTTAAATACTTGAAGATCACCTGACTTTAGAGATATAAAATCATAATGAGCTTTTTGCTCACCCTACGTTTTGGTTAATTGTTGTAGGAAATGAAAATGAACAAGGGATTGTACAAGAGTGAATGAGTGTTTTCTTTTCCCTAGGATTTATGTAGATCATTAGTATTTTTACAAGGTTTATGTATTTGGAAAATTTGGAAGATTGTATCATGCCTTATGGCTTATAAATTAGTGATGTAAACCTTTATTTTGATGGAATAAAATTAACAATTTCATCTTAGCTCTCTATCTTTAGAATTAAATTTGTACATGCTCTGACCGACACGAGTGCCTCGTAACTGCTCGCGCCTCGATTTTCCGCGTCGGGGCGTGACAACTTGCGTCTTATGACGCTTATAGAAAGTACCTCACAACTGTCTCCGTCAGGTCAATTTGATGCAGGGATCATCGTGACATCTACTTCAGGGAAGTCTGCATCGACAGCAAGATCTGATGCTTCCCCTTTGAGTCCACAAGCCCCACCTTGGGTGACGAGCTATGCTCGGATCCTTTCAAATTTGAAGTCCTTCATGGAGTTGTCCATTGATGTTCGCCAACCCACCTTCATGGATGGCAGAGACCCCCTGCGTGGAGGGTGGTCGGAGAGGAGGGGAGGAGAGATGCAATGGAGAGCCATTGTGGCACTACGTGGAGGGGGTGAAAGAGAGAGAGGGCGGGACAATGAGAGGGAAGAAGGGTTGTGTGGGCGAGGGAGAGGGGGGCCGACGAGGGGGTGGGTGGCGCTACGTGGGGGTGAGAGAGAGAGAGAGAGAGAGAGAGAGAACACCCAGATGAGGAGCAACTGAAAGCAGAGTTGAAACAATAAGTGCATAAATGCTCTTAATAAATTCTCAATTTTAAAATTTATGAATTCTTTGGATTTTAGACTAGGTTCTTTTGTTTGGATGGCTAATCAAATACCGATGTGGATTTCGGTTTCCGATAATTCTAGGGTAAGAAAGAATCTAAAAAAACGTGTCACATATTCCAAGTGATTTTGAGTATATGACACTCCAAACACAAGAACAACATCATAAAATAATATTTGTCATTTTATAACATTTGATAGGCCATGAAATCAATTAGTACATCTCATCCTGACACTGCGGTGCTCCCAATTTTTCATATACTTCTTTAATTATTAAATTTATAAAGTAGATCTGTGTATGTTTGGGATGTCCACGTATCTTATCATTACCCTTAATTAATAATGGCTAGAGTCTAAAGGCGTACAACTTCCCGGTGTCACTTCCCGTAGTTGATAAAATCTAATCATTTTGAACAAAATATGTTAGGTTATAAAAGTTACTTATATATTTTTTTAGTTAGTAAATTAGAGGAAACTTATTAAAAAGAGGTTACCAACAATGACAGTTGTAAATAGTTGATTCACCCGTCAAGAAAATTAAAGTCGAAAACTTAAAATTCAATTTTTGCTAAATATGGTACATACAACAAGTCTAATGGTACTTAAACATTGAGATGACTTGACTAAACATTAGTAACATCAATTTGACAAAATTTACTAAGTTAAAATTAATTCCATGACTTGATGACTTAAGTGATGATCTATCCCTAGAACTAGGGGGCATATTACACTCTTCCCCTAAAAAAGTTGACAAACTTTATGGAGGAGATTCCACATAAACCTCCTCCATGTAAAACCTTCTTTAACATGAGTTTCATCCCCACTACTAATTAGTAGTCACGGAGGTACCCAACCCCCTAAAAGTGGGTTGAGGAAATTCATGGAGGAGATTTCACTTAACCAAGTCGCCTCTATGTAAAATCTTCTTTAGCATGACCTCCATCTGCACTTTTTTTTGAAAGTGGCATAAAGCCACATTTCATTAAAAAAGATAATAAAAGGATATAGACCCTAAACAGTAGAAACGGGGTTAAAAAAAGTTCTACCAAGAGGGTAGAATCTCTCCCATAGAGGAAACAAAACCCTTCAAGGAAGAAGAACATAAAATAACAAAATGAATTGTTTCCACGCCACCAATCTAGAAAGAAGAGGGGGATTGATGGCAAGATAACCCTCTAACCGTGAAGTGACAATCAAATAAGCACTTAGATACAATTTTGGATAATGGAAGAAGGATGTTTGAATTCCTCTCTATAACACACTTTTGTTCTTGTCTCTCCATATCATAGACCAAAGCAAAGTTGGAAAACACATTCCCCAAGTATCCTTCTCTTCTTTTACTGGATTTAATAGCATCATCCAAAAGTCATTCCTCCAAGTAATTCTTAATAGCCCACTGCACCTTGGTAGCTTAGAAGAATTAAAGCCATACCATCTAGATGATGCCACAATTAAAGAAAAGGTGATCTAAGTTCTCTAGATAGCAAACGTAGAAAACACCTAATGTTGAATTTGAATTCATAAATTCTATCAGTTGTTTGAAGATTCTCCTCCAAGCAATTTTTCAAAGGAAAATTCTGATTTTGATCGGAAGTTTGACATTCCACACTTGCTTATATCAAGGGACTTTTCGGCCTCCTTGCACCATAATAAGTGAAGCATATTTGACAAAATAAATCCTTATTTTTTCTCATTTCCATGTTCTTTGAGTCGATAGTTCTTTGAGATAAATTCTTATGATCCGGTAGACAGGAGAACTGCCCATTCCTCTTCATTCAAATTTCTTGTGACAGAGGTAGGGGAAGGAGTCCTTGAGCGACTCATTCAACAGTCAAGGATCTCCCCAAAACTTAGATTTTCTTCCACCCCCACTATTAATTTGTAACTATATATATGGAGATTAAGTTATAATCTATCTACACCTCACTCCCCCACTGTTTAACTAGTCACAAGACGTTACTAAATCTCCTCCCGATCTCATTCTCCCACTACACAAGACAATACTCTCTCTCTATCTAAATCTGAAGTTAAGTTAGAATAACATCATCACCTTCCCTTGATTGACAGAATGTGATAAAATATCTCCTCCTTATAGGATGTTACGTGCAGTTGACAAATCAATATATAATATTCGATGACTTTAATGAGGAAAAAATATCATTTTTTCTACCCCTATATATTTTTGAAACCGAGTTAACTTAGGGCCCCTTTGTTAAACGGATGGGGTCTGCTTATTCGGCCAACATGGTCGAATAAGGCCGATTAAGACCCTGTGTGTGAGGGGGGGAGGTGACTCGCCCCACGATGCAGCCGACAAGCGCCCGACCATTCGTTTATCAAACCCCCCCTTATAGTCTACTTATTAGACTCACTTTGATTAACGGAATAAGTCCAGGTAGGATAAGCTATCACTATTCTAGTTTGGTTCATTATGACTTAATCAGAGTCGGATATAGATTAGAGTGAATTTTCTTATTACCATAAAATAGGTGAAATAATTTAACCGACGTCGGATGAGAATAGGGGGCGGACATATCACCCCGAGTAGACCATTGGCCTTATTCTAATCCTTTAACCCCAATTTGATAAAAAGTTAGCCCTGGGTTAGTCCAAAGCTAACCCAGGGCTAACCATTTTAGTGGTTTGATTGACAAATATGTTTGATTCAGATTATGAGGGGCTTAATCCTCGACTAACTTGAGATTTTCTAATCCACCTTTTGAGATGGGTTAGAGTTAGTCCAATGATATTTAATACACACACTCTCTCTCTCTTGTCATTAATGCAACTCTCTCTCTCTCTCTCTCTCTCTCTCTCTCTCTCTCTCTCTCTCTCTCGTTAACATTGAAGAAAACTAAATATTAATTATTAAAATATTATATTACTATTTATTATTCACATTTAATTTTTAATTAGTGGTGTTAACAATACTATTTATCAAAAAGATTTTTATTTCAACAATATATTTATATTATAGAATATATTAAAAATAAAATAAAATAAAATTTTTAAGTGAACATCAATCTATCCAAGGCGATTTAGTACGTTCTGGCTATTGTCATTAATGTTGCTTTCTCTCTCTCTCATTAAATGTCAAGGGAACAAAATATTAATTATTAAAATATTATATTATTATTTATTACTCACATTTAATTTTTAATTAGTGATATTAATGATATTATTTATCAAAAATATTTTTATTTTCATAGTATATTTATATTAAAGAATATATTAAAAATTTTATAAAATAATAAAATAAAAAATTTATGTGAACAATAATCTAACTCATAATTAATGATGATTTTGACTTTTAAAATTTTAATTAGTGAGATTAATGATATTATTTATCAAAAGATTTTATTTTCATGATATATTCAATTTATAGCATATGTGAAAAAAATTTAAAAAAAATTAAAGATAAACAATAACCCAAACTAGTAATTAATGATATTTTTATCATTTAAATTTTAATTAGTGAGATTAATTATGTTATTTATTAAATTTTTATTTTTACTATTATATTTAATTTATAGTATATATCAACAATATTTTAAAAATAAAAGTAAATAAACATTTTAAAATGAACAAATACCCGTGAATAAAAAATTCAAAAAGAGCTATCGTTGATACTAACCCATCACGTTGGATTAAAAGTAAGTTAATCCATCTACTTACTCTCATATTAACTCTCCTCTTATCAAATCAAAAGTAAGTTAACTCCGAATTATTTTAACTAGATTGAGTTATACCACTCTCAATCTAACTGCTAATCAAATTAAGGTTTAGGACTGTTTGAAAACCGAGCACGATTAGCGCCCTTGCTCCCTCACCCTAATAGGTTATCAAACAGCCCCTCGTCAAATAACACGATCTCCAATGTTCTTATCTATATAGGTATTCATAATCTAATCGAGCTATGTATATTTATGTACTTGTATCATATTTTTTCATGTAAAACAAAAGTAATGGCTGATGCAGATTTTCGTGCACATCCTTCACCATATCTCAGGCTCCAACCATTTTAGAGTCAAAAGCAAAAGCTCCCCAATAGGAAAGATGGAAGAGCGAAGGGTCTCATTTTAACTGGTGTAGTAATAATGTTATCCAAATAGAAGACTGTAGCAAGGAACATTCCCGAAAATTCTTTCTTTCCGACGCCAAATCCTCCATCCACCTCTAGATCTTGCCAAAGAACAGATGAACAAGAGCAGAGGGGAAGGACGAGAACGGGAATTGCCTACGCAGGCAGCAGAAGAGAAGACGGCAGTATACATACCCACCACGCCACGCCAACAGGAACCGCAAGACCCCGTTTTTTCTGCCTATGCCAGGCTCTCGAGGGGAAGAAGAAGAAGAAGAGGAGGAGGAGGAGGTTGTGAGGCAAGAACCATTGGGATCAAGAGCTCTTCTTAGAGGCGGATGCGGGGGGAGAAGCCACCAGGTGCCTCCAGAGGTAGCGCCCGCTCGCCATGTCCACGCAGGTCCAGAACCCCGAGCTGACAGCGGACCGGATCTGTCACGACAGAGACAGAAGAAGATCAGAAAACCACCCAGATGGATGGGAACGACGGTTGAAGAAGAGAAAGAAGAAGCCACAAAGGGATGGAGGAGCTTCCTGTCCGGTGCTCTCCGGTACCTTGCAATGGAGGGGTTCCCCCTCCGGCTGGGTTCTTGTGGCCGCGCCGGACTCCTCGGCCTGTGCGGTCTCCTCCGCGTCTTCCGGCCCGGCCTTGAGGCTCCGCAGGACGAAGAATCCAGCGAGCGTGGCGGAGAGGAAGATTAGGATCAACCTGAGAGGGCACATCTCTCCCTCTCTCTCTCTCCCAGTCTCTCTCTCTCTCTCTCTGTCAAAGGCTGCAGTTGCCAAGATAGGAAGAGATGGAGAAGGGAAGGAAGGAAGAGGGGAGGAAGGGAGAGGTGGGCAAGGTTTGGTGAGACTGGCTGGAGCTGGTTGGGCGAGTAGGGGGAGAAAAAAAATGGCCGCCCCTCTTCTTCTCCCCCTTGGCTACGTAAGCAGTTTCTGTAATTCTGTGCCGTGGTGCGAAGCACCCCAGCCATTGGAGGGGATTTTATTTTATTTTTTGTTTGGGGGGGGGGGACTGTGGGAGGGGGAAGGGGGAAAGGTTAAATAAATATGTATTTTGTCATTCAAAATATATTTATTTATTTTATAGATGATACATTTTCATATTATAATAGAGATAAGTTTTACTTTATGTTATACACAGATTACATTCTCTTGCAGTCTCATAATTTAGATTTTTTGATATTTTTTTCTTAGGCTGACCCTTGTATTGTGAGATAGATTCTGCCGTTCTATAATTGGCCTATGTCCATTATATGTCTTTACGTGACTCTTTGCCCCCGTTTTAAGTTTCGTTATTAATAAAAAATAAGTATTTTATGTATTAAAGATTTATGTTCCAATCAATAACTCAGAAACTACTTTTGACATATATATATATATATAATAATAAATGATTGATCTAGAAATAGCAAGTCAATCTATGATCTTTTTCCTGCTGTGGTGGAGAGTGGGGGGTGAGTTTATTCCTAAGATTAAAAAATGATGATTTCTTTTTTTTTTTTTTTTATTCCTTCGTTTTGACATAGGCAGAGAGGAGGACGACGATGAGAATGTTGTTGCAGCGCAGGTACTTCCTCCTGAGTGCTTCCCGGAATAGAAGAAATACTTCGGGGATGTGACATTGAAGCTCGATGAAGTCCTCCCTTATTAGGCGTTTGTCCGCGGGGCTCGAGCCCAGGGATGCTTTGATTGCGGTAAAGGCATTGATCATTCATCAAGGCTCAGCGTTCAACATGATTCCATGGGTTTTATTTTCTTTGAACCCCAGCGTATTTACAGACCCTCGGATCTTTTATCTGTTAGACACAACTCACCTTAAAAGGTCTAATACCTTGCAACGTTCGACAGTTCTCATTCATCCTTAGAACTCCACATCTTATGTGTGTGTACGTATTGATCTAGGCGATAGATGAATCAGGTCCAGGGTTTGTCGTCTCGGTGCGACCTGTCCCAACTCACACGACCCGACCCGTCCCGACCCAGGCAGGCAACGGGACGCCCGAGTCATGGGTCGTGATCGAGACGCTTTATTATTTTAATATTATATTATATGTATAGTATCTTTTTCTATTTTATTTTATTATTTTATATATAATATATATATAGTCTTTTTTTATTTTAACATAGAGCGAGATAGACCGAGACGGATCGAGACGGGACCGACCCGATCCGTCCCAAACAGTGACCGGGACATACTTTCGATCGAGACAGCAAACCCTGATTATACCTATGATTAGATGTAAAAATTCAAAGACACCAACCATAGTTAATATAATGGAAACTATATCCAAGTATATCTCATTGGTCTACCACAATATTGACGGATTGTATCAAAATATCGCCATGAGCAAAATCCCGAGCATATTGAAAGGCCGAGTGTAGATAGTACGCAGCAATCACAAGATAAAACAAAATTTTTGTATCATCTAAAGATCGCGGCTCAATTATTGTTAGAGACTATAAATGTTTACCTGCCATGTGAAGATCGCGGCTCATTTGCTTGTCATATCTGTCCTCCACAATCTCTAAGATGGTGGGTCCATATTTCTGGGACGTTGCAAGAATCTTCCGCTTTGCAACTTCAATTTTGTTGTACACCAACCCCATGGTTGATACTCTATCCTCATTCACATATCTCAGAACCTCATAGAGTGGCTCTATCAATGAAACTAATATCTTGACTCTATCCCAAAAGTTACCCGTGTTGACAATCCCTTCGACCTCCCCTCCTTCACGTGAAGCGGCAAAAGAGGAACTCACCGAAGTCTCACCCCTAAACATTTACTTCAACCCATCCATGTGCTTCAGAAGGCTCTGCAATGCGATGTAGTTGGTGGCAAATCGTGTAATACTAGGCCTCAACAGTTCGCCGCCACAATGCTCTCTCATCCATGCCAGTACAAGTGTGTGGTTGTAGATATATTTCGTGACATTTTGTGTCACCTCGACCACAGATTTGACTACACGAAGCTGACCAATCTCTTTGAGCATCAGATCTACATAGTGTTGCACAGAGGGTCCAGAAAATGTGTCGTCTGGTCCTCATCAGCTCTTCCCCAGCCTTCTTATAGTTCGAGCTGTTGTCTGTCACCACTTAAACAATGTACTCCTCCCCGATCTCAGTCACCACTTGTTCCATCAATGACAAAATATATTGATAACTGTGGACTTGGCCTGACACATCCACTGATCTGTGAAAGAAAACATATCTGTCATAATAAACAAGGAAGTTGATCAGGCTACTTTTAGTGGTACCTGACAATCCATCACAAATTAGTGTGACTCCATACTTTGACCATTTCTGTTTGAATGAGTCAACATAACTCTTGATCTCAGCAACTTGTTCATCAAGATATATGCCGACCAACTCTCTCGATGTAGGTGGTTGCACGTGTAACCCAAGAACTTATGCTTCCTGAAACATTGGCTTGTAGTAAGGACTGTTGGCCGCATTAAAAGGCAGACTCGCATGGTGCCACCATTTTGCAACGGCATGTCCAAGTTTCCATTTAGGCCCCTTCTGGCCATATGCATCGTCCATCCTCGTTTGCTTGCCATGCTCTCTGGATAGTGCACTGAGCTCCACATCTTCAATGTTGATCGATTGTGTCCTTTTTTTTGTGAACACAACTTTTGACTATGACTAACCTAATAAAACAAAAGTAAATATATATGTAGTAATACATGTATTTTACTTACATACATATACAAATATACAAATACGTAAATCCGTACAAGTAAAATACTCAGGATGCCGAGTCTTCGAGTGAGTCTCCGAACCACAAGCTCGGGGCAATGCGATGTCGGCTCCGAGTAGTGGGCCCATTAGGGGACCCGGTGTCCCCACCACCAGCGGAGGGCATCGTCGTGTTCCTCTCCCGACAAAGAGCGGCCGCCGTCGCATGGTCACAGGCTCGCGGAGGGCACCATCTTCTTCCTCTCCAGTCTCAGAGCAGAGCAAACTCCACCTCTCCCGTGCTTGCCATCGCTTCCATTGGCTCGCCGCCCAGGCAACTGCATGCCACAGCCATTGCCGACCGGCCACCCACAGAGGTGGGACGCTGGCCGGAAGAGAGGAGGGAGAGGGGAGGTGGGACGTCGGCCGGAAGAGGGGAGGGAGAGGGGCATAGGGGAGGCTGGAGGGAGAGGGGAGGTGGGACTCCGGAGTCCTTATTGAGCGCAAGGGAGACGATGGAAGGCGAAGCACTAGAGAGCTTGCTCATGGGAGAGGGGAGGTGGGACACCGACGATGGGCTGTTGCTCGCCGATGGCTACTCTCTCCCTCGCAGCGACGCCGACGATGGGCTGTTGATCTGGTAGGTGGTCTCCTATGCCAATGTCGCCACCGAGGGGGACGAGGCACCGTTGAACGCGGAGGGACACTTCGTCGGCTTCCTGAGCATGTACGGCAAGTCGTACGCCTGTCCTGCTCGCTTTGGACCTACAGTCGGGGATGGGGAGCGCCAGACGAGGTAGGGACACGGGGGAGAAAAGTAGGTGGGTCGGGGTGAGACGCGAGTTCCTCTCAAAAAAAAAATATGGCAAGATTTATTTTTATTTTAAGAGAAATTATAATGAGACGAGATCCTATCCTAAAAAAATCAAAGAGATCTTACCAAACTTGTTTAAAAGGGTTATCTCTTTTAATATTTATTTTTAGAGAAAAACGAGATAGAAAATTATGTTTAGGGGGTGAACCACCCCCACTACGGTGAGTGGGTTCAAGAAGAGAGATTTTTTTTCTCCATCCGACCCAACGAAAAGGCTGTGATGCCCAGTATAATCATCTCATTTAACTAGACTTGACCCCTTGGTTGGTTGGGGTGCAACTCCACGTACGATTGATGTCCGCCGGCAAATGGGAAACAGTCAAAAAGGGTGCAGCAGAATCGGACTGGCCGGGGCGCATTGGGCGGAGGCACAGAGAAAGGTCCACATCCAACAACGGGAATAAATAATAAATATATCTCAATTTCATGCTCGTTTGTTTATTTAATAATGCAATTTTTTTAGACGCCGATGCCAAGCTTCCGAAGCCCTCCCCTCCCCCTTCATTTCCTTCTGTTTTTTTCTGTTCTTTTTTCTTTTTCACGGTGCTAGGGCTGATAAAATGGGTCTCGACACGTTAATAATAAACCCACTAAAATCGATAATATTATATCCGAGTACATATCCATCAATCTAAATATTAAGAGATCTGTGCTTTTTTGGTAAGTACTCCCTCTCTTTTTTCCTTCCCCTAATATTAAGAGATCTGTCAGTTTATGTTAGATGAAAATATAATAAGATTTTTACGACCAAGTCCATTTTTGTCAGATATGTTAAAGTTTAATGTGAGTGAGCTATATTTGTGGAATAAATAACAATTAAACCTGAAACCTGGCCTGCTTAAACTGTTCATTTATTAAAAAGTTTATTGGGCCTGCTGCTCTCAATCTTCGAGCAATCTTGGAGCTGTAAAATTAGATGTTACATGACATGACCACCTTAATCTTATTAAATTAGGAAATATGTGAACCTGCATCTATAGGAGTTCTTTCTCTCTTCTTCTTTTTTCGGCATGCGAAAGATTAGATCAAGAGTTCTATAAGCCAAGGTGACATCAATATTTTATTTTATTCATTAGCAGACATTATGTTTGCTCCTCATCTGCACCTTCATCGAAATCATGTAAACTCGTGTTGCCGGCAATCCGAGCTCCTCACTGTTTTAAGCTGTTGAGGTAGCCACAACCCACAAATGTACACATCGACACATGGATCGCACCCCCAGCACTACACCCTGCACCCACACACACACACACACTTGCCACACGCCACTAACCTTATGCCAGAATTTACGAAAGGACAACGGGGGTGTGTTTGGTTGGACCACTTCTATGATGCCGAGGAAAGGGCCCATTCTCAAGTGGGACTCAATGTCGCGAGCAAAGATTATCTTCCCAACCACTCCCTATCCCTTTATTAAGAGGACGCTGTCGAGGCGCCCACGGTTGTTACAAGTCTTTGATGAGCAAAATGTCAACCCATTTGAGTTTCCTTTGAAAACTGTGAAACGTTATGATCATGTCTATTGGGTAGGTATCCTCACCCAACGCGGTTTCAAAGGACCTAAACCGCATTTCTTTTAAAGAGTAACACTTGTTTCACACCTTTTGTTTCTTAACAAGTCGGGGGGGGGGGGGGGGGGGGGGGGGGGGTTTCACCACTCCAAATGTAGCCCAATAGCACGGCCCAGCCCGTAGGCAAAGAATATACGCTCATCGGGGGAGAGGAGGCTCAATAAGGTCGCCCAACTGGTTCAAGAGCACTTGAGACCCAATAAACGTTGTCTAAGTCTTGCACCAAACGCGTGTCATAATAGCCCCTTCACTAGGTGTAGAGCCAGAAGGAAAGTCAGGCTCCCCGCCAAGCGTTAGGCTGGGAGAAACATCGACGGGCAACATGACGTGGTGTCATGAGAATCAAACTCGAGAGATTCGAACGGTGACTCAGCCCTTCAGGGGGCTTAGAGAGCCAACTAGATCCCGAGTAGGAGGCTCAAAGTATTATCTCAACCCCAACACCCTTTGTAGGGAGAGTACTAACTCGAATGCTAAGCGAGCTCATAGCTTGAATTTTCGCACACTGAGTTTTAGCTAGACCGGACCTTAGTCCGATCCCTGGAAGAAGAGCCTTAACTCGACCATGAAGAGCTATAACTTGAATATGAAAGGCCTTAGCCTAGTCCCCAAAAGATGAGTCTTAACTCGACCATGAAGAGCTTTAACACGACCACAAAGGGCCTTAACCCGATCGATGGAGAGGCCTTATAGGGTGTTTGGGAGCAATTTTTTTTTTAAATCTATTTCTATCTAAAAATTTGTGTCAACATAATTTTTGACTTAAATTTTAAAATTGATAAAATCAGACAATTTCTGTTTGGCAGCAGTGTCGTAAATTTTAAAATTTGTGTAAATGTGTTTGTCAGGGATCTTCCTCTCCGGGTAGCCTCCGGCAGTTGCAGAGAGAGAGAGAGAGAGAGAGACGCCGGGGGAGGGGAGGTCGCCGCAGGGAGGGGGCCGCCGTCGGGGGAGGTGAGGGGGCCGCCGTCGGGGGGAGGGTGCCGCAAGGGGGAGGGGAGCCGCCAAGGGAGGGGAGGTCGCCGCAGGGAGGGGGCCGCCGTCGGGGGAGGTGAGGGGGCGCCGTCGGGGGGAGGGGAGGGTGCCGCAAGGGGGAGGGGGAAGCCGTCGGGGGAGAGGAGCCGGAGCCGGAAGGGGGGGAAGGGGAGGGGGTGCGCAGGGGGATCCGTCGCCGGAGGGGGGAAGGGGAGGGGCTGCGGTCGCAGGGGGGAAGCCGGAGGAGGGGGAGGGGGCTGCCGGGGAGGGGAGGGCGCGGAGGGGCTGCCGGGAAGGGGAGGGGAGGGCGCACGGGGGGGAGCCGGCGCCGGAGGGGGGGAACCGGAGGGGGGGGATCCGGCGCCGGAGGGGGGGAACCGGAGGGGGGGCCTGCGCACGGGGGGGAACCGGCGCCGGAGGGGGGCCTGCGCACAGGGGGGAACCGGAGGGGGGGCTGCGCACGGGGGGGAACCGGCGCCGGAGGGGGGGCCTGCGCACGGGGGGGAACGGGAGGGGGGGCTGCGCACGGGGGGAACCGGCGCCGGAGGGGGGGCCTGAGCACGGGGGAGCCGGAGCCGGAGGGAGGGGAGGGGGGAGGGAGAGGGGGCTGGGGTTCGCGAGTGGGAGAGATAGAGACGTGGTGAGTGTTTTTGAAAAAAAAATTGGTACAATGTTGTTTTTTTTTTAGGAAGATTTACATGGGAGTATAGTATCATCTTAAAAATTAGGAGAGGCATACCAAACGGTGTTATAAGACCTCTTCCTCTTTTTTTTAAAATTGAGAGAAAAAAGAGGTAAAAAACTGCAACCAAAGACCCTATTAGCTCAATGAAAGCCGACGTTGGGGATGTCAACAACTCGGAAGACCAAAACAAGTCATACATGGAACAGCTGGAGGCTTATGTGACTACAGAAGGAGAAGCCTTAAAGCATCCCGTTAAGTCTCATCACATCTTGACAATGCTATTTTAAAAAGTGCTGGGAGGATTTGACCCATAACCCTTGCAAAGTATAACTATTGCCCTACACAACAATTGACATCCACGAAGAAGTGGGCGTAACTCTCAGATATGCCACAACAGTGTCATGACCACGAAAGGAATGCCACTAGACATGTACACCATGAAAGTTGGGAGGAATCGCAAGTTTTCAAGAAGCCAAAGCATCATTATCACCTGACAAATCGGCCAACAGGTATTTGTGCCTTTACGATGCCGAGATATGTGTTGTCTCATCAAATCGGAGACCTCTAGAAGATTTACTCAGATCCACCATAGCCATCGCCAGGGAGGCTTATATAAGGAGATGTCAACGATCTCCTCTAGGTATGAAGCGAAGTAAGGAAAAAAAACCTTTGTATTTCCATATGCCAAAATCCTCCTGATCTAGAGAGGGAAAGAAGCGCAAGCGTGGTCCTTGTTTCCATGTCTTTCTCTTCACCACGAAATCACCTGTAAGCCATCCACTTCGGGCTACCAGTAGGGGAGCGCCACGTGACATCGACGGTGGCAGGACTGTGACCGTAGGTTCCTCAAGCAGGTCTTGCTCCTGCTCCTCATCTCATCCTCTCCTGCCATCCCGCCTCCCCTCAGGTCTATCCTTGAGAAGACCTAGAGCACATGGAAGTCATGAAATCCTTAGCTTGGGGAGAGGAAAGTTTCCTTCACAGACGAAAGGGGCAATCCATCCTCCCACCTCACGTCCACATCATTGGCAGCAAGTGGCTGATGCCTTTAGCATGGGCGAGCGACTGACGCCCTTTAGGTGGATCTCTCCTCCAAAGAGAGACTATCACGCCATCAAGCCACTCGGTCTCCACTGTTCCATGGAAGCTTCCCCTCGCAAGATCAAAGGAAGATCATGGTGGTCAATCCATTTCATCAAATCTCTAGAAGGATTCTTGTTGGCTCAAGCTATCAAGACCCAAGCCTTCACGCATCTGCAGTGACTTCCACTCAAGCTTCAACTCAGCTCAAGGTTCTCCTCCGTCTCACATTCCTCTCGAACATAGCTCGATGGTAACTTCCACTTTTATAAGGCTGGGGTGATGAGATGTATAACCCAGCTTATGACCAACAACACAAGTTCTAGGTACACCAGTGTAACACCCCAGAAAAAATATGATTAAATTTTATTAAATATTTATGATTAAGAAGTCTAAGAATCAATTGTCTATTTATCAATTTATTTCTGTTCATGAGTCTTGATTTTTTCCTAGTCTATTAAATAATAGATAGATGTAGTAGAGATTAGACGGAAGGACAGGGATAAATGATGGTTCGTCTAAGTAGAGATGGGTTAGACGATGCTTCGTCTAAGAGGAAGAGGATGATAGACGATGTTCCTTCTAAGGGGAGAGTGTGAGATAATGCTCTATCTAAGTGGGGAGAGCGTTAGACGATGACATGGAGGGGAGTTAGATAATATTCCATCTAAGTGGATAGAAGATAGATGATGTTCCGTATAAATGGATAGGCGAGAGACGATGATTCGTCTAAGCTGATGGGCATTAGATGATGACATGGAAAGAAAAGAATAGACGATGTCAAGATAAACGTTGTATCGTCTAACTTGAGAGCGTTAGACGAAGTGGCTCATTAGATGATTATGTTATCGTTTACTAGATAAGACGATATAATAAAGGAATAGACGGTACAATGAAGGAATAGACGACATAATGAGGCATTAAACGATATATTGAAGGACTAGGTGAGATATTGAAGAGATAAAGTGATATATTAGTGATATAAATGAAATAATGAAAGGATAAGTGAGATAATGGTGACATATTAAAGGATTAAGTGCTACGAGAAAGAGAGTTAGATGGTTTATTAAGAGATCTGATAAAGTTGGATGGCAGGAATGATAAACAAATAAAAAAATAAGACAAGCTTAGATTGTGCAGCTGAGAGTCAAACTAGACAGTGAAAGTAACAACACCTAGGAAACGACAGAAGGGTTAGAATGTTGATCGTACTGGGCTTTTCTTAAACTTAAATAATATTGAGTCCTGGCGATATTAGGTCTTCCTTAGATTCGAACGTTGGTAGGATCTGAACCAACCAATTTTTTTTTACAAGATATGAGACAGGGTTGTAGACACGCCATTCCTGACGTCTCCTGAGAAAGTCTCATATTACTATACAACGCCCCGCGACGGCTTACGCATTTTGAATTGCTCGAGTGCTTCCTTTTCTTGAGTCTTCTTCCGCCCTTTTCAGCATCCGGAATCGTCTCGTTGCAGCATTCGGACGGCATCGACACCATTCAGACACGCCAAAAAATTCCGAAACCAGGAAGGGTGCCTGTCGGGGAGCTGCCGACGCCTTTTCAGCAGACCCGAGGGGGTCTTAATGGAGGCGTCCAGTCTCCTGGACGCCTCCATTACTTTAATTTATTTATTAAAACCAAAAATACATAAAAAATGATATATTAATGGAGGCGTCCAGGCCTCTGGACGCCTCCATGAAAATAAAAATATAAAATATAAAATGCCAGTTGGCATAAAAAAATAAAACAAAAATAATAATAATATATTTTCTTGGAGGCGTCCAGGCTCCTGGACGCCTCCATCAACTCACTCACGGGGCCCCGCCCACCAATCGTCGATTTGTCGTGTGTGAAAGAATCCAAATTGTGGAGACGTCCAGCCGGCTGGACGCGCCCATTTCCAAATCACGGGTCGCCGCTCCAAAACCACGTGTTGTGTTAAACCGCGTGCGACTTTCGGTGGAGTTCGGTGGGACTTATGGAGGCGTCCGGGACCCTGGACGCCTCCATGAAAATATTCAAAAAAAATGAATAAAAATAGAATAAAATATCTTTTTTGCCCTGATGGAGGTGTCCAGGGTCCTGGACGCCTCCACCCTCCGGAGCCCTATAAATAGAGGCCCACCCCCTCAGTTCTGGGAGAGCTTCTAAGAGATCCGATAGGCTGCCGGAGCCCAGAGGCTACCGGAGTCATTTCTAACCCGTGGGGTCTTTTGTAGGTGGAGGTTCTGCCGGCTTCTCGGGTGCCCACGCTCGCGAGAGGAAGGTCGTCTTCATCCACCGCGCTTCCACGTCGTCCCTACGCTGCCGGAGCTCCGCCGGATTTCACCATCGGCACATCCAATAAGCCAATCCTTTCCTTTTCTTCGTAGTTCTTTTGCATTCATCATCTCGCATCCTCTATCCCCCTTCATAAGGGCGCCTCTTCTTATATACTTCTTGCATCCATCATCTCATTTTCCTCCTACTCGAGTCCGAGAGGGGTTTAAAAGACAACACCAACCAGGTGTGTGTCTTGCCATCATTTCGTTATTTTTATCGCAAGGATTTGAATACTACACCTTCATCTTTCTAATCCACTCGTTACTTGTTTGTCGTTATTTTGCAAGGGTACCCAAGAAAGCCCTCTCCGTCGGCCGGCCGAAGGGGGAGGAAGAAGCAACCCGCCATCTCCCGCTCTTGAGGTAGGCGCGATCACTTTCTTTATTTTGGGGTCTTTTGGCCCCTGGCGATCACATCTTGTTCTCGAGGCCGCGGCGAGTCACTTCCCCAATGGCCGTTTAAATTCCCGTTCTTATATTCTCTTTATATTCTGTTATATTCTTATCTGCTCATATTCTCGAGGCCGCGGCGAGTCACTTCCCCAATGGCCGTTTAAATTCCCGTTCTTATATTCTCTTTATAGTCTGTTATATTCTTACCTGCTCATATTCTCGAGGCCGCGGCGAGTCACTTCCCCAATGGCCGTTTAAATTCCCGTTCTTATATTCTCTTTATATTCTGTTATATTCTTATCTGCTCATATTCTCGAGGCCGCGGAGAGTCACTTCCCCAATGGCCGTTTAAATTCCCGTTCTTATATTCTCTTTATATTTTATTATATTCTTATCTATTCATATTCTCGAGGCCGCGGCGAGTCACTTCCCCAATGGCCGTTTAAATTCCCGTTCTTTATATTCTCCTTATATTCTGTTATATTCTTATCTGCTCATACTCTCGAGGCCGCGGCGAGTCACTTCCCCAATGACCGTTTCAATTCTTGCTATTTGATTTCTGCACCATTCCCGTCCCCCCGAGGCCGCGGTGAGTCGCTTCCCGCTATGGCCGTTTAACCCCCATATCTTGCTATATTACATCTGTCCCGCTCGCCCCGCCGGAGCAATCTCCCGTGGTGGCCCCTTCTCTTTTCTCTCATTTCTGTGTTGTAGCAAACAAAAAGGAGCCCGCGCGCTCCGCGTCCTCTTCGCCCCCCGAACCGCGTGACGTCGCTCACAGATTGGCGATCACGGTGGGACCTCTACTGCTTCCTTTTGGCTACCCTTGCAAGTTCGGCACCGTCCGTGCCTCTCCACCTTGGCGCCCTCGCGCGCCCCCGTTGTGCTCACGGCAGCACTATCAGTTGTGATTGGTTGGGTGTTTATTATATGTTTGTTATTTCTATTATTTTCTTACTCTATATCTCTGTCAGCATTCCATTGCATACATCCATCCCTCTTTTATATCCTTTTTCATTTTTTCGAAGGATCACCCTTTCCCGGTGAAGGAAGGACTCTCCGTTTGAGAATTCCTCTCAACGGACTAGAATCTCCTCCACTGGGACCTCCGTAAGTCCCCGACATCGAAGAATCTCCTCTTCGTTCACTGGGCTGGTTGTACCATTGAAGTTCCCCGGAGTTAGTCATCCCATTCGTGGTGAGACGAGAGACCCTAGCTGACACGGCGGTGAAACAAAAATAAACTAGGGTCCCTATTTTGTGTGAACTTCGGATCTCGCTAAAAACACAAAAAAAATCATCAAAATCAAAACACAAAAAAAGGCGTAAAGGCATCCACTTGTTTGATAATCTCTGCTACCTGCTTGCTAGTGTATGTTTTTGCGTTCTGGGAAAACTGTGAGCATGGCTCACGAGTCTTTTGAGGAGAACCACCCTAGTCGTGGTTTGTCAGCCGACCCGCGAGTCTATGCTATGGACTCGGGTCCTTCTCATGAGCCCTCGCATGAGGTGCAGGTTATTGCCGGGGACACGTCCCCACCACAGGATATCTCTTCCTTACTGGGCGTCCTCGCCAACACGGAGCTTACCTCTGAACAGCTCCGGGCCTTCCAGGCCATTCTGAAGGGGAAATCTGTTTCCCCCACGCCCCAGGAATCAACTCCGGCCATCGCACCTCTCCAAGAGTCCGTGCAGGCCATTCCATCTCCTTCATTGGCGCAAGCCATCCAGTCTCCCTCGCTTCAAGGACAAGCGAGCCAACAACCACCCTCATTCCAGTTCCCGTCACAATCTCAAACTCCCGTTGTTCCCCACATACCGCTTCAGCCGGGGCCGACTGTCGGCGGTCCGGCAGCTCCCTCTCATTCGGGGTTCCCCCCTCAAGTCTCCGGGAGACAGTTTCTCCCCCAGTGGCAAGTGCCACCTTCACCTCCAGAGGAGCTCGCCCAATCGCTCCTCAATAGGTTCAATCGCATGGACGAGCAGTTTCAAAATCTGAGAAGAATGGTGGACGTGAAAGCCACCCCGGAGGTTGCTTTGCCAATCCTTCCCGTCATTCATCTTCCTCCCTCCGAAATGCCCACGTACCGCAGATACAATGGTACCGGCAACCCCTTCATTCACCTCAAGGATTTCATGTATGAGTCCTCCTATTGGCAAAACGATCAGAGGTCCCTGGCATACCTCTTTCGGAGATCATTGGATGGTCCCGCGCTAGAGTGGTTCTATTCTTTGGAGCCCCGCGAGGCCGAGAATTTTGAAATAGTCCAGAGAAGGTTCTTGCAGAAATATAGGGATAGGGTCGGTCCCTCACTCTCCATTACCGACCTAGTGGCCGAAAAGATGAAGCCCGACGAGGATTTTGTCCGCTATGCTGATAGATGGAGGTCTCTGGCGGAAAGAATAAGGGATACCCTCTCCGAGCCCGAACAAGTGAAGATGATTGTGTCTAATGCAACCCCACAGTTCAGACACGTCCTGGCCATGAATAAACTTACTACAATGGAGGAACTCTATGAAAGGGCCCGGTACATCCAAACCCAGTTAAAAGACTCCCCCATTATGAACATGTTTGAGTCGCCGAAGCCCAAAGTGGTCAGAAAGACAGGCGCTGGTGTCCCGGGCGGAGCCACAGAAGGGGTCGTGACAAATGAGCAAGTGGGTGCGGTCAACAATGCCAACTATGCAGTCAACCCAAGGCCTCCACAAATGCCCCGACTTCCCCTCCAACCAGGTCCTTTCCCTCTTCGTCCTCCACCCCAAAATAATCCACCCCAGGATAATATGCCTCCATTACGTCAACCCCAGCAACAACAACCACAACCTCAGCAACAACAACCACCGCTTCAGTACAACCAAGTTCCACCCCCGGGGAATTATGGTCCCCAACAGCAACAAAGGAGGCCGATCGGTCCCAAGAGAGCCTACTATCCACCGTTGCCAGAAACTCTGGCGGATATTTTCAACGCCCTCATGGCCTCAAACATACTTGTGCTACCCAGGGAAAGGCCCGTGTGGCCCCCGAATGTTGATACCTCCAAATACTGCGTCTACCACAGGCAGCCAGGACACACAGTAGATTACTGCTTCCATTTCAAAGATTACATCCACGATATGAATGATGAACATCAAATAGATTGGGATGAAATGAGACGATACGTCGCCGCTCTCAAGGCTAGGAGACCTCCTCATAGGCCACAGCAGCAGTTACAACAGCAGCAGCAGCAGCAACCACAACAACAACAACAGCCTCAGCAGGCCCCACAACAACAGCCCAACATGGGCATAATCCAGAATCCATTACCGGAGCACCAACAGCCCAATCATCAGGTTAACCCCATCTCCTCCTTCCCGGAAGTCGGGAGAGAGCAGGTGTGGCACCCGGAAAGTACCTCTATTCTTTCTACCGCCAATCCTATCATCACGCAACACCCTCGCCTTGCCCGGGTAGCACCTCTCTCTCATCAACCCGCGTCAGTATCGCCTTCACCATTTCCACTACCATTACGCCCTCTCATTCGCACCCCGATCTCCTATCAACCGACACTCTCCACTACGCCTTCACACCCTCTCATCTTCTCTCACTCCCCCACTTTACCATCCACCTCTACCACATTTACCCCTACGCCTTCTAAACCCCTTATCATCCGTCAACCATACATAACCCCGTCTTTCTCCACCATATCACCACTAATGCCTTCAAAACCACTCATTACCCATCACCCACCTCAAAATCATTGCCCGCTTCAAGCCCTACCCACTTCTACTTCGTCTCCACCTCCACCTTCCAGACCCCTTATCCTCCATAATCCGTGTGATATCCCCTCTACCTCCACCATGCCTCCACCTAACAAACCCCTCATCAGAATCCCTGCTCCCGTCATCACCCCTGCTTCATCAACCATTCCTCCACCACTACCCCTCAAATCCCTGTTAAAACCCACTGCTACCCCCACAGAGGTACAAAAGCCGCAGGCAATGGTGCTCCGGAGTGGAAGGATTTTCCACAGGGTTTTCCCCCACAACAGTCAGAATCCTGAGCAATCTCAGCCAGAGAAGGATGATGGAGAACAACCAGAAAGAGCTATCCCTGGAACACAGTATGATCTATTGAAACACTTGGACAAGACGCCTGCTCGGATCTCCATCCTGGAGCTACTTCAAAGATCCACATCCCACCAGGCGGCCTTGATGGAATATCTTCAAAAAGTCATGGTTAATGAGGACCTCCCCGTGGAGAAGATTTCGACCGTCCTGACCCCAACAGACACACAACCGGCCATCATGTTCCACAACTACGAGCTCGCTCCCAAGGAAGCTCGGAAATATGCATTGTGCATTTCAATAAAAATTAATGGGGTATCCATAAACCCGTGTCTTGTGGACACGGGTGCGTCCATAAATGTGATCTCCATGGACACCCTTCAGTTGTGTGGGGTCAACGAGGAACAAATAAGACCTTCCTCGATCACGGTCACGGCTTATGACAATAGCAAAAGGCCGCCGCAGGGGATGATTATTCTGAAGGCAGAACTAGGCCCCATGTCAATTCCCACGGAATTCATGTCCTCGACATGGACCCCACATTCAAGGCTATACTGGGTCGCCCTTACATCGAAGCCATGGACGCTGTGCCTTCCACCAACCATCAGTGCCTGAAGTTTCCTTACAATGGGAGGATTATTAAAGTGGTCAGTACACCTGTCCTTCACACAGTGGATGCTATCAACACCTCTCTGCCCTCTGTTTGGCCATCTCATCGGCCCATATTATCATTGCTGGACGTGCGTGATCTATCTCACGTTCCACTAGCACCAAAGGAGCCGGTCAGGCAACCGCAACATCATATCTCCCTTTTCACTCCAAAGGTTGGGAGATTATGAGGAACATCGGCTACCAACAGGGTAAAGGTCTGGGCGCACAGTTACAGGGTAGGCTCAAACCGCCAAAGGAAATTAGGCCGAACCGCAGGTTTGGCCTAGGCTTCAAAGGACCGTTCAAGGCGGATTGGAAGCCCCTCACATGGACTCTATCAAACCACTTCAACAGAGGGCCCGTTGTTCAGATGGGAGATTACCCACGAGAAGCATATGGGGGATCACATGCTGTATATTTGGCTGAAAAATGTCCGAGGATCACCAAAAGAGGCAAGATCAAAGATCGGAATGCGAGTGGAACAAATGGTTCGACATACGGGACATTTCCGTTGCACTGGAAAGGATGTTCTCTCGCAGCCTGAAGGACCACCATTGATCTCCGGAATACCAGAGAATATTACCACTCTTGCCAAGGTTCCAAACTATCCTCGTCCTCGCCAGAAGGACCCTGTCATCGACGGATCTTCATCCGTCCTCAACATTGCCGTCGACGGCTCATTAGCCGCCATCTTCTCCATCCACTCGTCTCAGCCTTTGCTGATATCTTCTTCCTGGGCCAGACAGTTGTCTGATGATCTTCCCAGGTCCCCTTCTTTCTTACATACCTACGCGGGCTTCTCAACCCGCGCCAGGTCTTCAACCATGATCTGCTCTATGAGCCTCACAATCCTCTAGCCATAATCACTTTTCTCTCTCCTCCAATCTCTTTTCACTGCTTTGTCATTAAAACTGAAAACGAAAAAAAAACGTCAATTTTCAAACTCCTCAACAACACATCTTCGTTGAGGAAACCTCCTACATCTCCCACGGGTGCGTCCCGCCCTGCGGACCACCCGTCCAAGGTCCGATGAGCGACCTTTTCTACCCCTCCTCTGAGGGGTCTTCTCCTGTACATTCTACACCATCCTCTTCGTCTTCCTCTTCTTCTGTAAATATTGTCAGTCAATCTAGGAATGATAGGTCAAGGGTAGTACCTAGGAAGAAATCCAAGGGTAGGCAGATCCCTCGTCGATTCCTTCTGGATTTAGCCGCCAGGTGTCAAGCCCTCCTTGCCATCCCCCAGTTGTTAGAAAGTCCCATCCGACTACCGAAAATAGAATGTGAGGGCGACTGTGCATTTGATGAAGGGTATGGAGTCTACGAGATCACGGATGAAGAATGCCCCACTGACGATGAGGGTGAAGAATATGAGGATGTGGCAGGCGCATATGCTAGTGGAATGAGGAGATTCGACGAGCCGTCAACCGCCGTAGAAGAATCCACCAAAGAAGTCAACTTGGGAACTGAGGAAGACCCTAGGATCATCCTCATAAGTGACAACCTACCACCCTCTGAAGAAGAGGCATTAATTGAGGTTCTCAAGGAATATAAGGACACGTTTGCATGGAGCTACGAGGATATGCCGGGTCTAGATTCAACCTTGGTCGAACACCGTTTAACCCTAAAACCAGGGTCCGTCTCGGTAAAACAAAGGTTAAGGCGTTTCCACCCTCAGATGGCTTTGAAAATGAAAGAAGAGGTCGATAAGCTCCACAAAGCCAGGTTCATTAGAGTCGTCTTTATCCTCAATGGGTGGCGAACATTGTCCCGGTCATGAAGAAAGATGGAAAGTCAGGATTTGCATCGACTTCCGGACCTTAACCGCGCGTGTCCAAAGGATGATTTTCCCTTACCTCACATTGATGTGTTGATCGATAACACGGCAGGCTACGAAACCCTCTCATTCATGGATGGATTTTCAGGATACAATCAAATTCGTTTGGCAGAAGAGGATCAGGAAAAGACGTCATTCACTACCCCTTGGGGAACATATTGTTACGTGGTCATGCCGTTCGGATTAAAGAATGCTGGAGCTACTTACCAAAGAGCTATGATGGCCATATTTCATGACATGATGCACATATACCTGGAAGTGTATGTGGATGACTTGTTGGTGAAATCAAGGACCAGGATGGAACATCCAGAAGTTTTGGCTAAGGTCTTGCAGAGGTCAAGGGAGTTCCAATTGAAAATGAACCCGAAAAAGTGTGTGTTTGGTGTGTCGTCGGTAAATTGCTGGGTTCATTGTGAGCAAAAGAGGGATCGAGATAGATCCCGACAAAGCTAAGGCTATCAGGGATATGCCGCCTCCCAAGAATTTGAGGGAAGTCCGAGGTTTAATCGGGAGGTTGCAGTTTATTCGTCGGTTTGTGTCCCAACATTCACAAAGGTGTAGACCTCTCTACGAGTTGACCAAGCCAGGAGTAGAATTCCACTGGAATTCTAAATGTCAGAAAGCTTTTGAAGGGTTGAAGGAATATCTGGCTAGTCCACCCGTTCTCATTCCACCCAAACCAGAAAAACCTCTGATCCTTTACGTCTCAGTCTTGGATGACTCCGTGGGAGCCGTCCTCGCACAAGCTGATGAAGAAGGCAAGGAACGGGCAACCTATTACTTGTCCAAACTTCTCAATCCCTGTGAGCAGAAGTACACCGTCATGGAGAAAACCTGTGCTGCCCTCGTTTGGGTAGTGCAGAAATTGAAGCACTACTTCTTGGCTCATGAGGTCCACTTGATTGCTCGAATGAATCCTATCAAATTCCTTCTGGAGAAATCCGTCCTTACGGATAGGCTAGCACGCTGGCAAAGTTTTCTCTCTCAGTTCGACATCACCTACATCCAGCAAAAGGCGATTAAAGGCTATGCCATAGCCGAGCATCTCGCTCACCATCCTCTTCCCAAGTTCGATCCCGTCCAATCAGAGTTTCCAGATGAGGAACTAATGTCCGTCAACCAATCAGATGAGCCAATGTGGACGCTATATTTTGATGGAGCTCTGAATTCTCAAGGGAGAGGAATCGGCGTCGCCCTCCTGTCGCCTGAAGGCCTCACATTCCCATTGGCATACCAGCTCAAATTTCCAGTTACCAACAATATAGCCGAATATGAAGCTCTTCTAGCTGGCCTAGAACTCGCTCATTCTTTTCGTATCACTGAGTTGTGAGTCGTAGGTGATAGTCAACTCATCCTTCGCCAGGTGCTCACTAAATATCGAACTCACGATCCCAAACTCAAGCCATACCAAGAACTCACTGCTGCCTTTGCCAAACTGTTCACCAAACTGATCTTTGTTCATGTCCCTCGTCATCAGAATATTCTCGCCGATGCCCTCGCCTCGTTGGCATCATCCATAAGGTTCCCTCTAGGAAGATGGTTTGAGTCCATTTCCATCTACAAACTTCACGCCCCTGCAATCGATGATGCTTCCTACGTAAATATCAAAGACAGGATAGCAAGGAAGATCCTGCAGGAAGATATCCTTGAGAAGAGGGAAATCATGTTGGCAGAGGCCGAAGAAGAACTGGCTGATGAAGAGAAACCATGGTTCTATGAAATCGTCAAATACTGCCAAGATCAGTCTTATCCTGAAGGGGCCACCACAGAGGATAAGAAAGTCATAAGAAGGGTGGCTCAGAAATACACATTGGTTGGAGGTCTACTCTATAGGAGGAGCCTTACTGGTATTCTGTTAAGATGTCTTGGTGACGATGAGGTTTGGAAATGTGTAGAGGAGACGCACTCGGGTGTGTGCGGTGGCCACGTGAATAGTCAGATGCTCGCCAAGAAGATCATTCGCCAAGGCTTTTATTGGCCCACTATGGAAGAAGATTGTGCTGTCTATGTCCGTAGGTGTGTCAAGTGTCAACTTCACGCCGATAAAATCCATTCACCATCTTCCTCACTTCATCCAATATCCTCCCCGTGGCCTTTCTCCATGTGGACATTCGACATCATTGGTCCCCTAGGTGATCCCAATTCCCTCACCAATCAGAAATCTTTCATCCTTACTGCGACGGAATACTTCACCAAATGGGCCGAAGCCGAAGCTTACGCGAAATCAAGGCGTCAACAGTCTGCAAGTTCATCATGAAGAACATCCTCGCCAGATTCGGCGTCCCAAGCACGATCGTCACCGACAATGGGCCACAGTTCATTTCTCAGGACCTACAGGACCTCTGCAAAAGGTACGCAATTGCATTGCATCATTCATCGCCTTATTACCCACAAGGTAACGGCCAAGCGGAGGCCACCAATAAAACATTGCTCAAAATCATCAAAAAAACCTGCGAGTCTAGTAAGTTTTCAGACTGGCCAGAAAAACTTATCGAAGCCCTATGGGCCTATCGCACTTCAATCCGTACCCCCACCGGGCAGACTCCATTTGCCCTTACTTATGGTATGGAAGCGGTAGTCCCGTACGAGACTCTGATCCCTTCTCTCAGGGTACAATTGGACGAGGAATCTCCCCTCGACGATCGTCGTAATTCACTCCTCGCCCAGTTGGAACTCTTGGATGAGAAGCGGCTGGCCGCTGCCGAACATGCGCGTGTGTATCAAAATAGACTCGCTCGCTTTTACCAAAAGAAAGTCGTTGAGAGAAAATTCAAAGTCGGTGAGATGGTCGTAAAAAGAATTTTTGTCAAACCTGGAGGTCCGCGTTCTAAGCTCCAACCCAATTGGGAAGGACCATTTGTAATTCAAGCCGTGTACCCTGGCAATGCCTACAAGCTAATCAGCGCCGAAGGGACCGAGTTATCCCACCCTTGGAATGGGCTTTATCTTAAGAAATACTACCCTTAGCACAAAACAAAAAAAATGATGAAAAGATAAAAACATCAAAAACAAAGAAATATTGAAAACCACTAAAAATATGGAAAATTCAAAATGCCAATGCCTGGTGGTCACCATGTAGTCAAGTCACTGCATCTAACCTTCATGTTAGGATAGGGCCCATTAAGGCTTGGTAGGCACCGGGTCTTGGTTTGCCAGAACCGTGGAGATCCCTGTCCGGCCACGTCGGCCTATGCTCGCTCGAAGGAAGCTAACATGTGCTCACTTATGTATTTTATTCAAAAAAGTCGGTAGCATCACCTACGGTGGGGCCCCACCCAGAAGATCTCCAGAAGCTGTAATCTTTATTCTTTTCTCTTCGACCAAATGAGACAGTCGGCGCCCTTAAAACGCTGAGCATGAGAAACCGAAACTCAAACTCCAAAGGCAAGAGTAAGATCCATTTCCTCGAGCATCGATCAGAGCACGAGAAGAGGGCAGTGTCCCCGCATGCATACGAAAAGGGAGCCCACAAACGTCAAACGACTATATCTCCCCCACAAAAAGAAATACAAAATCAAAATCAAGAGCTTGGTCGTGACCGTGCCTGATGCGATAAATGGAACCCCTCAAAGCAAAAGTTCGAATCCACAAAAGGGGGGGGCTATGGAATGTAAATGCTCGAGATTTGGTCCGAAGTTGTCCGAAAGGAAAGAGTTAATGGGCCCTTATTCGCTCGCCGGGTTAACGGCTTTGCCGGTCCTCTCAGGAGGTTTATGACCTACACTCTTCCTTCTCCCTCTAAAGATGAAGGTTCGATGGAGTTTCTGAAGGGTGAAAACTGCCCAGGGTCTGCGACCTTATTTTAATATACACATTTGGTTGCCTACTTTGAAAAGCAAAAGCTATCGCTGCGAAGGAGTCTCCGTGTTTCTGGCTGGTCAAGACCCCTGTTTACCACCTTGATGTCTTCTTGTTTAACCTCGGGCTTAGGCCAATGCAAGCGCGTCACCTATGGGTGCGACGGCGTCTGATTCCGGGTCAGCGTCGCGCGGTTGGTCGATAGGGTTCCAGGGTGTTCCATCATATACCATCTAGAGTTGTGAGGAAACAGACCCGGGTCGGGTAAATCATTTACCTCAAACACCTTTTGGGTGAATCCCTGTGGTCGGAAGCGACTGGGAGCCTAAGCATGACATGACGGTATTGTCATCAGGGTAAGTCTTAGCCGGCGGGATCATCATTCGAGGGGTCTAGAGGCCCAAATCAACCTAGATGTGCACTTAAAATACCTGGGAGGTTAGTAAGAAACCCATGTTCTCACGTAGGTTAGGTGCCATTTGGGTGCTTGCCAGGCGTTAGCAACAAAAAATTGAAATGATAAAAACGACAAAAAAGGGAACAGAGAAAATGTACATATTTGCAAACAAAAAATTTTTTTTTTATAAAACAAAAAAAATGCCAAATATAAAAAAGAAAATAAATCAATTTTGCATGATTGCATTTGCGTGCAGCATCTCACTTTAATACCGCTTGCATTCGTGTGCTTGCCTGTCGTATTTATCATCACCACATCTTTCACTTGCCTTCGTTAATAAAGGCTTGGCCCCTTGACCAGTTATCAAGGACAGTCACAGTGACCATTTGCTTATTGAGCAAGGGGCCAAGTCAGAACAGAAATTCTAATTTGTTTGTTTCAGTGATGTGTGCAGGGATTCGAGGCGACAAAAGTAAAGGTGAAAACCAAACAGACCAAACATTGTATTTTATTCCTCAAAAACAAAAAAATTACATCAAGTTCCGCCCTCTCTGTCTGCATCACTCGTCCCACTACTCTCCGGGCAAAACGCTCTCAAAGGTGCTACCCAACTACGAAAAGCGGTACTCCTACCGCTCTGTACTCCCCTTCCTATTCCCACACCCCGGCATTGATCCACGGAAGCAGCAGAGAGGCTACCAACACGAAAGCCACGCTCTCATGCTCTTCGGTAGCGCTCCTCACCATCTCTCAGCCACTGTTCAGCAAGACCAAGGCTGGTTCGGAATTCGAACAATTGGGCCTCCATGGCCCTTCGTTCCTCCCTTTCAGTCAATCTGTTGGCTCTTTCTCTCTCTGCGTCTCTTTCTCTCTCTGCCCGTTCTCTCTCACGGTCTTCCCTCTCCAACTGGAGAGTGATCCTCAGTTCCATAGCATCCCTAGAGAGTCGTCATCAGGATGACGCCGCAGTTCCCTCTCCAGTTCTGCTATCCTAGCCTCCCTCTGCGCAGCTTGGGCAAGCGCTTCTTCCGTCTCCTTTTCCTGCCGAGTGTACCATCTCAGATACGCGATAAGGCGTAAACAAAGAGAACTCAACATTGAAACTTTTACCCGTATATAGAGTATCCCTTCTGCCTCCGCAGCACGCTGCGTGGCGTGAGCAAGTTGCTCATGAAGCAAGTCAAGTTCTGAGGTGGGAATCCACAAGCTGGAAGAGGCACCACCTACTCCCATTGCTGGGGAAGCCGCGCCAATCTGGGTATGCTACGACCGCGTGAATTAGCAGCCAACATCTGGAATCTGCGATTTTAATTAGGAACGCACTGTACACCTACCAAGGCGCTCGTAGCTCCGCGGGCATCGCCCAACCGTTGCTCCATCTCTGCCAAGCGAGTTCGTAAATTCGCTATCATGGCATCCCGGACATCCTGCAGCCATACGAGTCAGCATTTTCACCAGAAAAACCAAAAAAAGGGAGAAAGAAGAAAAGAGAAAAAGGGGAGACCTACCTCCGCAAGTCCCCGGGGTTGGAACCGCTCTGCGTACCTTGTCTTGTATAGACGCAGGTAATCCTCGCTATCCCGTGCCTATGATTCTACAATCGTGCCACCCCGTTGCCAGTCTTCATACTGTTTAGGGAACCGCACGCGCCAGTCAATGCAGGTCACCGGTCCTCGCGTCTCTCTCCCAACGCGAGGTGGCGCAGCCGTATCCACCCATTCTTGAGCCAGTCCCAAAGTCCTCATAACCAATCGTAGCCGAAGCGGCTCAATTTCATTCAGGCAGTGCATCCACAATTTCCGTCCGAACCGGGCACGACTTGCTAGAACCCACGGCTGGTCGGCATCGACCATGTCTGAGTAGGGTCTCCAGTTTACCATCGCTGCAGGGAACTCCTGTAGCTCCCGCCTTAGCACCATCAGTTGGTAGGTTAGGGGTGCCGCACTCATGATGGGTTCCCACCGCCTGGCTAGCGGCACCATCGCGGGTCTCCAGTGCCGAGCTCTCCCCATGGGGAGGTAATAATAGCTCCACAGCTGCTCGACGCAGGTCATCAGTACCTTGCAAAAACAAACAAAAAATACAAAACAAGGAAAACCAAAAATACCTGGATGAATGGTGTGAAACCACTCACAGCCATCTTACGATCTGCTTCTTGGAACAGGCCTGCAAACAAGTGTGCCAGCATGGCAGCTCTCCAGGCATAGTACCCTACTCTTTTAAGGTCTGATAGCAGCTCCAAGAAGCGACATTGGATACCGTCCCCTTTCGAGCTCAGTACCAATCTCCCCAAAAGGAAGAGGAGAAATCTCCTCAAATCTATGTTGCATCTTTCCCAGTTGCCGAAATCTGTGCAGTACACGGCACGACATCCTATTTCCATCCTTTCCATGAACTCTTCTGAGGATTCGTCGTCCCGCCGACGAGTGTCGATGAGCCCTAATGCATCCATGAGGGACGCCCTAGCTACCGACCTGTTTTCCCGACCATCTAGGTCCAAACCCAGTAGCTTCCGAGCACCTTCTCGGTAATCCGCATAAGTGACCCCGGTCACTGCCTCGCCCTCCACCTTCAGGCTTGTGATCCGGACCACATCCTCCAAGCTGGGCACCATGTGCCCCCAGGGCATCAGGAATGCCCGACTCACTGGGTCCCATCTCTCACACAAGGCTTGGATCAGAACCAGCTCGAGCTCGAGCGGCTCGATCCGAAGAAAGGTGCCAAATCCCATCATGTCTAGCCTGGCCTTCTGAAAATCTAGGAGACCCCTGTATGCGGCCACTGCTAACTCCCATGAAATGTGTGATTTCATCACACTCTGTGCGTGCATAAGAAATGGAGAAGGGTGTTGTCAAGAGCAAGGAAGAAAGAATGAGAAAAGGGCAGGAAAGCTCAGCTTACGAGCTGTGATTGGGCCCTTTCGCTGAAGTGCCCTTCAAGGTCCGAAAGCCTCCTGGAACTACTACCACTGGACCTGCTTCTCTTCGAGGAGTGGGAAGATTCGCCCTCCATCCAACTCTCGGAATTTTGAACTCCTCCTCTCCTGTGAGAACTTGTGCTTCTCGAGTTAGCTCTCGATATACCTGGGAGGATAAAAGGGACAAGAATTTATAGAAATAGAAGGAGTGCAGGCCAAGATTGCCTCCATCACCTTTAATGATAGCCCTCGTGATGAGGCACCTACCATGCGGTCCCGTGTGTCACTTCACCGCTCGCACAGGGTGATTGATTGGACGAAGAATATGACGACTAGCCCCCTATGTGATAGTAATGTATGCCCTTTAAGCCAATCACATGTGATGTGATGGGACATATATTGTACAATCTTATTCAATGAAAAATGGCATTTTCTTCATTATATTATTAGCACGTTATTCTGAGCATATTTATAATATGATGAAGTCCCTGAATGTGGGCTATGATGTCTGGATCATGATGAGATCATGATAATGAGATCAGACATCTAGATGTTCATATTCTAAATGTTCCTGGTCGTAGGATCTTCGAAGAGGGACTTTGAAGATCCGGATAGACCAGTGCACGTGTTGTTTACTTATGAGATGAGGGTGGTTGATCTCATAACCACTGGTGTGGAGACACCTAGGCACACATGCAGGTGCTCATTACTGAATGAGTCCACTGAACTGACCCGTGCTAGAACACCTGAATGGTAATCATGTTGACTGTCAATCAGGAGGTTCTATTGTATCAGTAACACAGTTGGATCTTAGACCTGAGTCACTAAAGTGTTTTGCATAAATTCCGCTGAGCGTTTGATTGTTGACTTATGAACCTAAGTGTTGTGGTTCTTCATAGTTAACTATTCGGACTCAGTGGGATTCATGTGGAAACACTTAAGTAGGCAACAAGGGATCGTTCACTCTCCACATGTATTAGAAGAGAGAATACTCTATGGACACGTACTTAGAAATCCCTGGCCAGGGTATGTGGCTTCACTGAGAAAAGGGGTTTTCTAGTGAGCTATACTGGTAAGTACGAAGGTCCGTTAGATCAGTGTGGTTTAGGGCTTGACAGTTTGACCATGCCCTTACTCTGATTGGAGTATTGTATGAACGAGGGTCTATAGCTGTGTGGAATCTGATGACGGAAAGGTCCTGTTGGGTTGCATCCCTCCCATAGTCATTTGGGATCACGAGGTATTGCTTGGTGCCATTCGTGATCGGAAAGCCAATTAACCTCGTTAAGAGTTAACGGGTTATATTGAAATTGAGTTGTGAATGGTTCTTAACTCAATGGGCTAAGAAACCAAATGGACTAATGGGCCTAGAGGGTCACACACATAAGAATGGTTTATCAGACGGTAGAGGACGGGATTTATAGACGTTGTCTGGGTTTTTGTGAAAAACCGCCGGAGTCTATAAATCATCCTGTTGGAAACCCTAATCCCAAGCTAATTAGGGTTTTTCTGTTGGCCGTCCTCCTCCCTCTCCCTCTCCCTTGGGATTTGCGCCCCCCTCTCCATCCCGGTGAAGATCGGTGGATGGTGACGACGAGAAGCGGGCGTCAAGTGGAGATTGCACGGGGAATCCCGTCTCCTCCGACCGTTCGTGTGGATACGTCTAGAGGCCGGACACTTGGACGGCTCACGACCCGACGTGCCTTCGCTCGATCGTCTTCGGGCATTTGGGATTTAATCAATCCCGCAAAGGTATAGAATCGTTCTACCTTCGTCGGGATTCGATCCGGTTTTATTCTATTCTATTTTGATCGCCAGCAACGATATGCATCTTTAGGGTTTCGTTGTTTCCGCTGCTATTCTGATCGAAACCCAACAGTGGTATCAGAGCCAGGTTGCTGGCCCGATCAAAATCGGATTTTTATATTATTTATGTTCTTCACGTTCATGCATTCGGCTCAATATTGGGGTGTTCGGTTGGGTCCCGATTCGAAGGTTTTGTAGTCAAATGATCCCATGGCATTGTTGCTGATGCTCAGAGGATCAAAACGCACATAATATTGCGTTGTTTGACCCCTTGATGAGGGCGAATCGGGCTCGCCTGCCCGGCCGCGACCGGGGTTCGCACAGGGTGGTTAGGACCGTTTTTGGCCTCGAATCTCCGATGTTTGAGATCCATGGGGGCTGGCAATTGTTGCTGGTCGATCCCCATGGGATCCCATGGCGTCCCGGGGTGCGCGGCGGCCGTTGGCAGCGGCTCCGGCGAAGTTCGCGGCGAGCTCTTCGGGCGCCGGCGTGTTCTTCGCAGCCCTCTTCTCCGGCGACGGCGAAGGGGGCGGTGGCCGGCGGACATCCGGGCGGGACCCCAGGGGTCGTCCGCGGTGGCAGGCGGCGGCGGTCGGCCCGCCTGCGGCGAGCACCGGGGGTTAGGGTTTTTACCCTGGCCCCCCTTCCCCTTCCGCGTTCGGGCGGGGGAGACGACCCCCGCGGGTCTTCCCCGGGCGGATCCGGGCCGCGCCCGGATCCGCGCCGGATCCGCGCCCGGACCGGCCCGCGCCCGGATCCGCGCCCGGATCCGCGCCCGAACCCCCCATATTATTTTTTTTTTGATTTTTTATTCATTTTAAACCGTTTAAAATGCATAAAATTTCAGAAAAAATTTCGGAAAAATTCTGAAAAATATTTTAATGGATCCTAAAATTGTTTTAGCAATCTATTAACTTATTTTTATTATTTGGCCCATGATTAAGTAAATAATGGAATACTTAAAATGGTTTTAAGTATTTGTCATTATTTAATTAATTAGTGTTAATTACTATAAGAATGTGATTCTTATGAGGTTAATTAACTGATAATTAGCATTGAGCCCATGCAGTGAATGGTGAAGTCCGTTGTCTAAAGTTGTTTAGACTTGTTTGTTAGCATGTTTTGGCTAAATTGTTTAGTTAACATATTATTATGCGCGATTTCAAAACTAATTAATATTATTTTGAAATCTATATTATATCCCGCTGTAATTATATGATAATTACCTGTTTGATGCCTGTGATGGTCATGTGTGTGGATGGATGGTCATGGACTTAGCTTGCATGCGATGTTTTTTCCTTTATGGTGAATGGTGTAATTTTTGGGGCCTACGTGCCTCCCTCTCTCTCTCATTTAATCCGGGCATGTACATTCTATCTCCCTTTTTGTATTGTACTCCCCTTGACTATGTCAAGGTTTCTTATTATTATCTGATGTATATTTGTGGGCCTGCGAGCCCAATTTCATATATGCTTGTAATAATGAGAAGCGGATCAAATGAAGACTGTGGAGGAGATTTACACCGGTGGACCCTGGAGGTTCTTCGCATCATTGGGAGCTTTTGTTGCTCGATGTTGTATCTTCTTCACCATATTAGGATTTACATTACCAACTGGCTCTGGTAATGTTGCTAGGTTGAAAGTCCATGATCATCCATCAGTGCGTAGGCATATATGCGATATATGTGGATGTGCTACTCTATATATATATATAGATAATTTAGGGTATATTTATGATACTCCAACTTATCTTATATATGTAGCACACTTATTGATGAGACAAAATTTAACAAATCCCCTATTATTAAAATTAGGTTGATAAACGTGAAACATTAAGAATGATTCACGTAGCCTTCCGTTGTTATAGTCTAAAGTGAGCCGTTCTTAGACTGTGGTGGTTTGTTGTGCTACCACAAGACTATCACAGCAAGGGGACGGAGACTTTAGGCTAAGGTTTAGACCACACCTTGGGATGGGGGGCTGGCATGACTTTGTTGTGCTACCACAAGAGTTATGTCATAAACCCATTCCCATAACGTAACAACGGGTTGACCTAACCAACACATGTGATTTGTTGTGCTACCACAAGATCTCAATGTGTTTGGAGGCTAAATTACTGGGAATTACAAGGAGTTGTAATTGGCAAGAGTTGCCTACCCATTAAGTATGGGGTAGTTTGTTGTGCTGCCACAAGACTACTTCCATAATGTTAATGGGATCTTAGTACCCACTAGGACACAATCGCAGTGTCCCGTATTTGCATATAAGGGGTTATGCAAATTCGTCGAAAATTAGTGGGAGTATTAATTAGGATAAAGTCCATATCTTAATTAAATATCATGAGTGTCTGCAATATTATTCTTATTTTGTTTCATTTCCTCTTGTAGACCGAAATGGCGAATCATCCATTGAGAGGCATACTGGATGCCAACAGGCTGACTGGTCCTAACTATGTCGATTGGCTCAGGAATCTGAGAATTGTTCTCACTGCTGAAAAGATAGCTTATGTCCTTGAGCAGCCTGTTCCCCCTGTTCCTGCTGAGGGCGCCGATGAGGCCGAAATGATTCTTTATGAAAAGCATAAAGATGATGCCACTCTGGCCCAGTGTTACATGCTGGCCTCTATGACTAATGAGTTGCAGAGGCAGCATGAAAAGATGGATGCTAGATCCATGCTTTTCCATCTAGAAGAGCTTTTTGGAGCTCAAAGTAGAACAGAAAGATATGAGATATCTAAGAATCTGTTCGGGGCCAAGATGTCTGAGGGAACATCAGTACAGACTCATGTTCTCAAAATGATTGAGTGGATTGAGAGGCTGAAAGAATTAGGCTTTGAGATGAATAAAGATTTATGCATTGACCTAATTCTTCAGTCCCTCCCAAATTCATTCTCCCAGTTCATAGTGAACTTCAACATGAATAAGATTGAATGCTCTCTTGCAGAGCTTCTTAACATGTTGAAGACTGCTGAGGGGACAATGAATAATGGAAAATCTTCTGTGCTGCTTGTTGGTAAGACCAACAAGAAAAGAAAGAATCAGACTGTTTTTAAGAAAAATAAGAAGAAGAAACAGGATAAGCAGGGGAAGGCAGCTAAGAAGGAAGAGGCTAAGAAAGATAAGGGCCAATGCTTCCACTGCCATAAGGATGGCCACTGGAAGAGGAACTGCAAGTTATATCTTGCAGAGAAGGCAAAACAGAAGCTTGGAGAAGCTTCAGGTATGTTCATGATAGTTGACCTAAACTTGTCTTTTAGATCCACGTCATGGGTATTAGATACTGGATGTGCATCTCATATCTGCAATGATTTGCAGGTGCTGACAAGCAGTAGGCGACTGAACAAAGGAGAGGTTGACTTGCGATTGGGAAATGGAGCAAAAGTTGCTGCACTCGCAGTCGGGAAGGTGAACCTCCAGATGCCTACAGGAGCTACACTAGAGCTTGTGGACTGTTATTATGTTCCTTCCATAATAAAGAACATTATTTCCATTTCGTGCTTAATTAAATCTGGATTTGTTGTAAGCTTTGGAAACAATGGATGCTCTTTATTATTAGATGGTAAATTGTTTGCCAGTGGGAGCCTAATGAATGGTTTATATGTTTTAGATATGGTATCTCCTGTGATGTGTGTGGAAGCACCTCTTAAAAGAAAGAGGGGCAATGTGAATCAAGCCTACCTTTGGCACTGCAAACTTGGTCATATTAATGAAGAAAGATTAAAGAAGTTGTGTAAGAATGGATATATTGATCCATTTGATTATGAATCATACACAACTTGTGAATCTTGTCTCATGGGTAAAATGACCAAATCTCCATTTAGTGGACATGGAGTTAGAGCGAATGAGTTATTAGAACTCATACACTCTGATGTGTGTGGACCTATGTCCACACATGCCAAAGGAGGATATTCATACTTCATTACATTCACTGATGATTTCTCAAGGTACGGATATGTGTACTTAATGAAGTACAAATCTGAAGCTTTTGAGAAATTCGTTGAATTCAGAAATGAAGTAGAGAAACAAACTGGAAAGAATATTAAAACTCTTCGATCAGATCGGGGAGGTGAATATTTGAGTACAGAGTTCACACAATATTTGAAGGACAATGGAATATTGTCACAATGGACACCTCCTTATACACCTCAGTTGAATGGTGTAGCAGAAAGGAGGAATCGCACTCTATTAGATATGGTGCGATCCATGATGTGTTTTGCCGGTTTACCCTTATCTCTCTGGGGCTATGCCTTAGAGACTGCTGCGCACTTATTAAATAAAGTACCATCGAAGTCAGTTGACTCCACTCCATATGAGATATGGAAAGAAAAGAAACCAAATCTTAAATCTGTTAAGGTTTGGGGTTGCCCTGCCCATGTTAAGAAACATGACTCAGATAAACTGGAATCAAGAACTGAGAAGTGTAGGTTTGTGGGATATCCTAAGGAAACTTATGGATATTACTTCTACCAGCCTAGCGATCAAAGAGTGTTTGTCGCTAAACATGCTGTGTTCCTTGAGGAAGAGTATATCCTTGAAGGAAACAGTGGGAGCATGGTAGAACTGGAAGAAGTTCTAGAGCCACAACCCATCAGTGTGCCTTCTCAGGTTCCAGAGCAATCAGGTTCACAAACTGTTCGTAGGTCTGGGCGGATACCTATTCAGCCAGATAGATATGTGGGACATATTACTGGTAAGGTATCACATAATGAGGATGATGATCCTAAGACCTACGAGGAGGCAATGAGTGTCATTGACTCTGGGAATTGGCAAGAGGCCATGATATCAGAAATGGATTCCATGTACTCCAACCAAGTTTGGAACTTGGTAGATCCACCAGAAGGTATTGTACCTATTGGATGTAAATGGATCTTTAAAAGAAAGATTGGAGCAGATGGAAAGGTTGATACCTTTAAAGCAAGGCTTGTAGCGAAAGGTTATCGTCAAAGACAAGGTGTTGACTATGACGAAACCTTCTCTCCTGTAGCCATGCTGAAATCCATCAGGATATTACTTGCCATTGCTGCATACTATGATTATGAAATTTGGCAAATGGATGTGAAAACGGCATTCCTCAATGGAAGACTTGAGGAAGAAGTGTACATGACACAGCCTGAGGGATTCATATCCAAAGAATATCCAAACAGAGTATGCAGGCTTTTGAGATCCATTTATGGACTCAAACAAGCATCCCGCAGTTGGAACATAAGATTTGATGAGGCAATCAAATCTTGTGACTTCGTTAAGAACGAAGATGAGCCATGTGTATATAAGAAGATCAGTGGGAGTGCAATTACGTTCTTGGTACTGTATGTAGATGACATACTACTCATTGGGAATGATGTAGGTATGTTATCATCAGTCAAAGCCTGGCTGTCAAAACATTTCTCTATGAAAGATTTGGGAAATGCATCCTACATATTGGGGATCCGGATCTATAGAGATAGATCAATGAGGATGCTAGGCTTATCCCAATCTATGTACATTGACACCATTGTCAAAAGGTTTGGCATGGAGGACTCCAAGAGAGGTCTAATACCAGTTAGACATGGAGTCTATCTCTCCAAGGAGATGTCCCCTAAAACTCCAAAGGAGAGAGAATACATGAGTAGAGTTCCCTATGCTTCTGCCATAGGATCTATCATGTATGCGATGTTATGTACCAGACCTGATATAGCCTATGCTCTAAGTGTTACGAGCAGGTATCAGGCAGATCCAGGTGAGCAACACTGGATAGCTGTGAAATGCATCCTTAAGTACTTAAGAAGGACTAAGGATTTATTTCTGGTCTATGGAGGTGAAGACTTGAAACTAAGAGGGTACACTGACTCTAGTTTCCAGTCGGACAAAGATGACAGCAAATCAACCTCTGGGTTTATCTTTACTCTCAATGGTGGAGCAGTGAGTTGGAAGAGTTCCAAACAAGAAACCACTGCTGATTCAACTACTGAAGCTGAGTACATTGCTGCTGCCGAAGCTTCAAAGGAGGCGGTTTGGATGAAGAAGTTCATCGGCCAGTTGGGAGTTGTCCCAAGTATCTCTGATCCAGTCCCCTTGTTTTGTGACAACAATGGGGCAATTGCACAAGCAAAAGAGCCGAGGTCTCATCAGAAGTCTAAGCACATTCTGCGGCGTTATCACTTGATCAGAGAAATTATAGCTAGAGGAGATGTGATCATAGATAGAGTATCTTCAGCTGATAATATTGCAGATCCACTTACCAAGCCTTTATCTCTAAATGTGTTTGAGCGTCACCTAAGGCTGATGGGGATCAAGCATGTGGGTGATTGGCTTTAAGTGCAAGTGGGAGATTGATAGTAATGTATGCCCTTTAAGCCAATCACATGTGATGTGATGGGACATATATTGTACAATCTTATTCAATGAAAAATGGCATTTTCTTCATTATATTATTAGCACGTTATTCTGAGCATATTTATAATATGATGAAGTCCCTGAATGTGGGCTATGATGTCTGGATCATGATGAGATCATGATAATGAGATCAGACATCTAGATGTTCATATTCTAAATGTTCCTGGTCGTAGGATCTTCGAAGAGGGACTTTGAAGATCCGGATAGACCAGTGCACGTGTTGTTTACTTATGAGATGAGGGTGGTTGATCTCATAACCACTGGTGTGGAGACACCTAGGCACACATGCAGGTGCTCATTACTGAATGAGTCCACTGAACTGACCCGTGCTAGAACACCTGAATGGTAATCATGTTGACTGTCAATCAGGAGGTTCTATTGTATCAGTAACACAGTTGGATCTTAGACCTGAGTCACTAAAGTGTTTTGCATAAATTCCGCTGAGCGTTTGATTGTTGACTTATGAACCTAAGTGTTGTGGTTCTTCATAGTTAACTATTCGGACTCAGTGGGATTCATGTGGAAACACTTAAGTAGGCAACAAGGGATCGTTCACTCTCCACATGTATTAGAAGAGAGAATACTCTATGGACACGTACTTAGAAATCCCTGGCCAGGGTATGTGGCTTCACTGAGAAAAGGGGTTTTCTAGTGAGCTATACTGGTAAGTACGAAGGTCCGTTAGATCAGTGTGGTTTAGGGCTTGACAGTTTGACCATGCCCTTACTCTGATTGGAGTATTGTATGAACGAGGGTCTATAGCTGTGTGGAATCTGATGACGGAAAGGTCCTGTTGGGTTGCATCCCTCCCATAGTCATTTGGGATCACGAGGTATTGCTTGGTGCCATTCGTGATCGGAAAGCCAATTAACCTCGTTAAGAGTTAACGGGTTATATTGAAATTGAGTTGTGAATGGTTCTTAACTCAATGGGCTAAGAAACCAAATGGACTAATGGGCCTAGAGGGTCACACACATAAGAATGGTTTATCAGACGGTAGAGGACGGGATTTATAGACGTTGTCTGGGTTTTTGTGAAAAACCGCCGGAGTCTATAAATCATCCTGTTGGAAACCCTAATCCCAAGCTAATTAGGGTTTTTCTGTTGGCCGTCCTCCTCCCTCTCCCTCTCCCTTGGGATTTGCGCCCCCCTCTCCATCCCGGTGAAGATCGGTGGATGGTGACGACGAGAAGCGGGCGTCAAGTGGAGATTGCACGGGGGATCCCGTCTCCTCCGACCGTTCGTGTGGATACGTCTAGAGGCCGGACACTTGGACGGCTCACGACCCGACGTGCCTTCGCTCGATCGTCTTCGGGCATTTGGGATTTAATCAATCCCGCAAAGGTATAGAATCGTTCTACCTTCGTCGGGATTCGATCCGGTTTTATTCTATTCAATTTTGATCGCCAGCAACGATATGTATCTTTAGGGTTTCGTTGTTTCCGCTGCTATTCTGATCGAAACCCAACACTATGTTGTCTAGGGATACCCTATCATGTTTTGGAGGACGTCCGCAAAATTTGACACAACATCCGGGAAAAGGGACTAGGGCCGCCATTATTGACTTCGACGGTAGATTCCCGTGAAAAATGGTCACAACAAGACGCGATTCTCTGCTTGGGGTGGAGTCTCGGCAGACCCATCACATGGGAACAGTGCAAAGGAGAAGAAGTGTAGGGAAGAAGGAACGCACAAGAGAACAAACAAGCAGCAGAAAATCAAATCACTCCATTCATAATTCTACATAAGCTGTCATAAACACTACAATCATAGAGATGAGGCGGGTCCACTGGCTCGCCAACTCGTGCCATTATCTTCATGCTCATCCCTCTAGGCGTCCCTCTCCTCTCCCCTGAGGTGAGGGTCCCTCAGAAGCCTCCTGGATCCTCGTGCAGTAGCACCCGTCTCGTCTCGTGGCGCCGGCTCCACAGCAATGACTCGCTGCTCCTCCCCTGGCGTGGTAAAGAAGTCACTAGCGGCAAAGCGACCAGACTGGCGCAGTCGCTCCCCAAACTCTCGCGCTCTCTCGTAGCGCGTCTCCATCCCTCCTAGCCTCTACACGACGGCCTGAAGGCCTAGCTGGAGCTCCCTCACTTGGGCCTCCAAGGCCCTCCTCTCGGTCTGATCCCGCTGTCGCTCGGACCTTCTCTCATCTTTCTCTCTCTCTGCCTCTCTCCTCATCATCTGCAGAAGAACCCTTAACTCCAGGATGTCTGGAGAAGGTCTCTCCTCACCGCGATGTCGCAGCTCTGCTACAGTCGCCACCCAGGCATCACGCTCCTCTTCCGCCCGGGCAGCCCGAGCCACCGCATCAGCAAGTTGCTCCCGGAGGGAGGCAATCTCGAGAAAAGGGGCCGAGGAACTGGAAGATGCGCCGCCGGTCACTCCCACCATCGCTGTCTGCTGGGCATGCTGGAACGAACAAACAACAGCCGTCAGCTAAGCTCCACATTTAAAAATGGAAAATACCGCATTTAACTTACCAGGAGCGACATTTCCTGTTGAGTGGCGGCCAGCTGCCGCCTGACCTCGACTAATTGGGCACGCGAGCCGTTGACGTCGCGCATATCCCCGGCTCGGGGAAGACCCACGTAACTCTCTCTCTGCTGCCGCAGGAAGTCGGCACTATCCTGCACCAGTACTGGTGCGGACACCCGAGCAGTTGATCGGCACGATACGCCGAGCCACCGGTACCGCACACGGAGCATGACACGAGCCACCTCAGCGTCCATCTGGCTCGGAGACAGCCTGGAGACTCCGCCTTGAGCCTCCCCACTTATTATATTTAGTTAGACTTTATGTGTGTTTAATTTGTGTTTATTTCGTTGCATTCGGTTTGCCATTTTGGTTGTAATAGGGGCTTATGTGTAATTCAGACCCCGTGGGCCCCACGGGCCCCCCAGGCCCTACCCCATTGGGCCACCTCAGCCTAGGGTCCCACGTGGGGTCAGTCAACATGCCACATGGGAGCATCTAGAAGTTTGAATGGGAATTGGACACATGGGAGACAATGGACTAGAAAAGTCCACATGGGAGGCCACCTACCCCCACCAACTAGTCCACCCTCTCTCCTTGGTCCAAGGGCCGCCCCCCCCCCCCCTTTAATATTTTATTATTTTTTGTGTGTGTGTGTCACACTCCATCCCAACCCTCCATTCCCATCCCCTAGATCCAATGGTTGTGGATGGATGTGAGATGTAAGCTATTTAAACTTATATTTTCCATTTTACTTGAATTAATGCATTCATTTGGAAGAAAATACATTGTAGCTCCAGCTTGGTGCGCCCCTCCCTCTCCCCTTGAAGCTGTGAAGGCTTCCTTCTGGTGGTGAGACTCCACCCTATCAGTTCCGATCGCCGCCGCCGCCGCCACGAGCCGCCACCGCACCGCCATCGTCTTCATCGGAGTTCTACCCGCGCAGTATCACAGTAACTTCCATGAAATTTGTGTCTCAGCCACGAGCTCAGATCGATCTGAGAATTTTACTGGAGGTCCCAGAGGTTTCAAGGATACCCCATAAAATTTGGTTTGTCATTCAGATCCCGTTTCATAGTTTTTGATTTTCGTCCACCCTTCCATTTCAGTTCTGCCAGAGTTCTGTCCAGATTCATATCCGCCCTGTGTTTCATGTCTTAGGTCCGTCTTTTGATTTTTTTTAGTCCCATAAATTTTACTGGAGTTTCCTTCCATCCACTCCTTCATCCACAATTTTTCTAAATTTCTGGTTCGCCCATTTCGTATTTTCTAAAAATCATTCTCAGTCCCATCTACAGTTCTGTCCACCTGTTCCCAGATCTGACCACCACTCACCCCAAAAATCATATCAAATCGCCACCACCTCCAAATCTAATTCCAAAAATTGTCCCAGTTTCGTGGTTTGATTCCCTACACTTTGAAGAAGATCTCGAAGTCTGATTCCAACGGCAAGCAGGCGGTCAACGGCCATTTACAGGAAACTCATATGCTGATCTGATATTTCGGTTACTGTACAACAGGGGCTTGTAAATTCAATAAAGTTCTGATCCGACCAGATACAGCAGATATCTTTGGATCTAGCTTGAAGCATTTCAAGAGAGCTTTCCAACGATAGCTCATGCGTCCCGATCCGACATCGGGATTGCTCGCAGCGGCCATTTTCGCCGGAGCGCGCGCCGGAAGACAGCAACCAAAATCCGTGGACAGCTAGTTCAAAGCTTGGGAATCGGGACCGATCGACCCCCGATCGGTGTTCCCGGCCGACCGCCGTCCGAGGAGGCGCGCCACCAGGGGTCCCCATCATAGTGGGTCCCACCCCCGCAGATCTGGAGGACAGCGCCATCCGTGGGTCCCGCGGGCCCGCAGAACCCGCCGTTCGGAAAGCACAAAAACGCGGAGTTCGGCACCGCCGGGCGACATCAAGATGCTGCCCGTCAACCCGAGTTGCGTGATTCCCGGGCTCCACATGTGACCTTTTACCTCCCTGCGTGGAGTGGGTCAAATCATTGTACTATTGTAAAATTGTTTAACCGGGGATCCGTAATTCGGCCGGGGTTATCTTCGCCACGCCGGGTGCGTGGAGGTAATGGTCCGAACCTCTTGGCATTCATTTGCTTAGCTAGTATACGGTCTTTTGCCGCTGTCGAGAGCGTAGGTACTAGCCCGTGTGTCCATGTCACCGCTGTGAGAGTGAGTGTGCCCCGTCCCGTGACTCGATCCGAGTCCGAAAGTTGAGTCGGACTACCCTTGACCTCCGCCGGTTCCTTAACCGGGCACGGTCCGCGCTTTCCCTAGCTTGGGACGACGAGTGATCTTCCATTTCTGTTAGCGACGTTTTGCCACTAGGAGCTCGTAGTGTCGGGCTTAGTGTCTCCCTGGTGTGTGCTGCTGGTCGCGTCTTCATCTAGAGTCTGAGGGTGGCACCTAATAGTGTCGTCTCCCATGTCCGTCCCGCATCAGTTTGGTATCAGAGCAAGTCGAGTCTAGGGTAGTCTTTGCATATGTCTTGCATGCATCATGGTCTAAGTTGAGTCTAGGATCATCCTTATTTTCAAAACAACAAAAAAAGTGTGTTTTAAATTGCATTTGCACCCTTTATTCGATATCTTAAAAGGTGTTGTCCGAACGTTAGACTACGCCTATCGGGAGGTCGCACACTTGCGGGAGTGATCTTCGGATCGATTAACTCCGCCCCCGTACCGGATATTGGTTTAGGTCTAAGTGCATCATTTAGTGTGTGTTTGCATTAGTCGGTGTCTTCTAGGTCGTGTGTCAGTTGCATGCCCACCCGTCGAGGTACCCAGTACTCGCCACCACCACCTATGGCGGAGTCCCGAGCCCGTAGTTCCGATGAGTCTTCCACGGCCGAGATGTTCCGGGCCATCATGGATTGTTTAGACACGCGTATGGATGGTCTTAGTACGCGTATGGATGGCATAGGGACGCGTCTAGAAGGGCGGATGAAGGTCCTCGAGGATCGGGCCGGGGTTTCGGAGCAGTCCATTCAGGGCCTAGTTGGGAGGATTGCCGTCCTCGAGAGGGGCCCAGTAGCGGCGCAACCCGCGCCGACGAACAGGCCAACAGAGCCGGTTCAGCAGCCTGCTGTGCCAAGGGCTCAGGCGGAGAATGTTGGGGTTCAACAGGTGCATGTGGTGGATGATTATGCATCTGATAATGATCAAGGGGGTAACGGTCGTCGTCATCAACGACGGAATCGTGATGACGAGGATGACGACCGCATTCTTAGGGGTGTGCGTGCGGACCCTCCCACTTTTAGCGGGTCCTTGGACCCTAGGGTGTATTTAGATTGGGAGGCCGGCATGGACCGGTACTTCGAGTGGTTTGAGATGACGGACCACCGAAGAGTCCGATACGCAAAGATGAAGCTGCAAGGGCAGGCCCAAACTTATTGGATCAATGTGGAGAGCCTGCTCAACCAGCGACGTCAACCCCAGATCGGTACTTGGGATGATATGAAAACCAAGTTGAGGGAGAAGTACCTTCCCGCCTCATATCGCCAACGTCTCATAGACAAGTGGCAAAGCATCTCCCAAGGGAACCGATCCGTGACCGAGTACACCGCCGAGTTCGATGAGTATTATTTGCGGTGCGGGGTCACGGAAGAGAGCACCATGACGATATCCCGCTTTCGGAGAGGTTTGCGGCCCAATTATCAATATGAACTCTTTCGCCGCAATGCCACCACTTTGGAGCAGGCATATCAGATTGCTCTCGAATTGGAGCAGTTCGAGGCCGAGTTTGAGTCACCCCATCGGTTGGGCTCCTTTCCCCTTCGTAGTGTCGAGTCCCATGGCTCATTTGGCACGTATCCGAGGGCCCCCATGGCACGACCTCAGGAGCCCGCTCGCCCCGAGCCCTTTGCTCCTAGGCCTCATCCTCCACCCCCGAGGGACCTTCCTCATCCCCAGCATCTTACGGCCCCACCCACAGTCCGTCCACCGGCACCCGCACCTCCTGCACGTCCTTTGTTGCCTACGCCTCCTATCCGTTGGGAGGATAAAGGTAAAGGACCTATGATTGGGGAGCCTAGTGGATCACGGCAGCAGTGTTATCGCTGCAATGGGTTTGGCCATTTCGCCAACCAGTGTCCCACCCGCCCATCTCTTCACATTGGGGACACACAGGCCGAGGATACCACCCCTACGGGCCTCGAGTTAGTCAGCTATGAGGCAGATGAAGAGTTAGCTGACGAGTACTATGAGATGGGAGGTGAGGCCCAGGATGTCCAGTAGTCGGACGGTACCCACGTGGGGGTCGTCAGATGTATCCTCACCCAGCCACAGGTCAGTGATGACTGGCGTCGGACCACTATCCTTCAGGTATTCTGTAGGCTGGGAAAGCAAATTTACAAGGTGGTCATCGATAGCGGGAGTTGTATCAATGCAATCTCCACGAACGCAGTCGCTCGTCTTGGTCTCACACCCGTAGACCATCCTTGTCCCTATCAGGTATCATGGGTGGATACCACTTCCATTTCGGTCAGGCTGCGGTGCTTGGTCCCACTGCAGCTCCACTCCTACCGTGACGAGATCTGGTGTGATGTCCTCCCCATGGAAGTGGGCAGTATCATTCTTGGTAGGCCTTGGTTATTTGACCGGGATGCCACGCTCCATGGCCGGTCGAACACCTGTACCTTCGACCACGCTGGCCAGCGGGTCACCCTCCAACCCGTTCGGCCCAGGAGCCCATCAGTCAAGGGTCCTACTGGCCCTAGTACTCCGAAGCCTTCCGTCCACGGGCCTAGTACCCCATCCCCAGCTCGGGCTATGACCGTTACCTCTGGCCCAGGAGAGCCCTCGACGAGGAGATTGATGATGATTAGCCCCCGGGAAATGGAGTAGGAGCTTAGTCAGGGCTGTCCGGTGTTTGCCATTACGGTCCGGGAGGTGGAGCGGGACTCCGAGGGTGAGCTCCCACCCGAGGTTGTTCTCATTCTGCAGGAGTATGCTGATGTCTTTCCCGATGAGCTTCCCGAGGGACTTCCACCTATGCGGGATATTCAGCATGCCATCGACCTTGTTCCGAGCTCTTCTTTGCCCAACCTTCCTCATTATCGCATGAGTCCCACGGAGCATGCCGAGCTTAAACGGCAGGTCGATGAGTTAGTGCAGAGAGGGTCTGTTCGGGACAGCATGAGTCCATGTGATGTACCCGCGTTACTCGCCCCGAAGAAGGATGGCACGTGGAGAATGTGTATTGATAGTCGTGCCATCAACAAGATCACCGTGAAGTACAGGTTCCCTATTCCCCGCCTTGATGATATGCTAGACATGATGGCAGGTGCCACTATCTTTTCGAAGATCGATCTTAAGAGTGGCTACCATCAGGTGAGGATTAGGCCAGGTGATGAGTGGAAGACCGCATTTAAGACCAAGGACGGTCTATATGAGTGGTTGGTCATGCCTTTTGGGTTGACCAATGCCCCTAGCACTTTCATGCGGCTCATGACTCAGGTCCTTCGACCTTTCATTGGAGTCTTTGTAGTGGTGTATTTTGATGATATCCTTATCTATAGCCGCACCACAGGGGACCACTTAGACCACCTTCGGCAGGTCTGTCTACTTCTTCGGCGAGAGCAGTTGTTTGCGAACCCACAGAAGTGTGCCTTCATGACACCTCAGCTTACCTTCTTGGGTTTCATTGTGTCTAGTACTGGGGTCTCCGCCGATCCGAGAAGGTCCGGGCCATTGTTGAGTGGCCGGAACCCCGTACGGTTCATGATGTCCGCAGCTTTCATGGCCTTGCGACGTTCTACCGTCGCTTCATCCGCGGATTTAGCTCCGTCACCGCCCCGATCACGGATTGCATCCGGAAGGGCACATTTGTATGGACGAAGGCCGCATCTGCTGCCTTCAGGACATCAAGGAGCGCATGACCCAGACACCTATCCTTCGACTGCCTGATTTCTCGAAGGTGTTTGAGGTCTCTTGTGATGCGTCGGGCGTGGGAATTGGAGGAGTTTTGAGTCAGGAGTCCCACCCGATCGCATATTTCAGCGAGAAGCTGAATGACGCGAAGCTGCGATATTCCACATATGATAAAGAATTCTACGCAGTTGTTCAGGCTCTTAGGCATTGGAGGCACTATCTTTTACATCAGGAGTTTGTCCTATACTCCGACCATGAGGCATTGAGGTACCTCCATTCGCAAAAGAAGCTTAACTCGCGTCATAGTCATTGGGTCGAGTATCTCCAGCAGTTCACCTTTGTGCTGAAACATAAGGCTGGAGTGGAGAATAAGGTGGCTGATGCCTTGAGTCGGCGAGCATGCTTGCTTACCACCATGAGTGCCGAGGTCATAGGGTTAGAGAAGATGAAAGAGGCCTATGTTGATTGTCCTGACTTCGGTCAGATTTTTACCACCCTCCAGGTCGGACCCTCGAGAGACCTTGATGAGTACGTGCTTCAGGAGGGTTACCTCTTTCGAGGTAGCAGGCTATGTGTGCCCCGAACTTCGGTTCGAGATTTCTTAGTGTGGGAATTACATGCGGGAGGTCTAGCCGGCCACTTTGGTCGGAACAAGACTATTGAGGCAGTGGAGCATCGATTTTATTGGCCGAGCTTGAAGCGCGATGTTGCTAACATCGTGGCTCAGTGCCGTACATGTGCTATAGCCAAGATGAAGAAGCAAAGCTCGGGCCTTTATACGCCTCTCCCCGTGCCTGATGCCCCGTGGCAGGATGTTAGTATGGACTTTGTTTTGGGATTGCCACGTACCTCCAGGAAGCATGATTCGGTCTATGTGGTGGTTGACCGTTTCTCAAAGATGGCCCTCTTTATCCCTTGCTCGAAGACTTCGGATGCTTCTAGGGTAGCCCGCCTTTTCCTTACGCATGTGGTGTGCAAGTTCGGGTTGTCTCGCACTATAGTGTCTGACCGTGATGTTAGGTTCACTTCCTATTTTTGGAAGACACTATGGCATATGATGGGTACGCACCTCAAGTTTTCCATTGCATATCACCCCCAGACGGATGGTCAGACCGAGGTGGTCAATAGGAGTCTGGGAGACCTTTTGAGGTGTCTTGTTAGGGATCGCATTGGGGATTGGGATCTCATCCTACCCATGGCTGAGTTTGCATACAATGATTCGGTGAATAGGTCTACCGGCATGAGTCCATTTGAGATTGTCACAGGTCGTAGGCCTAGGAAACCCGTTGACCTTGTCCCCATGCCTATCCATGCTAGAGTGTCGGAGTCGGCCGAGTCGTTTGCTAGGCATGTTAGGAGTTTGCATGACGACATCCGTCGTCACATTGAGGCCAGCAATGCACGGTACAAGGAGTTAGCCGATGCCCACCGACACCACCGAGAGTTCCACGAGGGCGAATACGTCATGATCAGGGTAAGACCTGAATGGTTTCCCTCTGGAACCGTTAAGAAGTTGCAAGCTCGCGGAGCCGGTCCACTCAGAGTGTTGAAACGCGTTGGATCCAATGCGTACGTTGTGGACTTGCCCGAGGAATATGGTATAAGCTCTACCTTCAATGTATCGGATCTTGTTGCATATAGGGACCCAGCGGTGATCCCTAGTGAGCCTTTCGAGCCATCTCCTCCCCTTGAGAGTGATCCCACACCTGAGTGTCCACCTCCAGCTCCGTTGTTACGGCAGCGTGAGCATATAGATCATATATTGGATGAGCAGGTGACAGTTACCAGGAGTGGATCTTACCCGCGCTACCTAGTGCGATGGAGAGGACGGCCCGCTACTGAGGACACATGGATCACACATGGCGAGTTGTAGCGGATTGATCCAGACCTTTTGGAGCGATACAGGAGCGATGCAGACCCTTACTCGACAGGGTCGAGTTTCTCCCACCCGGGGAGAATTGGTGCGGACACCCGAGCAGTTGATCGGCACGATACGCCGAGCCACCGGTACCGCACACGGAGCATGACACGAGCCACCTCAGCGTCCATCTGGCTCGGAGACAGCCTGGAGACTCCGCCTTGAGCCTCCCCACTTATTATATTTAGTTAGACTTTATGTGTGTTTAATTTGTGTTTATTTCGTTGCATTCGGTTTGCCATTTTGGTTGTAATAGGGGCTTATGTGCAATTCGGATCCCGTGGGCCCCACGGGCCCCCCAGGCCCCACCCCATTGGGCCACCTCAGCCTAGGGTCCCACGTGGGGTCAGTCAACATGCCACATGGGAGCATCTAGAAGTTTGAATGGGAATTGGACACATGGGGGACAATGGACTAGAAAAGTCCACATGGGAGGCCACCTACCCCCACCAACTAGTCCACCCTCTCTCCTTGGTCCAAGGGCCGCCCCCCCTTTAATATTTTATTATTTTTTGTGTGTGTGTGTCACACTCCATCCCAACCCTCCATTCTCATCCCCTAGATCCAATGGTTGTGGATGGATGTGAGATGTAAGCTATTTAAACTTGTATTTTCCATTTTACTTGAATTAATGCATTCATTTGGAAGAAAATACATTGGAGCTCCAGCTTGGTGCGCCCCTCCCTCTCCCCTTGAAGCTGTAAAGGCTTCCTTCTGGTGGTGAGACTCCACCCTATCAGTTCCGGTCGCCGCCGCCGCCGCCACGAGCCGCCACCGCACCGCCATCGTCTTCATCGGAGTTCTGCCTGCGCAGTACCATAGAAATTTCCACGAAATTTGTGTCTCAGCCACGAGTTCAGATCGATCTGGGAATTTTACTAGAGGTCCCAGAGGTGTCAAGGATACCCCATAAAATTTGGTTTGTCATTCAGATCCCGTTTCACAATTTTTAATTTTCGTCCACCCTTCCATTTCAGTTCTGCCAGAGTTCTGTCCAGATTCATATCTGCCCTGTGTTTCATGTCTTAGGTCCGTCTTTTGATTTTTTTTAGTCCCATAAATTTTACTGGAGTTTCCTTCCATCCACTCCTTCATCCACAATGTTTCTAAATTTCTGGTTCGCTCATTTCATATTTTCTAAAAATCATTCTCAGTCCCATCTACAGTTCTGTCCACCTGTTCCCAGATCCGACCACCAGTCACTCCAAAAATCATATCAAATCGCCACCACCTCCAAATCCAATTCCAAAAATTGTCCCAGTTTCGTGGTTTGATTCCCTACAACTTTGAAGAAGATCTCAAAGTCTGATTCTAACGGCAAGTAGGCGGTCAATAGCTATTTATAGGAAACTCATATGCTGATCTGATATTTCGGTTACTGTATAACAGGGGCTTGTAAATTCAATAAAGTTCTGATCTGACCAGATTCAGCAGATCTCTTTGGGTCTAGATTGAAGCATTTCAAGAGAGCTTTCCAACGATAGCTCATGCGTCCCGATCCGACGTCGGGATTGCTCGCAGCGGCCATTTTCGCCGGAGCGTGCGTCGGAAGACAGCAACCAAAATCCGTGGACAGCTAGTTCAAAGCTTGGGAATCGGGACCGATCGACCCCCGATCGGTGTTCCCGGCCGACCGCCGTCCGAGGAGGCGCGCCACCAGGAATCCCCATCATAGTGGGTCCCACCCCCGCAGATCCGGAGGACAGCGCCATCCGTGGGTCCCGCGGGCCCGCAGAACCCGCCGTTCGGAAAGCACGAAAACGCGGAGTTCGGCACCGCCGGGCGACATCAAGATGCTGCCCGTCAACCCGAGTTGCGTGATTCCCGGGCTCCACATGTGACCTTTTACCTCCCTGCGTGGAGTGGGTCAAATCATTGTATTGTTGTAAAATTGTTTAACCAGGGATCCGTAATTCGGCCGGGGTTATCTTCGCCACGCCGGGTGCGTGGAGGTAATGGTCCGAACCTCTTGGCGTTCATTTGCTTAGCTAGTATACGGTCTTTTGCCGATGCCGAGAGCGTAGGTACTTGCCCGTGTGTCCATGTCACCGCTGTGAGAGTGAGTGTGACCCGTCCCGTGACTCGATCCGAGTCCGGAAGTTGAGTCGGACTACCCTTGACCTCCGCCAGTTCCTTAACCGCGCACGGTCCGCGCTTTCCCTCGCTTGGGACGACGAGTGAGCTTCCACTTCTGATAGCGACGTTTTGCCACTAGGAGCTCGTAGTGTCGGGCTTAGTGTCTCCCTGGTGTGTGCTGCTGGTCGCGTCTTCATCTAGAGTCCGAGGGTGGCACCTAATAGTATCGTCTCCCGTGTCCGTCCCGCATCAAGTACGCTCCCTTGCTGTCCAGGGAGACGTATGTGCCAGTCTTCAAGATTCGCCTTTCCGCGACTCTCCTGCCTGACGCGGCTCGGCTTGTCTGCACTCGCCCACTCATCGGCCAGGCCCAGGGTCCTCGCCATGTCCTGCACCAAGAAAGAAGGGCCTCGCATCATAACAAAGAACGCGTCCCCTGTCTAGGACGCGTCCATCATTTGAGTGCAACACTCGCCGAACCCTTTCCCCCCTCGCACGGCTCGCTTCAAAACTCAAAATGGATCAAAGGAGAAGATCTGTGGACCTACCAGACCGTGTTCACCTCCTTCCGCACCATCAGGCCCCTCGAGTCCCTCGGGGGCCCGAAGCGGCCCTTCCTCCTCCATGGACGCCGTTCCGTGCTCTTGCGTGTCCCTCCTCAGGCGAGGAGTCCCTCGTCCCTCTCCACCTTCACCATGGTCCGGCCCACCGAACTCCATCGATCGAGGGGAAGAAGACGAAGACGGGCGAGCGAGTTTCGGCGGAAGGCGGGCTCGTTTGCGGGTAAGGCACGGGAGAAGAAAGGCCGCCCGACGCTTTAAATTTGAATTCGAGGGTTAAGACGCGTCCTCGCGCCTGGACGCGCCCAAAAGAAAGCAACAGAATCCCTCCGTGCAAAGTAGTTCCCTTCTGTCCAGGGTAAAAGTCTCGTAAGGCATGCCTCGAAACAACTTGGTGCAGGAGAAGAAGTGTAGGAAAGGAGAGGCGCTACAGTGGTCAGTCGTCAGAGTTTTGTCTAGACCCCCTTGTACTGTGGTGTGATTCTGTTATAAATCTGCTACTTTCTGATGTTACTAACCTATGCTGGTCTGTGCAGGTTTTACTAACGGACATCTTTGTCCTATCTCCTGTCCCACCTTTCGATGGTTGGTCCCACCATGTCATGCATCATAATATATGATACCGACGCTACTAGAACATGTCAAGGACCTCGCGGCCCAAACGAATCTGGGATTTGAGTTCCCCTTCAACAAAAACGGTGATGATTCCAAAAGAATTTGGGTTGTACGGATAGGCCGTTAACTTGTGGTAGCATGGGGACGACGATTCCGTTCAGTGAGTTGGTGCGTTGATAAACGAGCCCCAGCCTAGTATCAGCTCACCGGATCGATATCCTGACCCGTTCTTAACAAGTTGACAATATTATCCTTGGCTATTTTCTATTTTAGTTTGTTTTAAAATTTTCTTTAAACCCAGCATGCATTCATATAGGACTTTGAATTTATTGCAGAAGATCATTCGAGTGATTCTATTGTGAAAGCCGTTGTGCTCCAATTCTTACAAATATGAGATATTCCATTCCGAATGAAATACTGAGTTTCCTTGAAGCGGCCCTACGCTGCTCTTCCAAAGGAGACCCTTGTTTGGACAGACCCTCAGATATTCCTTTACTTTTTACCTTGTTTGACCCACCTTGGCCGTAGCACTTCCACATTGGCTGGTAATCGCTCACCAAAGGTGAAACCTGCGGATTTATGACTCAGATACTTCCACACCGAGAAGTTGGTCTCCTTTATTTTTCGTGCCTGAGCACACATCTCACCCTCCCTTATTTGATCTCCGTCCAAGCAATCGTCAATATTTGAAAGTCCTTCTTCAAGGTCGCCTCATTGAAACTTCAGGAAAGATTCCAAACAGTAACGTCAAAAGCGTGTCTCATCACACCTTGGCATCAACTTATCAGTCTGCTCCCACTTCATTTCACTCCACTTCGATACCATTCCACTACGTGTCGCTCCCTTGCAAAGCAGACGCCAAGGCGGGGCAGCTGTAGACATGCCATTCCTGACGTCTCCTGAGAAAGTCTCATATTACTATACGACGCCCCGCGACGGCTTACGCATTTTGAATCGCTCGAGTGCTTCCTTTTCTTGAGTCTTCTTCCGCCCTTTTCAGCATCCGGAATCATCTCGTTGCAGCATTCGGACGGCATCGACACCATTCAGACACGCCAAAAAATTCTGGAACCAGGAAGGGTGCCTGTCGGGGAGCTGCCGACGCCTTTTCAACGGACCCGGGGGGGTCTTAATGGAGGCGTCCAGTCTCCTGGACGCCCCCATTACTTTAATTTTTTTCTTAAAACAAAAAAATACATAAAAAATGATATATTAATGGAGGTGTCCAGGCCTCTGGACGCCTCCATGAAAATAAAAATATAAAATATAAAATGCCAGTTGGCATAAAAAAATAAAACAAAAAAAAATAATAATATATTTTCTTGGAGGCGTCCAGGCCCCTGGACGCCTCCATCAACTCACTCACGGGGCCCCGCCCACCGATCGTCGGTTTGTCGTGTGTGAAAGAATCCAAATTGTGGAGACATCCAGCCGGCTGGACGCGCCCATTTCCAAATCATGGGTCGCCACTCTAAAACCACGTGTTGTGTTAAACCGCGTGCGACTTTCGGTGGAGTTGGGTGGGACTTATGGAGGCGTCCGGGACCCTGGACGCCTCCATGAAAATATTCAGAAAAAATGAATAAAAATAGAATAAAATATCTTTTTTGCCCTGATGGAGGTGTCCAGGGTCCTGGACGCCTCCACCCTCCGGAGCCCTATAAATAGAGGCCCACCCCCTCAGTTCTGGGAGAGCTTCTAAGAGGTCCGATAGGCTGCCGGAGCCCAGAGGCTGCCGGAGTCATTTCTAACCCGTGGGGTCTTTTGTAGGTAGAGGTTCTGCCGGCTTCTCGGGTGCCCACGCTCGCGAGAGGAAGGTCGTCTTCATCCACCGTGCTTCCACGTCGTCCCTACGCTGCCGGAGCTCCGCCGGATTCCACCATCGGCACATCCAATAAGCCAATCCTTTCCTTTTCTTCGTAGTTCTTTTGCATTCATCATCTCGCATCCTCTATCCCCCTTCATAAGGGCACCTCTTCTTATATACTTCTTGCATCCATCATCGCATTTTTCTCCTACTCGAATCCAAGAGGGGTTTAAAACCACACCAACCAGGTGTGTGTCCTGCCGCGATTTCGTTATTTTCATCACAAGGGATTGATACTACACTGCCATTTTCTAATTCCGTTTATCTATTGTCTGTTATTTTGCAAGGGTAACTGAAGAAAGCCCTCTCCGTCGGCCGGCCGAAGGGGGAGGAAGAAGCAACCCGTCATCTCCCGCTCTTGAGGTAGGCGCGATCACTTTCTTTATTTTAGGGTCTTTTGGCCCCTGGCGATCACATCTTGTTCTCGAGGCCGCGGCGAGTCACTTCCCTAATGGCCGTTTAAATTCCCGTTCTTATATTCTCTTTATATTCTGTTATATTCTTATCTGCTCATATTCTCGAAGCCGCGGTGAGTCACTTCCCCAATGGCCGTTTAAATTCCCGTTCTTATATTCTCTTTATATTCTGTTATATTCTTATCTGCTCATATTCTCGAGACCGCGGCGAGTCACTTCCCCAATGGCCGTTTAAATTCCCGTTCTTATATTCTCTTTATATTCTGTTATATTCTTATCTGCTCATATTCTCGAGGCCGCGGTGAGTCACTTCCCCAATGGCCGTTTAAATTCCCGTTCTTATATTCTCTTTATATTTTATTATATTCTTATCTATTCATATTCTCGAGGCCGCGGCGAGTCACTTCCCCAATGGCCGTTTAAATTCCCGTTCTTTATATTCTCCTTATATTCTGTTATATTCTTATCTGCTCATATTCTCGAGGCCGCGGCGAGTCACTTCCCCAATGGCTGTTTCAATTCTTGTTATTTGATTTCTGCACCATTCCCGTCCCCCCGAGGCCGCTGCGAGTCGCTTCCCGCTATGGCCGTTTAACCCCCATATCTTGCTATATTACATCTGTCCCGCTCGCCCCGTCGGAGCAATCTCCCGTGGTGGCCCCTTCTCTTTTCTCTCATTTCTGTGTTGCAGCAAACAAAAAGGAGCCCGCGCGCTCCGCGTCTTCTTCGCTCCCCGAACCGCGTGACGTCGCTCACAAGGGTGACCAGACGAATGGAATAGAATAAAATAGAATACCAGGGCATAGAGCAGGCCTGTAGATGGGAGTGGTTTGAGAGTCTGACCAAGCATGCAGGGGTGTTAGGGCAGACCATAACTCAAGAGAGAGAGTGTGTTACATAGATTTTCTCTCATTTCCCTTCTCTTACTCATGTTCTTCTCATTTCCTAAACTTCCTGCACTCTTTGAAGCATTCTTGGGAGGATCTCGTTGTCTCACAAAGGTAAGTCCTTAGTAGACTTCTCAAGTCACTTTTTTAGCTTCTTACGTTTGCTTTAACATTCGTCTCTAAGTTCTTCCTACCCCTTACCCTAGGACGAACCAGTGAGAAGGGAGGATGAGCTACTTGAAAGGAATGGGTAGGAGATCCAGAGTAGGTTTCTATTTATGTAGGATTCCTAAGTATGAACTGAGCGCAAACCCTATCACATAGGATTGCCTGGTATGTGTTTTGGACCGCATTATAATTGTTCAATTCTAAATAAGGATCGTGAGTCTATGATCGTAAAGTTTTCATTGAGTATCCATAACGATTTTTCACAAATAAGATTCAAGATAAGTTTAAAGGAAGAAAAGATGCTGTAGTATCCTGCGGTGGGGCAGAATAATCAAAGATGAGATTGGTCATACCTTCAATCAACATTCTTTTTTCATGGAATTCAATTCTCCATTTATACAGACACTTAGGCAATGTGGGTTCTATTTTCAGAGCAAGGTTCTCCAAATTACAGCAGTTAGATGGATTGCCCCGGCTGTGGCATTTGCATTAAATGTGGATGGTTCCTGCAGAGGAAATCCGGGAGCTTCTGGTGGAGGAGGCTGCTTCAGAGATAATCATGGTAATATTCTGCTGGGTTTTTCTTACTATTATGGGATTGGTTCTAGTATTGTGGCTGAAGGGAGAGCCCTCCTTGATGGTCTTCGATTGGCAAAGCTACATAGTATTCCTCTTTCTATTATATACACAGATTCTAAGGTGCTGGTTAATCTTTTGAATGGCATTGGCTCTCCTCCATGGCATCTCCTTCCGTGGTGGAAATCCTTGGAGGTTTTATTCCACTCTAGTACATATGCAATTACTCACATTTTTCGGGAGGCTAATCAACTGGCTGATTCATTGGCCAAGCTTGCTGTGGATATGGGGTGTAATTCTGAATTTTTCTCCATAAGGGAGCTTCCAGCAGCAGCCAAAGGGTTTGTGAGGGCGGACGCTCTTGGTATGCCAAACCTTCGTGTTCGGCGTGCTAGTTCTTGATGGGACAAACCGTATATTGCTGAGATACAATTTTCGTACTGATACTTGGGTGGGCGGGCTTTATGTTCTGCTGCCACTGCCTTGTGAGTTTACAACTGTATAGGATTGTCTTCCTTTTTTGACTTTCTGGGCGATTGTCCCCTCATGTATGTTACTTCATTTCAAAATCAATAAAATTAGCATCTAGCGGCTGAGGTGGAGTGGGATCATTCCCTACCTCTGGTATGGGGGTGCACTCTCCCTTTTGCCACTTGATGACTTGAGTTGGAGGAAAAAAAAAAGATGTTGTAGTACGTACCGGTTCCCTGGATGGGGACTCCTTCCTTTAAAGGGGAGAGTCGGCTAGATGTGACAGATAGGCAGGTTCGGGAGATTGAGAAGATTTTCATTGCTATTTGTTGTAGGGAGGAAGACAAGACCCAGTTAATAGTATTTATGCTCAGTAATGCAGTGGATGAGTGGTGGGGTTCCATGCAGAGGACCATGTTCAGGGACCATCAAGATGTAATCCACTGAGAAGAATTTTTGCTAGTTTTTTGGAAGAAGTACTTCCTATTACTTGTTCGAGACCAGATGGAGCAGGAGTTTCTAAATTTGAGACAGGGTGACATGACAGTGTTACAATACGAGACCCAGTTCTCGGAGCTAGAGAAGTATGCATCTCATTTTTGCCAGGACGAGTGCAGGAGAGCCCAAAGGTTTGTTGACGGGCTTAGAGATTCTTTGAGGGAGAAGGTAGCTATTCTGACACCATAAACCCTAGAAATGGTCGTGGCAATAGCGTCTGTGGCAGAGGAGAATGTGGACAAGACTTTGTATCATCGGAAGGCATGAAGAAAGGGCAAGGCACCCATGTAGGGAGCGTCTAAATCCCCAATGATGAAGGGAAAGTTTAAGTACATGCGGGCTTAAGACGTTAAGCGGCAACAACAATAGTCTGGACGTGGTTTTTCCACCCCAACTTATAGTAGCTATGGAAAGAAGCATGTAGGGGTGTGTTCGAGGGATTCTGGGAGGTGTTACCGGTGCGGAAATTCTGAGCACATGGCTAGAGATTATCCGGGGATGGCAGGAATGAGACATCCAACAGCGGTCTCAACTAGAGTGTACCATCTGACCAAAGAGAATGTGGATGTTTCGAAGAGGTCGGCTGGCGGTATGGTCTCTATTGTCGGATATCTTGAGCATGTTCTATTTGATTCTAGTGCTACACATTCTTTTGTTTCTACCCACTTTACTAGAATGATTAGTAGTGAAGGTCCTGTAGTTGATACTACTACTATACTTGTTTGCACACCGGTTGGAGAAGTTGTGTTTGCTTAGATAATTTCAAGGCTAGAAATTATGGCGGATGGTAGAAGTATGCCTGGAGATTTTCATTTGTTTGATATGGATGATTTTGATGCTATCTTGGGAATGGATTGACTTGGGAGGTATCATGCTTTGTTAGACTGTCATCACAAGGAGGTCGCCTTTCAGATCCCAGGTGAAAATGAGTTTATTTTTAAGTGTCATAAGGGTAGATCCTCCAAGATTATTGTGTCAATTTTGAAGGCCAATAAGATGGTTAGTCAGAGTTGTCCCTCCTTTTTAGTAAAATTGTTGCTCAAGGTCATGTAGAATCACCTAGATCTGTTAGCAACACAGATGTAGTAAGAGACTTTGTAGATGTGTACCCTGAAGAATTATCAGGTTTGCCCCCAGATCGTGATGTTCAATTTATCACAGAATTGTACCTTGGAACATAACCTATTTCTAAGGCTTCTTATAGAATGGCATCGGCAGAGTTAATGAAATTAAGGAGGCAATTAGAGGAACTGATTAGTAAAGAGTTTATTAGGCCTAGTGTCTAATTGTGGGGTGCACCGATGTTATTCGTGATCAAGAAGGATGGATTCATGAGATTATGTATTGATTACATGAAGCTTAATCAGGTGGCAATGAAGAATAAGTGTCATTTGCCAAGGAATGATGATTTATTTGATCAACTTTAGTCTGCTAAGTTGTTTTCCAAAATTGATTTGAGGTTAGAGTATTACCAGCTGAAGATTTGAGATTAGGATATTCTAAGACAGCTTTCAGAACTAGATATGACCTTTTTGAGTTTGTTGTGATGTCTTTTGTGGTTATTAATGCACCTGCATCTTTTATGGACCTGATGAATAGGGTGTTTTAGTCATATCTTGATGATTTTGTAGTAATCTTTGTTGATGATATATTGGTGTACTCACCTAATGTTGAGGCTTACCGAAATCATTTGAGTTTAGCATTACAGAAGTTGAGGGATTATAGGTTATATGCCAAATTCAATGTGTGTGGAGTCTGGTTGAAGAAGGTGAGTTTTCTGGGACATGTCATATCTTCTGAGGGTATTTTTGTTGATCCGGAGAAGGTGAGGATAGTGTTGGAGTAGGATCCTCCTCAGACCCCTACAGAGGTGTGTAGTTTTATTGGGCTGGCAAGATATTATCACAGGTTCATTAAAGGTTTCTCCAAGATTACAGTCCCTATAACTAAGTTGACCAGGAAAGGGGAGAAGTTTGTGTGAATAGTGAATTATGAGGACAGTTTTTAAGAGTTCAAGAGAAGGTTGACCCAAGCTCCTATTTGCCTTTACCTGAAGGGACGGATGGTTTTAGTGTATACAGATGCCTTAAGATTAGGGTTGGGATGTGTTTTGATGCAACATAGAAGGGTGATTACTTATGCATCTAGGCAGTTGAAGGATCATGAGTGCAATTATCCCACCCATGATTTGGAGTTGGCAACCATTGTGCATGCACTGAAGATTTGGAAGTATTATTTGTATGAAGCTATCTTTGAGGTGTTCACTGACCACAAGAGCCTGAAATAGATCTTTTTTCAAAAAGACTTGAACCAGAGGTAACGAAAATGGTTGGAGTTTCTTAAAGACTCTGATTTCTTTGTAAATTACCACCTAGGGAAGGCGAACATGGTCGCAGATATATTGAGCAGAAAGAGATTAATAAGCATGAGACTTAGAGGACTGTGACAAAATTCTTTAGCAGTAATTGACCTTGAACCACAACCTAGTGTAGACCAACTTACCTGCTTCCTAGGATAGTCATCCATCATATCATCCCTTTTTGATAGAGTTATAGAAGCTTAGAAGAAGGATGCAAAATTACAGAGGATTTTAAATAGACCAGACGTCACTTGTAGAGTGGATGGGACTGTATACTTCAAAGACCGATTGTATGTGCAAGATGATAGTGGCTTGAAGCAAGACATCCTAATAGAAGGGCACAAGTCAACATATACAATTCATCCAGGCAGTGTGAAGATATATAGTGATTTGAGTAAGAAATTCTGATGGCCTGGTATGAGGAAGGATGTGTAGGAGTATGTGACTAAATGTCTTACATGTCAATAGGTGAAGGCTGAGCGTCAGAGACCGTCAGGGTTGTTACAACCGCTGGATGTTCCATTATGGAAGTGGGAACACATAACTATGGATTTTGTGATGATTTTGCCAAAGACAAGGAGGCATCATGACTCTATTTTACCTATTAATATGAGACAATCAGTTGATATCCTGATGAACCTATTTGTGGAAGAGATTGTGCATCTGTATGGGATTTCAGTATCAATAGTGTCTGACAGAGATTCTAGGTTTACATCCCGATTGTGGAAGACATTTCAGGAAGCCTTTGGCACTCAATTGAAGTTTAGTTCATCATATCACCCCCAGATAGATGGGCAGTCAAATAGAACAATACAGACATTGGAGGATATGCTCGGGGCTTTTAGTTTGGACTAAGGCAGTGCATGGGATGAGCGGTTAACCATGGCAAAGTTCACTTACAATAATAGTGTCCATTCAAGTATTGACATGACACGTTTTGAGACTTTGTATGGTAGACCTTGTAGGTCCCCATTGTGTTGGACTATGGTAGGAGGCAAAGTGTTGACTGGACCAAAAATTATATCGCATAGCTCAGAGCAAATGGGTATGATCAGAAAGAGGCTATTGACAGCTCAGAGTAGGCATAAGAGCTATGCTAACCGGAAGAGGAAAGGCCTAGAGTTTGAGTTCTCAGTGGGAGATCATGTATTCCTTAAGATTTCCCCTACCCAAGGAGTAATCATGTTTGGCAAGAGGGGCAAGTTAATCCCCAAATATATTAGTCCATTTGATATTCTATCCAGAATGGGGAAGATAGCTTATAGACTTGCACTATCATGCTCTATGGAAAGAGTTCAACCTATATTTCATGTGTCCATACTGAGGAAGTACGTGCATAACCCTTCACACGTGTTGAGAGAACAACCCATAGTGGTCAATCTAGGTTTGACTTTTGGGCTTTGACTTATTTAAATCTTGGACATGAAGGTCCAACAGCTTAGGAGGAAGGAAATTCCCATGGTTAAGGTGTTGTGGCAAAATTCTTCATCAGAATAGATGACATGGGAGATAGAACCTAACATGAGATAGCAGCACCCGAAGTTATTTTGATAGTATGTTTATCAGTTTAATTAGGACTTAGACTTCTGTTTTAATTTCGAACATGAAATTTCCTGAGGAGGAGAGGATTGTAACGCCATGAAAAATGTACGATTAAATTTTATTAAATATTTATGATTAAGAAGTCGTAGAATATATTGTCCATTTATCTATTTATTGCGGTTCATGAGTGTTGATTTTTTTTCCTAACCTATCGGATGATAGATAGACATAGTAGAGGTTAGACAAAAAGACGGAGATAGATAATGATTCGTCTAAGTAGAGATGGGTTAGATGATGCTTCGTCTAAGAGGAAGGGGAGGATAGACGATGTTCTGTCTAAGGGGAGAGTGTTAGACGATGTTCCATCTAAGTAGCGAAAGAGTTAGACGATGACATGGAGGGGAGTTAAGTGATGTTCCATCTAAGTGGATAGGCGATAGGCAATGTTCCGTCTAAGTGGATAGACGATAGACGATGATTTATCTAAGCGGGTGGGCATAAGACGATGACATGAAAATGAAAGAATAGATGATGTCAAGATAGACAATGTATCATCTAAGTTAGGAGCGTTAGACGAAGTGGCTCATTAGATGATTCTTTTGTCATTTACCAGATAGATGATATAATAAAGGAATAGATGATATAATGAGGCATTAGATGATATATTGAAGGACTAGGTGAGATATTGAAGAGATAAAGTGATATATTAGTGATATAAACAAAATAATGAAAGGATAAGTGAGATAATGACAATATATTAAAGGATTAAATGCTACGATGAAGAGTTACATAGTTTATTAAGAGATCTGATAAAGTTAGATGGCAGAAATGATAAACAAATAGAAAATATGACAAGCTTAGAATGTGCAGCTGAGAGTCAAACTAGACGGTGAGAGTAAAAACACCTAAGAAATGACAGAAGGGTTAGAACATTGACCGCGCTAGGCTTTCCCTGAACTTAAATAATACTGAAGCCTTACGATATTAGATTTTCCTTGGATTCAAATACTAACATGATCTGAACCAGTCGGACTCTTCTGCAAGGTATGGGATGGCATGACCAGACGAATGGAATAGAATAAAATAGAATGCCAGGATATGGAGTACGCCTGCAGATGAGAGTAGTCTAGAAGTCTGACATCACATGTAGGGCTGTCAGGAGAGACCATAACTCAGGGCAGAGAGAGAGAGAGAGAGAGAGAGATAGTTTCATATATTTCCCCTCATTTCCCTTCTCTTACTCTTATTCTTCTTATTTCCTAAGCTTCTTGCACTCCCTGGAGCGTTCTTGGGAGGACATTTTCGTCTCACCAAGGTAGGCCCCTGGTAGGCTTCCCAAGTCACTTTTTCAGCTTCTTTCATTTCCTTTGACATTCGGCTCTAAATTCTTCCTACCCATTACCTTAGGACGAATCGATGAGAAGGAAGAATGAGTTGCTTGAAAGGAGAGGGCAGGAGATCCATAGTAGGTTTCCGTTAAGGTAGGATTCCTAAGCATGAACTGAGCATGAACCCTATCCTATATAGGCTTTATCCAATCTATGTTTTAGACCGCATCATAATCATTTAGTTCTAAATAAGGATCATGAGTCTATGATCTTAAAGTTTTCATTAAGTATCCACAAATAAGATTAAAGATAAGTTTAAAGTAAGGAAGAAAATATGTTGTAGTACGTACAGGTTCCTGACAAGGCACTCATAAGATTTAATAAGTCTTACATTGTATGAGAATAGGGTGATCTAGATAGATGGTCCACTGCATGTCATAATTAACTTGAAACTAGACCTCATCACAGAATTGAGCTGTATTTCTTCTTTGAACTCCCATTCGAACTGCAAAGGAAAGGGATACTAGGTGGAAAGGACTAACCAGAGGAAAGGTGATGGGGACATCACCCCCCATTCTCACGTTCACAGCTCGTCTCCTCGCCCCGGTTGCATCCGGCATGGTCTAGTTATTTAATTTTGAGTCCTATGTAATTTTTATTTGAGTCATTTGATGTATTTTCCCTTTTATTTGAGTCATGTCCCTAGGTCTTTTGTTTATTCCCCTAGGTTAAGTGTCATTAGATTGTTTAGAATGGTTATTGGGCCCAATTCTTTGGGCTAGGCCCAGGGGCGCCCCTACCCCCTTGGTCTTTGGTCATTGTAGTAAGAGTCAGGGACTTTTGTAGAAATGTGGGTTGCCTATATATAGGACCCCATTCCCCCCATTTCAACTAATGAATCAATGAATGAAAAACTTTCCATTTTGAGAGTTTACACTTCTTATCTAGTGGAGAGATTCTATTTTTTGGGTGAGAGACCCTAGGGGAGAGATTCCCCACCCATCCCTCTCTTAATCTCTCTTTTTCATTCCCCTTTCTCTCTCCTCCACACCCAATTTCAAAAATTTTCTCTCTCCTCCCTTCCCAACCACCACTCTCCCACCTACCCCCATTAAAGGCCACTCCCCTTCCCCACACACCCCATTACTCCACCCCCTAGTCCCAAGAGAGCTTCCACCAATCCCAGCTCCACCTCCCAACCCCCAACTACCCCACCCACTTCCCCAAGCACCCTTCCCACTACCCAAAGCAGCCCTCCACCTTCCCAAGGCACCTCTTCCCATCCCCAAGACCACCATTGATCACCCCACATTAAAGGAAATTCAAACTCACATGCCCTCCACCCACTTGTGCCCCCCCCCCCCACCTTCCTCCTTCTCCCTCCAAGCCCAAATTCGTAGCTCCTCCTCCCACCACCTGTTAGACCACCTTCCAGACCCTATTCTTCCCCTCCCACACCTTGGAACACCCCCTCCTAGACCCCCTCACAGCCAGGGTTCTCCCCACACTCATCCACCTCTATTTCCCCCCCCATATACCCCATTTCCCCCCACCATCTTCAACCTCCAGTTTTCAGTTCGCTGGCAGCAGAAGAGTATCAGTTTACAGAGGCGACCCCGACCACATCCCAGAGAATCTGAAGGCCCAAGAGGTATCCACGGAAGCGTCTACCTGTCTTCTTCGCAACGGCGGTGGTCTCGTCCCCTTCCGAGCTGACCGGGAGATCCGTTCTCCCACAACTGCGCAGAGCTACCCCTGCTGAGCACCTAAGCCGTATTAGAAGCTCTGCCACGACGAACCTTGGAAGATTCAGGCCACAAGTTCTTCTGCAAAGTTGTTCCTCTTCCTATCTACTTTCAGAATCAAGAAGCAGAACTTCGATCGACGTCCTTGGGCCAGAGTTATCATTTTTCTCCCTCGGGTACACAGTTCTACTTCCCACAGCCTGCACCGACCTATCATCAGTTTTCAGAGTCCTCTGGTCTTCTCCGACATTGTTTGGCTTCCCCGTCAGTTTTGCTGCGAAGAGGACTTGTCCACGATTCCAAAAACTCTGGCAGTGCTTGATTCTGAGTTCAGGAACTAACGGGGCATCCTCTGCAACCTGCTGTTGGCCGCCAGAAGCTTCCAGTCCAAGAATCTGCCTCCTTGCTCGGGCCTCCAGCCAGACCAACGTCGGCGCCAGAAGAAATCAACAAAATTTGGACGACTTCCCTGGCCTCCTACGAAGATTTTCCAGGTGGTTTCATCCCCAAAAAAATTCGGCATCAGTCGCAGCAACCATTTCTTCGATCATCTGTCAGCACCCACAGAACGTGGATAGAACCAGTGACCTCCCATCTTCGGTGTTCCTCTCTCAAGTTCCCCTCCCCGCTTGGCCGGCTGAAGGCCCCTCCCTATGTGGAGATAGTTTTAGTTGTAATATCACTTAACCCCCACCCCAAGATCCCCCTCCTGTGAGAGGTGTAGTATTGTAATCATTTGGGCAGGTCAAGCTACCCCGACGCGGCGTGTGGGGATCCACCCGCCTCCCCGCTCGCCCTCATCTCCGAGCGGGACCGATTTATTCAAACCGGTAGAGTAAGTGCTCTTAACTTTGCTCTAATTTGTGCTTGTTCTTTCAATATTAGTTCATAAACTCCGCTGGCTGTGAATGAGAGCCCGATCCTTAAGCTCCTTTGGTATAAGTGATCACCGTGGGAAAAGAGTGGAACCCGTGCCCTCGGCACGACGTCGGCTCCCTTGAATTGGGCTGCCATTACCCTTGGGAATCAACTTAGGCCTTGCTGGCCCTCTACTAGCAAGGGCCCAGCCCACACAACCTCCACTTGGCATTGCCAAGTTACCCCGGGTCTTGGTGAGCATCGGGTGAGCGGTCGCCGACATCGGTCCGTTTGATTGCGATTGTGCTTATTTGTTTAAGTCCTAGGTTGTGTCACATCAATTGGTATCAGAGTAAGTTTTAGACTTGTCTCTACTAAGTCTAGTCCTTGGGCACATTTACATTCATCAACATGGCTACCTCTCTTTGGTCACATTCATCCCACTCGACCCCCAATAAGGGACCGATCAACCCTCCATTTGACATAATCTCTTTTGAGGATCTCCTCTTCGATGGATCATGCTATAGTGCCTACCTAAAGTGGGAGGTCACCATGGAAAAACACTTTGAGAGAACTATGGTTTATGGACCGGCAAGAGTCCGCGTTGCCATGGGGTAATTTCGGGGTCAAGCCAAGCAAAAATGGAGGAACATAGTGGGCTTAAGGGACGTTAGGAAACAAGAACCCATTTCCTCATGGGATGATATGAAGAAAGAACTTAGAAAAATCTACATCCCCAAATATTCCCACCCCTTCTACTCTAACACCCCTAGCCCGAGGTGCACTACCACTTCTCCATCCCCATCCGACCAACTTGATATCAGCTTTATGCCTCCTCCCCCACCACTCCCAACAAATCACTTCTCAACCATCATAACTACACTTCGCGACCAAGTCCTCTCCCTTAAGGCCCAAATAAACCAAGCATCCACCTCTCCACCAAATCCCCTAAGGGTCCCCACACTCCAACCAAAATCCCCTTCCACAATCCCTCACCAAACCTATACCCCGCATCTCCCCTTGGTCCCCACCACTACCCCTCCATCGTCCCCTAAAAAGGGTACACCCCCCAAAACCCATCAACCCAAATCTTGTCACCCAACCCACCTTCCACTTCCAACCCCAATCCTACCCCAACCTAGGCCTCCACTACTTCCACTCCCAAACCCCACTCTACCAATCCCAATCCAAGTTTCCCTTTACCCTCCACCCCGGGAGCACCACACACCAACCCTCATCACCCCAAAAGACCCCCTCACCTCCTTGGTAGAAGAACTCATACCCGATCCAATAGTTGTGAGCACTCCAAACCCACCCCCCACCTTGGAGGAAACCCAAGTCTAAGTTGAAGAAGAAACCTCACACGATGGTCTTTACCTTACACCACCCTCTCTCGTTGGGGCGGAGCTCATCTTAGGAGAACCCATTGTTAGTTGGCTAAAGGAGAGCCCAATTAGAGAGATCCCGGCCCATATTTTCCCTCCCATAGAACAAGACCTTCCCTTAGTGCCCTTCTTCTCCTATCACACCACAATCCAAGCATCCTATCAAGTGGAGACCTTAGAGGACCTTCTCAAGGGCATAGCATGGCAATTAGAGATGACTAGCATGTTGACCCCTATGGTCGAACAACCTAGGAGCCTTAGCCTCCTACACCTATTCATAGGGTCTATCACCTCGGTTTGTACCATTGGTTGCTACACTAGCGACCTCCTTCTATTCCTCCCTACACCCGATGAGCCCAACCTTCTCCTCCATTTAGAGCTTCTTATCTCGGGTAGAAAGCCAATCCCTCCACTCATGGCCGACCCACTTGCCAAGAACATTGGCCCAACTATCATGGAGAATGATGACTTAGCACCTTTTGAGGATCTTGAGGACATGGAGTTCCTCCCCCTAGGTGACCCATTCTATGATCCATATGATCCATTCCAATGGGAGTCAAGAGACTCGTGTGACCCAAACACTTTATCCACCACCCACATTTCCCTACACCAACTCACCATGTTTGACCCAATCCACTCCATCTTAGACCCGGGTTACACCTTGGGAGCCATGACCTTGGGCCACATATCCCTAGGTAATAAGGTTGTGCTCCACCCCATGATGACCACCTTCTTAGATCCATTCGACCCTTTCCAATGGGAGTTCAAAGGTTGTCCCACACCTATACACATGGAAGTCACCCATAGGAAAAATATGCATGTGTCTAGGCTTACCACACCACTTGGCATGAACACTATGTTGGGTCCATTCATTCATATCACCCACATGTCAAGTAGAAAGCATGAGTGGTCCAAATTCGGATGTAATGGTCCACCTTCACTCATCATGAGTCTTAAGCATGATAGGAGCATTCTTGGATGTCCGGGTCCCCCGGCATTTGTCACCCCCATAGATGACCGGATCACCTACGGATGCCCCGGCCCTCCAACCTTTGTTAGAAAGTCCATACTTGATAGGGCCACTTTTGGTTGCCCCGGCCCACCAAGGTTCATCAAGGTCCATATGGCATCATGGCATGATAGGTCCATCTATGGTTGTCCAGGTCCACCCATCACCCCTAGAATGTCAACATTCACAAAATTGCATGAAAACCTTCGCAAGCACATTAGCAAGGAAAATGAGATCTATAAAAGGCAGGCTGACTCCCTTCGGCGTCACTGTTGACACCCGTTTTTTACCGATAAGTTGAGCCGTTTCTCCTACTTCCATTGATCGATGCCCTAAGTTGTCCATTATCTGTCGGGCCATTTTGTGGCATGTCTCGGGCTCATTTTATGAGTCATCTCCCTCCTTGGTGCAATTCGTGGTAATTCGGGGCTTAATGGGCCTTGGCTTTCGTCAATTGGACGTATTTACGAAAATCAGGTGCCCAAGGGCATGAACGGTTTTACCTCAGCCGTACACCAGTTGGGCGGTTGAAAATGGGCCGTTCATATACTTTGGCTAATTTCTGAGGACCTTCTTAAAATTCACCGACAGGCTTTTGAGCGGTGTGAGTGGGACCGTTCAAAGCTCATGAACGGGCCTATCTCAACCGCCCATATCTCAGAGTCCTACGCGCGCCCGTCTCCTCAGATAATTATCCGAATATTTGAATTATCACCGACAGGGTGAAACGGCCATTTTTGTGCCGCCCTACATTAAAACGGTCGATATGTAACCGTTCATATGTTCAGGGTCTCACGGCGGACGTTTCGGCCAGTTCGAGAGATAATGGGGATTGTTTTGCTGATTATTTGAATTTCCACCGACGGGTATGGACGGTTAGCTTATGGCCGTCCAACTAGTTGGGCGGCCTATCGTAAGACCGTTCATCTCGTCGGTTGCTGAATTTTAACATATTTTAACCCTTTTCTCCATGGTTTTATCCTTAACTTATGTTGGTGATTTCTCCGCGGATAATCAACCATTTTAGCTGCCGTTTCGACTGGATGAGAGATAATTCTATTATCTATGATTTATCTTCAATGATTTCTTCCAGAAAATGGCTCTAAACCCTAATTTCGAGGTTGGCTTTCTAGGCTCTATAAATAGACCCTATTGGCCGGACGTCGAGAGGGGGGGAGATTTTGATCGACGGCGAAGCCCTGCCGCACTCTTGAGCGACCCAGCACCAAGGAGGGAGGCTCTCTACGTCCGCATGAGCCTCCGGTCAAGGGAGTAGCCCAGTCTTCGTAGTTTTTCGTTCATAAGTTTTGTCGTGTTCTTTCATTGCATACTTCGTTTCTCACCCGCGTACCCCCTCCTTCTCATAACATGCATACAACCATCCCGTTTTTTGTCACCCTAGGGGTTTAAAACCCCCCAGGTACTCCCCTTTTCATTTGTTCATGCTTAATTCTTCTCGTTTGAACATGTACCGCATCATTAAGGTCTAATTTGGGTGTCTTTTTTTGTGTCTCTACGTTGTTTCGCAGGTCAGCATCTAATCAGCACGAGGCCCATCCCCTCTGGCCGGCCAGAGAGGGTGGAGGTCGAACCCTTCTCAACTTGCTGAGTGAAGGTCTTGAGCGGTCATCCTCCAGCCGTTCAACGTTTCGCGCGGTGCATAAACTACCGTCCTTCACTGGGGTGCGGTCCCTAAAGCGCCGTCCATCTCACTGCAGCAGTTCCTCCCGCGTCCCTCGCAGCGTCCCAGGGCGGTCTATCGTAAGACCGCTCATCCCAGAGCGGTCCTAACCGAGCCGTTCATCGCCAGCGCTGCACCAAGGTGAGTGTCTCCCCATTTTCCAAGGTACGGCGTGCCTGTCGCGTACGGCATCTTGGTGGCGATCACGGTACTTTGCTTAATTCTCTATTTTCTCTTCTGTCTCTCATTTGTTCATGCACTTGGTGTGCTTTTGACCCCTTTAGTGAAGAGAGAGAGAGAGAGAGGAGTGGAAATATATATCTACACCCCTTTTGTGGCGATCACGGTGGGATGCCTAATGCCCATCGTGCTTTTGAGTTGCTGACCTTTCGTAGTGGTTGTCAAGTTTCTCTTCTTGAAGTGATTTACAGGTCGGACGCGGTTTGCGGTCTTCTGGAGCACACGCGGTTCGTCCAGAGCCGTTTAATCATCAGCACGGTTGGTTCTACACCGCATATATACTCTGTCTTCAGGTTTATCTGGCCCGGCCTTTCCGTTTCAGACGGCTCCCTATACGCCGTTCATCTCTGCGAGCGGCTGCCATACAGCCGTCCAACTCCCAATCACAGGTACGCTGTACTTTCTGGTGGCAGATACACGGCTGTGAGGCGGCGGTTCAAGTGCGCAAGCGGTTGATTATTGGCCGTCTGTCTGGTATGTCCTGTACCTTCTGCCCATACATTACGGCTGGATATTGACCGCCTGTGTTATTAGAGCGGTCAGAGGAAGACCGCACATCTCCTGTCGCAGTGCATTTAGTTCAGCTTGCTTAGTGTTTCGGCTGGTGTATATTTTTCTCCTGGTGCTGTTCATTGGCTCCCCCCTGCCATCTTATTGTTATTGCATCACCATGCTTTTCGGTATTCATGTGTATATTTGCTCATTGATTGATAGCTGCTAGGCTAGTTTGTGCATGCACTCCGATGCGCATAGGAGCATCGATATTTTCCCATATTAGTTGCATTCCTACCGAGGTAGGGTTTCCTCTCGTCTCCATATTCCTTGGAGCCGACTAGGGACCTTGCTGAGGACCTCCGTAAGCCCCCATGAGCCGTGGATTCCCACACGGACGCCGGGCAGGTTGTACCGTATCCACCCCCGTCTAGGGATTGCATCCGCGAGTGAGAGATCCCAATAGAGTCACACGGTCCCTCGTTCTCATCCCAGTCAGGCACCTAGTGGTCGAGAGAATTGACATTATTATTAATCCACTAAGGTTCAAACCTGAAGATATAAGGAACTGACGAGCATCATTCTAAGAACTTGATTGCATTACTGAGTGATTCTACTCTCATCTCGCTCCAGTGTGTGCTTGTTATTTGTTTGGTAGATTTGATTGACTTCGTGTTGCTTATTCTGGGATCAAGTGTCTTGGTGTATGTGGGGCTGCCTTCTGCCCCCACGATCGCTTCCTAGGGTTGATTCTTATTTCCACTCCTATTCCAACCCCTTGTTCGATTCTGCCTCTTCTTCCATGTCGTCATACGACTTCTCTGCGGCCCATGAGGACGCCCTTCCTCGTGGTCTCCTTGAGGACCCACCTAGGGTCACCCATTTGCAAGGGGGAGAGGGGACGGCCCCTTCACTCCCGACCTCTCTTGGCGAGGGTCCCCGACCCTCTTTTCCAAACCTGTCCAATCAGAATTCAGCCAGTACGATCCTCGACATGATGGCCCAGTTGGACCCCACCCAACTCCATCTCATCAGGCAAGCTTTGCAAGGGGGCGATGCCCCGGCCTCAGCTCTGGCTCATGCCACGGCCCATGTCACCACTTCAGCTCCTGTGGTCGGGACCACCTCCGCGGCTCCCATTGACCTTACTCCAGTGCGCCCTCAGAATTTTCGCTATCCCAATATGGAAATGGGCCAGGCATCCACATCGGTCCATCAGCAACTGGATAAAGGGAAATCCACGATCCCCTCTGTTCCTTATCTTGAGCCATACCCTACAATTTCCCCATCGCCTCAGGCCCTCATGGCCCCGGCAGACTTCGCTAGGTCACAGCCGGGGGCGGCTCAGGTCACTCATGCGGATATGGGCCCCTCCTCGGCCCATTACCCCTCTTTTGGGCCGCCTCCTTCGTCAGTTTATCCTTTGGTCGCCTATCCGGGTGCTACTCCTCTTGCT